>JAMBLF010000730.1:0-205756 GCA_030578115.1 Leucoptera coffeella
GATTCCCTGTAGAGGGGTAGGCAGAGATCACGGATTCCCCATTTGTCCCGATCCTGACAGACCACTTTCGCTTCATTGACATTCATACATTCTCTAATACACTCTCGGCGGTTATAGGTACTCCTAACGTCACCTTTTTTCAATATAGCGTCTATCTGACTGTTACATATATGTCTTATTAGGCCGGCCCCTACGTAACCGCCCTTCCACTTCACTCATATATATTCCTTTTGTCAATATATAGTTTTTTTAATTTGTACTTAGATCATAAAATAACTTTCAAAGAGAGCTTATGATAGGGCCTATTTTGAATAAAAATATTTTGACTTTTGACTTTGGTATATTAATGTGTTTTATTTGAGTTTATAGCTCTGCAACCAAATATCGTTACAAATGAAACCTCAATATAATGTATCGAGCCGTATGGCACAGTGAGTGCTAGTTTTGGCGTGTTTACTGGCAACACTGGATTACGCGACTGTGGCGACGCCTCCAACTGCCACCTTATGTGGCGGGTACTCTATGCGTCTGACGTGCCTCAATATTAGTTCAATAGCCTTCATTTGGTACTCTACTATTGTTTCTTTGTCTATGGTCAATATCTAATGTACACTCACAAACTCAGTTAGTAGTTTTAGTTTCAATTCAAAACATAAAATATTTTTTCAGTTACCTTTTTATAGTCTGGCTAACGAAAGTAGATACTGGATAATTTTGCAAACTTTTTATATGACAACACTAAAGTGTTCCTACCATCGGATATTTACCCTACAATTTGGGGTATTTGAAGTAGAAAGTACTTAGGAACAAGTAATTACAAAAAGTCATTTTTAAAACAAACTCATTTTGAACATTTTATAAAATGAGTTTTAAAAATTCGTACGTCTGCTAAAATTGTGTTAATCGAAAATAAGTTTCGTATCTACGTGTTGGATCATTTCAAGAGCTACAGTAAGCCTTACGTTGGTCTAATAAATAGCTTAAGTAATTAGGTACACTATGTATTAACTAATTAGGTAGGGAAAACTTAACAATTTTATTTAAAAAAAAATTAATTTGTGTCTATTTTCCGAAAAATTTGGTAAAATCAGAATTAGTGTATGGTATTCCTATTTCTGACGCCGAAGTTGGCGTATTGTTGATGTTTATTTATGGTTGACTTGCGTAAAGTTAGGTTAGGTTGACTTGCGTAAAATGTCTTGATATTTTCTTATTTTAGTTAAGTAAGTACATTATTCGTATAAGTTATTTTTTGTTTGTTCTTTTTGTTTATTTAATACGCTACAATGGAGTGTCGTATCCGTGTAATGTTTGATATGGAGTTAATAAAGAGATAACAAGTTATATAAGCTACTTTTAATCACGTCATAACGCGGACAAAATTGCAAGTATCCACTAGTAAAATAAAAATAAATGTCAAAGTATCAAAGTGAGTTGTTCCGACTTTCCTTTTTATTTTAGGGTTGCAATGCTAATATATTTTAAATTTGCCGCGCTTTTTCAGTATCTACTTTCGTTAGCCAGACTGTAGTTACGTTTACGTTATAAACTTAAAACTTTTAACTGCTAAATCAATATGCATTAATTGACATTGCTGCATTGTCAGTGCTAACAGTTTTTTAAATTGTTGTAATCCATAGACAATAATTTCTGTACTTTGAGTGGCCACTGAAGTGCATTTGACTCGCTATTATGGCGCTATTGTGGCTGTCAAAATATTAGCAGAGTGCCACTTTTACGGCCGAGACGCAGAATTATCGCTATAGCGATGTAGTTGAGTGGCTGTCAAAGTTAATTAGTGGAGTAAGGGCCCTGGTCAACTCGTGGGTTTAAGGTGGCCATAGAATTACTATCTCCGCAATTGTGAAGATGAACACTTGAACACTGACTTCTCTGCAAGGGTTAATAGTCATAGCGTTTATGCCTATTATATAGAAAAAAAGATTTACAATGTATTTATATACGTTTTATTCTATTAAATTAAATAACATGAGTACAATATATATAAACGCTTCACGACTTGTGTATACACACTTCCTTTGGCGGGGTAGTCAGAGGCTTGAATGACGATCTCCGAAATTGCGAAGGCATGTTAGAAAGGGAAAACATCGTGAGGCAACCTGCCTATCCTTTGGGTATAGGTAATAGTCAGTGCCTGTATACGGCGAAACGGCTCACTACCTATCACGTTGGTTCCTGTTTGTATATTGAAACGCGGACTATGAGTATAATATTAACTATAACTGACACATTATGCAATTTCTCTTCTAATTTTACATAAAGTTTTATAGGATATAAAAATGTCTCTATCCTCAATGTAAAAATAGTCTCTACCTCATCAATTCATTATTAAACAAGTAACTGTCATGTAGAGACTATCTCTATGTCTCTACGTAATTAATAATGTATTATTAAATAAATAAATGACAGGTAGAGACATTTAAAATTATTTATAACGTATATAAAATTAACCCTTTCACGCATCGGTAAACAGAATTAAAAAATTAGGTTAAAAGAATTGTACAATATTTACTTAAATGAGATATAATATAAGAGTGGAAGAACGAATACATAAAAAAAAATGCAATATTTTTTGGTTAGTGAAAGTAAGTTAGAGATATTTAGTAAAATTAATATAGGTAGTTTTTGTTTATAACCTATATAAAGAAAGATATAAATTCAGTATTTGTAATATAAGTACAAATTATTTTTGTTTTATATTTCATTAGTCAAGAGCTAGTAGTAGTACTAGTAATACTTTTTCAGCAATTATTATTAGAACAATATTTCTTCATTTTCAAGTCGAATATAAAATCCATTTTGGGGTAGCGTAATCTAGAAGATAAAACATAAAAACAACACTTTTGATCTTGGTGACATGTTACTAGTTCATCACCCAATAGATTCCATTTACCCCTGGATCTTTAGCATTATATTTAGCTAGTGTTTAAACAACAAAACATTCAAAACTTAATCATTCCAAGCATACATAATATGCAGTTTGTAAACAATGAATGAACGCTTTATACCGCATTATAATTACCTGTAAAACACAATCAATTTGAGACTCTAACCCAAGCGCAATTAGCACGAAAACCATTCACCTGTACTTACGTCATTACAGAACGTATCACCTCGCCCGCCCATAGAGACTCACACGCGAGCTCTCCACCAATCAGAGCTCGAATCCTAGAACTCGGTTGCGATATTTTTATCCGATTCAGAATATATAGAAGCGGCGTTCTAGTAATGTTTGGAGGGTCCGTTGCTACAGGGGAAACCGATGTTCGCGGGAAGTCGGTCTAATTTCCCGCGTAGTCTACGTCTACGGATGGTTGATTAATGTCTACGGATATATGGTTTAATAATTAAAATGGAAAAGGGTCTACGGATTCTGATTTCTGTAAAATGATAAATAGTTGAGCGAGTGGGGTCCTCCCCTCCTCACACCAATACCTGGTAGCTGCTTTGACTCTCTTTTGTTCTTATCAGCTGACACTAACAGTCTTTTTTGCTGTTATGAGCTCGGCTGACTCAAACCAAAACCTAGTAAAAGCTCCTAGTAAAAGCAAACCCATGATTTACTAACGGGACTTATGACGTAAGTTTTCGTAATAATTCGATCGATTCGATAAATTCGCAGGTTAATAAAGCTAACTTTATTATATAAAAACTTACGCGATAAGCCCCGTTAGTTATTAATCACTAGTAAGAGCTATTTAAAAACTTACAGGAGAAGCAAAACAAACTAAACTACTTGCCTGTCAAAAAGTATAAAGTTATAAGTATAAACTTTGGTTCTTAGTGCGTTAGAGCAGCCAGCGTTTTTGCATTAGACGCAGTTTTATATTAAGAAAGATCGAACAAAAGCAAAATGGCTCTTATTAGGCTTTGGGTTTGAGACAGCCGAACATGCAATAATAATTTCACTAGTATAGTATATTACTATATTCAAGAAAGATATTTTTAAATTTGTGATAATTTAAAACGCTATCTATGTTCAAGCAAACATATATTTTGAAATGTATACTGCCTAGGATAGTTCAGAAGACAAACGCGTTCACGAACATTTGTCAAAGGTAGAGGTTTCCATATCCACAATTGCGGAGGCAGTAATTTTATGGCCACCTCGAACTCCCGTGTTGACGAAATAGTCAGTACTCAATGTGGCAGGTGTAAGCCATGTCGCCATTTACAAGCACTAACTATTAGCAGGATTCCTCGCGATGTGTTGCCTCACCGTCGTTCAAAAGAGCATTAAAAGATATGGAATAAGTTGTCAATAATATTAAATTGCACACCAAAATAATAAAATCGTAAACCTAACTTAACCTTTGTTGTGCGTTATTTAAACATATAATTTGAAAAAAAAAATAGTATTTTTTGTTCATGATAATGTTTATCTCTTATAGTCCTGTGCTAGTCTCGTACATAAAAAAATCTAACTAGCGGCTGTTCTTCCCGGCATATCGACGGAGGCGACTAACGGACTAGAGGTAAATGAAATCTATAGGGCGATGGGCTAGCATACTGTCACCAATGTTCCATTATGACATCAAAACTCCAATATTCATGCTAACAGTGACCTAGAAGGTATAAAGTGATATATTATATCTCCGCGGATCTGTGCACCCTGAAAGGGATTGAAGGACGTGAATGTGTATGTATGTATTATCATTAAATGCTGGAAAAGCAGCTAGTTAGATCTATATATTACTATAATAAGCACTAGACAATAGAAGTACACAAATTAAAGAACCGAGTGTGTTTGAGGAAATAACATAAATAAATGAAGCGGTAAAGAGAAAGTGATACGTCACAACTTAAATTGCTACAATCAATCAGCCTATTTCAGTCCACTGCTGGACGTAGGCCTCCCCAAGAGTACGCCACAAAACACGATCACTCGTGGCCTTCAGCCAACCACTACCAGCAACCTTTTTCAGGTCATCGGTCCATCTAGCAGGGGGGCGTCCTACACTACGTTTATCGAGACGCGGTCGCGATTAGAGAACCGTTTTTAAATTATATTGCTTATCGACTACTAAACTAAATCTTAAGAGGTAGTCAGGGATATAAGTTACAAATGTCGTTATTAAGTTACGAACATTGTCCCACAAAGGCTAGCTTTCACAAGATTTCTTTCATAAATACTGTGAAAATAATGCTAAATAGCTGCAACTCCTCCTTGCATGTCGTAAGAGGCGACTAAGGGACTAGGGCTAAATAGAATCTATTGGGCGATGGACATGCAACCTGTCACCAATGTTTCATTATGACATCGCAACCCCAATTTACTACAATAATACTGACGTAGGAGGTATTATCGTCTCTTCTAGGTACTGTTCAATCCGAAAGGGATTAAAGGACGTGAATGTGTGTGTGTACTTTTATCTATACTATATATAGATAGATTGCTTCACATAATATGAATTCCAAAATAAACAAATAGCACAATATTATTCGAATTATATGGTCACCCATCTACGAACCAGCCATATCAAGAATTGCTTAACTTCGAGATTCCAATGAAAACCGGTTTTATTTAGTATCTTATCAAATATGCTTTTTTAATTTATGCTATTGAGCCCAGTAAGAATAATATTGTAATGTTAGAAATAAGATATATGGGTCTATATTTTTATCTCTACATACATATATTCATGCCTCTACGTCCCCAACGGGATAAGCAGAGACTACCGATCACCGCCTAGAACGATGCTAACAAATCTCTCTTGCTTCACTCATAACCATTAACTTCTCAATTATGCTTTTCTATTCTTCACGCTACGTACACCCGCCTTGAGAAGAATGTCTCCAATTTGATCTGTATAAGTTCTACGCGTCCTACCCCGTCCAACTCTACCTTCTATTTCAGCTTTATAGATTCCTTTCGTGATCCTCCTTGTATCTATCTCTACATGTTTTTATTTTTATCTCTACATTAATAAATCAATATACGGAATCGACTCTTGTCGGTGTTTACGAATTTTCTTTTAATTTACAAGTCTCTATCTTTAATCCCTGAACCGAATTGGAAATGTATCACAGATTACTATGAATAAAACATCGCTATGCAAATGTGATATCTAAGTAGCTCAAAATTACGTTTAAAGTCACTTGGAAGAGCGCGGCCGGGAGGGGCTTGAAGAGTTAATATAATAATCTATGGCTTTCTCTACATTCCGTTATTATATTTAATTTTAATAATAATGAATCTTTAATTTTTTAGAGATCCCGCCACATAAGGTGGCAGTAGCCAAACTTGGAACTAAATTTGACGTTACCGCCATTGCGTGTTATTTTGTATGAAAGGTAAATTTAGTATTACCAGCGTTGTGTTTTTTGCCCACTCTTTGTAATTTTTATGTTTGTTAAGGGTGATTATAATAAATTGATTTCCGGAGTTTCTTGTTAGTTCTTCTCCAAGCTAGGGTCTCCGCTGATCTAGCCTCGGTAAAAAATATGTAAAGACAATGCTCAGTGCCATGTTTGAAATAATAGTTTTAAGAGATTCGCGATTTATACTCATGATATAAGATATAAGGGTGTGTATAAGATTGATTGCAGCTGTGGGAAATCCTACGTCGAACACACTAAACGGTCTATTGCGGACAGAGTGAAGGAACACATAATATATGTAATATATAATTAGAAGGATAAGTCCCGTTAATTATTAATCATGTTTGAAATAGTTTAATAAACATATTTTGACTTTGATATATTAATTTGTTTTATTTGAGTTTATAGCTCTGCAACCAAAGACCGTTACAAATGAAACCTATAATGTATCGAGCCGTATGGCACAGTGAGTGCTAGTTTTGGCGTGTTTACTGGTAACACTGAATTACGCGACTGTGGCGACGCCTCCAACTGCCACCTTATGTGGCGGGATCTCTAAGATATACTTGTTTGTATTCAACAATAACCACTCACGCCTATTGTCTTTAACGAGGTTTATTTTTTCTGTTGGTTGAAGACATATTTTCTAGTAATCACTTGTGATAATTTTTAAATAAATCTCCTTAGTCTTGGTTTAACTCATCTTTAAAATATTTAATTGAATAATATGTAATTAAAATTGTATACATTTTAAATAATAACATATTACAAAACACAACTATACAAAATATTATGTGATGTTCAGTGTCATGATATTTTTATGAATTAAAATAAAATATTTTCTGGATAAGATTAAAGCTATTTTTCATCAAAATAATGCTGTTATTTATTAAAATGAAGTGTAAATAAATTATTTTCTGGTTTTAAAATAATATTTTTCACTAATTCTAGTCTGGCAATACTGGCTCTTCTCTGAGTTTCTTGGGCGCGAAGAAAAAACAATACCATTCATTCATTCCACTTTCGATTTTCGTTCGTAGATACAAATGGTTGGCAGTGTATGATTTGGTGTTTTTGTGCATATTGATACAGAAGCCATTATTTTGAAAAACCTATTTATGTCTACAATTCTTAATAAATAAGGATTTAAGTTTCAGGTAATTGTTGCCATTAATGTGTATATATTGTTGCAATAATTAAATTTTTCATCCAGTTTAGTGTTGCAAGAAATATCAATATGTCGGACCTTCACGTCACAAAATCCAAACCAAAATAGTTGTTGGTTTATTTTACCCAATTTTATCATTTCGTTTACCGCTAAATAGTCATGACTGGTTTATTAAAATCTTATTATACGTGTCTGCATGTTGGATGAAGCTTTCTAAGCCTTAACGGGTACTAATAATTTATTTGTAGGCGGTTTAATCCGGTATATTTATTTCTTTCTTTTATACTTAAATAACATTTAAAGGTCCACCAATATATCATATTAATGCTGTCTGACCTATTTATATCGATTACTTTTAACAACAATCCCTCATTTTTCCATTTTTATAACTTTTATCACAGATAATATAATGTTAATGTTAGTAGTAAGTTTATAAATATTGTCTATTGAGTCATATCTTATTCTAGGTGAAAAACGATTTGATAACTTAGTTCAACAATAGTCAGAAAGCCATAGAAATCTATAATTATTAAATACATAAATATTATGCCTGTTTCCCTGTAGAGAGGTAGGCATCCCCATTTGTCCTGATCCTGATAAACCACTTTCGCTTCATTGACACTCATACACCTCATACACACTCGGCGGTTATAGGTATTAGGTAATGATACAGTGAGGGAAAACATTGTGAGGAAACTTACCTATTCCCCGAACAGGTAATAGTGCTGTAAATGGCGACATGGCTTACCACCTGTCATATTGAGTACTTATCTGGTCAACACGTGGAAGGTGGCTATAGAATTACTACCTTTGCAATGCAGAGATCAAAACCTTAACCTCTGACTACACCACTGGCTTAATGGTTGTGAACATGTTTGTCTTTTGTATTAGTTAACTCAACCCTAGTTCATTATGTGTATGTATTATTGGGCTGGTCCCTACATAACTGCCCTTCCACTTCAGCCACATTTATTCCTTTTGCCAATCTACTATCATTCATCCGCATAACATGTCTGAATCATCAAAACAAGCTTGGCATTATTAATTGTTAAATAACTTAATATCTGAAGCAAAGTAGTAGGGGTTTAATCAAACTAACCCTTTTTAATATCATCAAAATTCTTACATGCAACAACAGCCTAAACTTTGACAACATATATACATACATACATATATTCATGCCTCTACATCCCTAAGGGCAGAGACTATTGATCGCCACCTGGCACTCTTGCTTCACACACATAAAAGATTCCTAACTCTTATTGCATTTTTAGATTACCATCTTTTCAGTAGTGGTTGTGAAAGTAATGCTCTGGGATGTAAAAAGAATGCTAACTAGAGTACCCGCCACATAAGGTGGCAGTAGCCAAACTTGGAACTAAATTTGACGTTTCCGCCATTGCGTGTTATTTTGTATGAAAGGTAAATTTAGTATTACCAGCGTTGTGTTTTTTGCCCACTCTTTGTAATTTTTATGTTTGTTAAGGGTGATTATAATAAATTGATTTCTGGAGTTTCTTGTTAGTTCTTCTCCAAGGGTCTCCGCTGAACTTCTTCTTCTCAATCGTTACGCTCTTATCAGAGCGGTCGTGGTCTTCATGACGTGGCATCTTGAGCAGCCGAAATGGTTGGTGAACTAACCTCGGTAAAAATATGTAAAGACAATGCTCAGTGCCATGTTTGAAATAGTTTTTTTACATACATACATACACATCACGCCTGATTCCCTGTAGAGAGGTAGGCAGAGATCACGGATCCACATTTGTCCCGATCCTGACAGACCACTTTCGCTTCATTGACATTCATACATTCTCTAATACACTCTCGGCGGTTATAGGTACTCCTAACGTCACCTTTTTTCAATATAGCGTCTATCTGACTGTTACATATATGTCTTATTAGGCCGGCCCCTACGTAACCGCCCTTCCACTTCACTCATATATATTCCTTTTGTCAATATATAGTTTTTTTAATTTGTACTTAGATCATAAAATAACTTTCAAAGAGAGCTTATGATAGGGCCTATTTTGAATAAAAATATTTTGACTTTTGACTTTGGTATATTAATTTGTTTTATTTGAGTTTATAGCTCTGCAACCAAAGATCGTTACAAATGAAACCTCAATATAATGTATCGAGCCGTATGGCACAGTGAGTGCTAGTTTTGGCGTGTTTACTGGCAACACTGGAAAACGCGACTGTGGCGACGCCTCCAACTGCCACCTTATGTGGCGGGTACTCTACCTGCCACTGGTGGCCGTCATAGGAGGCCGCCTGGCGTGTCATAGGAGGTGGCTAAGGGACTAGATTTAGTTTATTGGGCTCTGTGGTTTCCGCAATTAGTCCCCACTGGGACCATTTTGCGTGACTAAGGGACTAGGGATGAATGGATCTTTTGAGTGATGGGTTATTAATCTGTCTTTAATAGTCCATATAATGTGACAGCCTTAAAAATTCATCCAAAAGTGACTTATAAGGTATTATGGTATTCTGTTCACCCTAATAGGGATGTGAATATATATAAAAGACAAACGCATTCAATACCATTATCTCGTGCAGGGTAGTCTGAGGTTCAGGTATCCATCTCCACAATCGCAGAGGTAGTAATTCTATGGCTACCTAGAACCTACATGTTGAACAGATAGTACTCAATGTGACAGGTGCCAAGCCATGTCGCCATTTACTAGCACTAACTATTACCTGTTCGGGGAACAGGTAGGTTTCCTCACTATGTTTTCCCTCACCATAGTATTGAAAGCATTATATATGCTTGTAAATGGTGACATAGATGTTAGGTGCTGACTGTCTGGCCTCTGCCTATCCCTTTACAGACTTGAATATATGTATGTATCTAGGCTGGATGATGGCTGGATGTAAATTAAGAGTATATTAATATGAATGATTCTTTCTAAATTAAGTTAAATTCCTTTTCAGTTAACAAAACGTAGTTACAATGTCCGAACAAGAAATCGATACGGAATGCCAGCAAACGTACGAAGAATACCGAGATGATGGTATGTCTAACATAATCAAAACTATTATACCTATATAGATATATAGATTGAGGCTTGAAATCACTCCATGTCCACTTTTTATCAGATAGTAACCCCATGATTAATAACTAACTGGACTTATTAATCATGAGTATAAACAAACGCATTCACGACCATTAACCCTTGTGGGGTAGTCAGAGGTTCAGGTTTCCATCTCCGCAATTGCGAAGGTAGTAATTCTATGGACACCTCGAGAACCCACGTGTTAACCAGTTAGTCAGTACTCAATGTGACAGGTGGTCAGCCATGTCGCCATTTACAAGCACTAACTATTACCTGTTCGACGAACAGGTAGGTTTCCTTACTTACGATGTTTTCCCTCACCGTATAATTCGATGCATTTCGTAAATGTGTTTTTATTACGAAAATGTACATAGAAATTCATTAAACTTCATTTCCATTGGTACAAGCTCAAACGGGATTTGAACCCTGTACCCACTGATACAGAGCCAAACCCCAAACAACTGAGCTACGTCGAATTTAATCATGAGTATAAATCGCGAATAAATGGTATTGTTTTTTCCAATTTTAGGTTCATTGCAAATGGATGAGGCGCAGTATGGAAATGTAGAGGTAAGCATTAATTAACTATTATATTCACTTTACAACTATTTTCTCTTATAAAATATGCTACATATACATACATTCACGTAATCCCTTAAGGGGTGGACACAATATCGGAGATCGAAAGATATCTCCTAGGTCACTTTTTGCATTGATCGGGGTTGTGATGTCATGTGTAACACAAGTGACAGGTTGTTAGTCCATTGCCCAATAGATTCCATTTAACCCAGTCCCTTAGTCGCCTATTACATGCCGGGAAGAACGGCAGCTAGTTAGCACTTTTTTTACAATCCTGGACTAACACACGCAAAAAATATTCCTACTAAAAGTGACCTAGGAGATATTGTATGATATTATATCTCCAAGGTTCTGTCAACCCAATGGAGTAATTAATAAGAGGAGTGGGCCTTAAGCAATATTTGTATGGAAACTAGCGTGGCATTACGCGGGGTGAAACGAGGTACGCGGGGTGGAGGGGAGATATTACAACCAATCAAAACACGACATCGACCAATCAAATTAGGTATCTTCTTTCTACTACTAATTTTTAGACTCCGCACCAATTAAAACACGCCATTTGGACTCCGCACCGCGTAACGGGGACCGCTCCTTACGCCGGGTTCTCTTTATTTTTGGTTTGTGGGCTGTGCTGGTTCCAACATCGACTGATGTTAGCGAAAGTTGGGTATGGCAAAAGAAGCATGAAAGTAGAATCAATGCCGGCAAAATGCGGTCACTGAGAAGCATGTTAGGAGTGACATTGAATGATAGAATTAAAAATAGTGTGATAAGGGAAGGTTGCGGTTTGAAAGTTGGAGTGACTAAGATTGAAAAGGGCATGCTTCAGTTTGGACATGTCATGCGGATTAATGTTTGGTTCGTGGTCCACCCCGAAAGGGATTAAAGGACGTGTATGTATATGTACATATCATCCCCTTCAACATACACACAATCATAATTCACTTACTCACAAAAGGGGATCACACTACACAAAATATATTTACATTCTGTGTACTAAGTATCGGGAATTCGTCAATAAAACAAAAAATACAAATTATTCATCAAATTTATTTTATCTTCTTCAAAGTAGGCCCAATCGCTTGCAATACAACATCTCCAACGCTTCACCCAGTCTTCCATACATTTTTCATAGGCTATTTGCGGTATGGCCTTTAGCTCATTCAGCGAATTTTCTTTTATGGCTTCTATCGACTCAAAACGTTTTCCTCGAAGTGGTAATTTTAACTTGGGAAATAAAAAAAGTCAGACGGAGCCATATCAGGTGAATACGGTGCTTGGTCGAGAACTTTTGTTGAAATTTACGCTAAAAACTCTTTCACTATAATGGCTGTGTGTGATGGTGCATTATCATGGTGCAGCATCCATGAGTTGTGTTGCCACAAATCTGCACGTTTTCAGCGGATACTCTCTTGCAATCGCTTCATGACGCCTAAATAATATTCTTTATTCACTGTTTTTCCCTCTGGAAGGAATCCGGAGTGAACCACACCACGGTAGTCAAAAAAAACTGTCAGCATCACCTTGATTTTGGAGCGACTTTGCCGCGGTTTTTTGGGTTTCGGCTCGTTTTCGAGACGCCATTCTGAAGACTGTTGGCTTGTTTGCATGTCGTACTCATAAACCCATGTCTCGTCGCCAGTTATAATACGTTTCATAAAGGTCGGATCCGTAGAAGCTCGGGAAACCATGTCTTCAGCGACATGCTTTCGCTGCGCTTTTTGAACAAAATTGAGCTCTTTTGGAACTAGTCGAGCGGCGACGCGTTTCATGCCTAAAATGTCAATGACAATGTTGTGGACGGACTTAAAAGATATGTTCACCTCACTAGCCAACTCTCTCAGACTCATACGTCGATTTTCGAGCACTAGCTTCTTGATTCTGTCGATGTTTTCTTTGGTCGTAGCAGTTGAAGGTCTACCAGAACGAGGCAAGTCTACTACTACTTCTCGGCCTTCTTTAAAAGCCTTATACCATTCATAAGCCCTTGTTTTCGATAAACACGATTCGCCATAGGTATTCCGCAACATTTTTAGTGATTCACCACATGAAATATCATTCGAAACACAAAATTTAAGGCACACTCTTTGTTCAACAATATTTTTCATTGTGAAAATCGCCGAGAACACAAAACTATGACCAACAAAAAGTGTAGTTTAAAACAAATTAAATGACAGATCCCGCTCAAATTTCGCGCGCTAAATCAGTACAGTGCTACCAACATGCAGTAAAAAAATTAGAACGGCCTCTTTTACGCGGGTCTTTTTATTGACATATTCCCGATACTTTTTACACAGAGTAGTATGTTATATTAAAGTTATCTAGGCCTAGGTTAATATTATTGTCAAAAATTTATATGTGCTTGCAATTTATTGACCATATTTGGCATTTTCATTGTACCTATACAAATTAAACTCGATTAAGAACTTCTAAGGGAAGAGTGTCTCTCCCGAGATACAGTCAACAGACTAGTTTAGGAGAGCACTGCCCATTTTTGTAACTAGTTTAAGATTTTTGTGAAATAAACTTTTTAAACTTTATATGTATTGCAGATGATAGTTCCGGAGCAATTGGCAGGCGACCCCTCTCGCTACGTGAAGGTGATTGAGGCGGACGGTCGGGAAAAGCTGGTTCCCCTTGGGATGCTCAACTTCACGCTTATCAAGTTAGTAATATATGGTTCATATGGTTTGACGACCTCCGTGGCGCGGTTGGTTAAGCACCTGAACGCTATCGTGAGGTCCCGGGTTCGATTCCCGGTGGAGGCAGAATTAAGAACTACGCTTTTCTTCTGCTTTCCAGTCTGGTTGTTGATTATATATGCTATATATGTATTTATCTATATATAATGAGTATATATTTCTTAAATTTACGTTGACTAGTACCCTTAACACAAAACTTAAACGTACTTACCAAGAGGCTAGTTTAATTGGTGTAATAATGTCCTACAATATTATTATTATTATATCACGTCATAGGGGCCGACCCAATAAGACATACATACATAGTTTTACGAGATTCGCGATTTATACTCATGATTAATAACTAATATTATTGGAAATGGACGCAGGACGGAGAGTAAGAAGACACGACTTAACAGTGTAACGTTCATTTATTTATTTAAAAATGAATTCAGTATGATTGAGAGATCACGGATCACTATCTGTCCCGATCCTGAAAAACCACTTTCGCTTCATTGACACTCATACATCTTTTCATACACACTCGGCGGTTATAGGTACTTCTAACGTCACCCTTTTTCAAAATGGTGTATATGCGACGTTCAAATGTCTTATTGGACCGGCTCATACGTAACTAAAATAATACGATATAATGCGAAAAAGAAATAAGACACGTGACAATCAGATAGACGCCACATTGAAAGAGAGAAATTAGAAATGCCTTTTACGTACCGAGAAGAACTACAGCTAGTTAGCATTCTATACATACATTCATACATACGCTTCACGACTTGTGTATACCTACTCCCTTTTTATTGTGGCGGGGTAGTCAGAGGCTTGAGTGCTCATCTTTTCTCGAAATTTCGTCACCTAAGGTGTGGGCCACTAAAAGCCCGCGTTTCATTAGATAGACAGCACACAACGTGGTAGGTAGTGAACCGTATAACACCGTATCATCGCTATTACCTATCCCGAAGAATAGCCAGATTTTCTCACGATGTTTTCCCTCACCGATAAGCAGATTATTTCTTAACTACATACATACACATCACACTTGATTTCCTGTGTAGGGGCAGAGATCACGGACCACTATCTGTCCCGATCCTGACAAACCACTTTCGCGTCATTGACACTCATACACCTCTAACACACTCGGCGATTATAGGTACTTCTAGCGTCACCCTTTTTCAATATGGTTTTTAATTAATTTAGTTTTATTTAATTACAGTTGTGAAAATGGTGACAATGAACAGAATTCATATCAGCTGGTAACAGAAGTAAGTTTTAATTTATTATAGTTAGCTAATTATACAGAATGTGTATGCTAAGCGAAATTTAAAAAGAAAATCTACATACATATATGTTTGTATATGTATAGATAATTCATCAATTCAATGAAAAAAGACGACCTCCATGACGCGATTGGAAATCGACGTCGTTCAGTCGTTTGTGGCTTGACTCTGTATCTGAGGGTACAGGGTTCAAATCCCGTTTGAGCATGTACGAATGGAAATGAAGTTGAATGATTTTCTATGTTCATTTTCGTAATAAAATACATTTACGAAATCTGGTGAATATTACGATGAGAGAAAACATCGTGAGGAAACCTACCTGTTCCCAGAACAGGTAATAGTTAGTGCTTGTTAATGGCGACATGGATGACCACCTGTCCCATTGAGTACTGACTTAGTCAACACGTGGGCTCGAGGTGGCCATAGAATTACTACCTTCGCAATTGTGGAGATGGACGCCTGAACCTCTGACTACACCGCAAGGGTTTTGTATCTATTTATATGTTTACAGGGAGAGCAATCCGAAGAATATGACAATAGTGCAGTGCAATATTTACAAGTAGAAGAATCGGGTAAGACTCATACATACATATACGTTCGATCGCAATCCCTTTCGGGGCGAACAGAATTATGGAGAGACGATATCTCCTAGGTCACATTTTAACATGAATTCGATGATGAAAAATTCGATGGGGTTGCGATGCTATTTGGAACATTGGTGACAGGTTGCTAGCCCATCTCCCAAATGTGATGTTAATATGAACAGTCGATTCCATTGACCCTCATTCGCTCAGTTGTCTCATACAATGCCTCGGGAAGAGTTTCTCTTAGCGTACCCATTAACCTTCTCTTACATGCTCTTCTGTTCTTCACTACGTACACCCGCCTTGAGAAGAACATATGTTTATAGTCGTTGATTTCGGTGAGGTGACGAAACCAACCTATTTCTTCATATAGTCAGTGTCTGAGCCCTTACTCCACTAATTCATTTTAGCCACAATATTATTTCAGTAGCGATACTGTAATACTTCAGTGGCCTTAATTTGACACTTTTGGCACCCCACTAACAAATTTTGGCCACTGAGGCGCTATTGAACTACATCTGAAGTACTTCTGCGTCTGAAGTATAAAAAAGCTACTCCACTAATGAAACGTCCGTCAATGTCAGTTCAATAGCCTTATATTTGGTACTCCACTATTGACATTTATATACTTGAGTAGCCACTGAGGCACCACTGAAGCGCCACTGACTCGCTATTGAGGCACAGCTGTGGCAATCAAAATATTAGCAGAGTGCCACTCTTACAGCCGAGTAGTAACGCAGTAGCGACGCAGTTGTGTGGCCGTCAAAGTTAATTAGTGGAGTAACGGCCCTGTATACGGCGTCATGGTTTACAACATATCACGTTGGATATTGATTATCAGGTAACAAGTGGGCTTCGAGTGACCAAAGACCATCACAATGTTCAGTTGATGGTAGACACTCTACTTCTGACTACCCCGAAAGCGTTTTACGTGTGTGATTGCAAAAAAGACAAACGCGTTCACGACTCTACCCTTGCGTGGTAAACAGAGGTTCGGGTGTCAATCTCCGCAATTGCGAAGGTAGTAATTCTATGGCCATCTCGAACTCACGTGTTGACCAAGTCAACATTTACAAGCACTAACTATTACCTGTTCGGGGAACAGGTAGGTTTCCTCAAGACGAATTAATATGAATCGATCCATTCCGTAAATGTGTTTTTAATACGAAATAGAAATTCATTAAACTTTATTTCCATGGGTACATGCTCAAGCGGGATTTGAACCCTGTACCCACTGATACAGAACCAATCCCCAAACAACTGAGCTACGTCGAATATGTAATTGCATATGTATGTAGTATTGTATGTGTGTTTTCAGGAACATCGGAACAGGATAACCAGTTTATAGTGGTCGAGACACAATCTGCGTCTACAGAGGATGGTAAGTTATACATACATACATATCACGCCTGATTCCCTGTAGAGGGGTAGGCAGAGATCTCTAATTCTAATATAATAATACTATATCTAATTATCTGTCTCTAATATAAAAAGTTATGGATTATGCATTATATATATATAATTACAAGCAATATCAAATAATTTGCCAAATATTTTTTTTCAGAAGTTTTCATTATATGAAACATAGATGGCACTGTAATTATAATTTGATTTTTATATTATATTTTTCGCTCCTATTAGTAGCAGGGTGATTTTATATAGTCTAAAGTCTTTCTTAATAAATGGTCTATCAAACACAAAAAGATTTTTTTAATTCGTACCAGAAGTTCCTGAGATTAGCGCGTTCAAACAAACAAACAAGCAAACTCTTCAGCTTTATAATATTAGTATAGATTATATGTATGTATAAAAATCAAATTATAATTACAGTGCCATCTATGTTTCATGTAATGAAAACTATAAAAATAACAATGTGGCAAATTCTTTGATATTGCTTATATTATGCGTTCACTCAGAGCGTGCACAAAAGTCAAAATGACAATGACTTTATATGACGTCATATTGTATGGTCAGCAGGTCAACAAAAAAATGCGCCACAAAAATGACAATCTAGCTTAAATATTAATATTAACTCCTGGTTTTTAAGTTCAAAAACTGGCATGTTATATCTAGTATTTTACAAAATAAAATTATAATAAATATCGATTCTGATTAAAACATTTTTTTTCATGTACCTTTTTTGCTGACCTTACTGTTTTTTCTTTTGTGTGACGTAAAATGAAGTTTTTGTCAAATTGACATTTGTGCACGCCCTGGGTAAACGCATAATATTACATCTGTAATTGATCTATATATTTGTGTATGTGTGTCAAATTCATACGTTTGGTTCTAGAAGAAGACCCAGACAGCACGTTAGTGATGGTACATGGCGAGAATGGTCCATTAATATACATGCCAAGGCAGATGACCAAGGTTCCAGCCCCGGCTAAGGCGAGGAATAAGAAACCGCCACCCAACAAGGTAAGACAGAGTCAAAGGTGCCTATATATATATATATATATATATATATATATATATATATATATATATATATATATATAACCGCCGATTGTGTATGAGGAGATGTATGGATGTCAATATCGTCTCTATTTGGTAATAAGTGCGATGTATATGTATGTAGGTAGTCCAATGTGAGTCGGGAGTATAAAGAATATAACTGCGAAAGTGTCTTCGGATAGTGTGAGTGTAGTGTGTCGTGCTATGAATTAACAAAAATTGTGAGGGTAGACTGACATTAGCTGAGACTAGAGCTAGTCTTCCCGCGACCACGGCCTATGCAACTGGGTCGAAACGTCGGGCAAAATAAAAGTAATCAGATAACTTTATTAATTTATCGTGATATGACCCGGTCTCACATAGTTAATAAAATGAGTATAAATCGCGAGTGTTTAAAAATAACTAATTTATAAAGAATGCTAACTAGCTGCCGTTCTTCCCGGCATGTCGTAGGAGGCGACTAAAAGGCTATTAGAAAGGGTTATTACTATTACACAATTTAAACTGTCTTTTAGTGACTAAGATTGAAAAGGCTATGCTTCGATGGTTTGGACATGTTATGCGGATGAATGATAGCAGATTGACAAAAGGAATATATGTGAGTGAAGTGGAAGGGCGGTTACGTAGGGGCTGACCAAATAAGACATATAACAGTCATATAGATGCTATATTGAAAAAGGGTGACGTTAAGAGTACCTATAACCGCCGAGTGTGTATGAAAAGATGTATGAGTGTCAATGAAGCGAGAGTGGTCTGTTAGGATCGGGACAGATGGAGATCCGTGATCTCTGCCTATCCCTATATAAAGAAACAAACAAAACAAACAAACAGGCGTGTATGTGTTTGTATGTTAAACTAGTTCCTCGCTAAGTGCATTTAAGACTTGTGTTAAGGGTACTAGTAAACGTATATTTAAGAAATATGTATTTATAGTTTGTATATACGACATTACATAAAAAATACCATCTGTGAGCATTTTTCTTACGTCCCAGACTAACTGTATGTTTAATTTCAGCAAGAACTATGCGCAGAAGTATTGCAAAGGGTGAATGCGTTGCAAAAAGCCAGGTATTATATCAATATTACTATACATATACATAAACGCAATATAAGTACATTAGCGAAATTAACCGAATACTACGGTGAGGGAAAATATCGTGAGGAAACCTACCTGTTCGTGGAACAGGTAATAGTTAGTGCTTGTAAATGGCGACACGACTTACCACCTGTCACATTGAGTACTGACTATCTGGTCAACACGTGTGTTCGAGGTGGCCATTGTCTACCCCGAAAGGTTGAATACTCGTGAAATTATATTGGGTATAGGAAAGTCCCTTGATACCGTAACAAGAATGCTAACTAGCAGCCATATTTCATGTCATGTCTTAGAAGGCGACTAAGGGACTATCTATTTGGCGATGGGCTAGCATGATTCTATATGACACCACAACCTCGATTCTCATGCTAAAAAGTGACCTAAGATATATTACATCAGAGGTTCTGTCCACCCCAAAAGGGATAAATACGCAATATTATATCTATGTATGTATTTTGACGACCTCCGTGGTGCGAGTGGTTAGACACCTGAACGCTTAACGTGTGGTCCCGGGTTCGATTCCCGGTGGAGGCAGAGTTAAGAACTACGCTTTTCTACTGCTTTCCAGTCTGGTCGTTGATTATATATGCTATATATGTATTTATCTATGTATAATAAGTATATATTTCTTAAATATACGTTGACTAGTACCCTTAGCACAAGTCTTAAATGTACTTACCAAGGGACTAGTTCAATTGGTGTAATAATGTCCAAATATTAAATATATTATATATCTATTACAGACGCCTCCTAACAGAGTCAATGAAACCCCGAGCGGGTCCCGGACGCCGTCGCAAACTGCCCCTCCCGGACCCCACGACTCTGCTCACCTCTCCCAACTTCAAGCTGTTTCTATACGCGTGCAGGCAGTGCTCGTTTAAATGCAACGCTATGCGGGAGTTGAGTGCGCACAAGGTAGGTGGATACTCTGGATGGGATTGTGGTCGTGAAGTGTGTGTGAGATGGGTGGAAGGATGTATATATATAAAAAAAAATTTTTGTCCCACTATTAGTCGTATTTGTCCCACTAATAATCGGACTTGTCCCACTTCGTGTTATTTGACACACCGATGGTTTAAATAGACCCACCAGTGTATGTATGATGGTACCTTATAAATCAGATCGATAGTTAAATTATCCATCAACAAAATAGAATTATTACAATATTAGTCGAATTTGCCCCACCAGTTTTCGTATTTATCACATTACTAGTACTGTATTAGTTAGTATATGACCTATTACCTAACTTAAGATCATTACCACTGGATTACATTACGTTGTTCTTTTACACACAGAACTTATTTGTTACCAATTCTTGTCCTGTGCTAGCTGGGACGTCAAATGTAAGTTAGCTGCCGTTCTTTCCAGGACGTCATAAGATGCGACAAAGGGACTAAGAGTATATAGAATATATTGAGCGATGGGCTAACAACCTGTCTCTATTATGACATCACCTCCCCAATATGAATGTTAAAAAGTGACCTAGGAAATATTATATCTCCGAGGTTCTGTCCACCCCGAATGGGATTAAAGGACGTGAATGTATATGTACCAATTCTTAATGTCAACATTCTTAATGTCAACATATCTTAACAATAGTCTTGTTTGTCCCACTCCGTAATACATCGTCCCACCACTTGTCGTAATTGACCCACTACCCTTTTCTAGGAAAAGGAACACAAGATAAAGTCCAAACCTCGTCCCGTGCTAGTTGAGCCTAAGAAGAGGTTCCTTTGTGCACTATGTCGCAAACCATCCGATACTAAGGAAATGGTGAGTGTATATTTATTTATATATATTCCTAAAATAATATTTGGACATTATTACATCAATTGAACTAGCCCCTTGGTAAGTACATTCAAGACTTGTGTTAAGGGTACTAGCCAATGTATATTTAAGAAATGTTTACTTCATTTATAGATAAATACATATATAGCATATATAATCAACGAGCAGACTGGAAAGCAGCAGAAAAGCGTAGTTCTTAACTCTGCCTCCACCGGGAATCGAACCCGGGACCTCACGATTAGCGTTCAGGTGTCTAACTGATCGCGCCATGGAGGTCGTCAAATTCATCTGGAATATAAAACTGTTATAACAGAATACGAACCAATGCGATGCTTAAGTAAATAATAATATTAAGCGTTAATTTATACGCGTTCACGACCATTAACCTTTGCGGGGTAGTCAGAGGTTCAGGTGTCCATCTCAGCAATTGCGAAGGTAGTAATTCTATGGCCACCTCGAACCCAAGTGTTGACTAAGTCAGTACTCAATGTGACAGGTGGTAAACCATGTCGCCATTTACAAGTACTAACTATTACTTGTTCGGGGAACAGGTAGGTTTCATAGAAGCGATTTTTAATGGGATAGGCAGAGACTATTAGGCCACCTGGAACGGGTGACAAATCTCTCTTGCTTCACTCACACCCATTAACCTTCTCATACATGCTCTTATGTTCTTCACTACGTACACCCTTATACAAAAATATGTTATTTTATTTTCAGTTGTTACAACATATGAAGAAAGTACATATCGTAGATCAAGGAAAAAGTAAGTATTATACATACACACATATACATTCACGTCCTTTAATCCCTTTCGGGGTGGACAGAACCTTGGAGATGTGATAATATCTCCCAGGTCACTTTAGTGGTTGTGCATAATATGGATGGATGGTGTATAACGGTGAGGGAAAACATTGTGAGGAAACCTGCCTATCCCTCGGGATAGGTAATAGCCAGTGCCTATATACGGCGATACGGTTCACTACCTATCACGTTGGGTGCTGTCTATGTAGTGATACGCGGGCTTCGAATGACCCATACCTAACATGTCTTCGAAACTTCGGAGATGGGCATTCAAGGCTCTGACTACCACGTCATAATAAAAAAGGGAGTGTGTATACACAAGTCGTGAAGCGTATGTATAATATGGAACATTGGTGACAGATTGCTAGCCCATCGTCCAATAGATTCCATTGACCCTTATTCCCAATATAAATTATGCTTCACGACCGTTAACCCTTTCAGGGTAGTCAGATATACCAATGTCGTCATTATAGTTTTAAGAGATTTGCGATTTATACTCATGATTAATAACAAACGGGACTTATCGCGTAAGTTTATATAATAAAGTTACCTTTACTAACCCGACGTTTCGGCTACGTTGCAGCAGCCATGGTCACTGGCAGAGTATATATAAAAACTTACGCGATAAGTCCCGTTAGTTATTAATCATATGTCGTCATTATTAAAGACCGGGATATTGAAGCAGGTGTTTTATTAGATACTTATTATTAATATTATCCGGGATGGACAGAACCTCGGAGATATATATTTCTTAGTCACTTTTAGCATTAGTGCAAAGGTGATGCGTTGGTTTAAACCATGATAGATTACTATTCCTACGCTCAATAGATTCGATGTATCTAAATACTATGTACATACATACATACGCTTCACGACTTGTGTATACACATTTTATTCATTGGTACATGCCAGAGTCGGGATTCGAACCTAGGACCTTTCTCATACGAAGTCCGAGGTCTTACCCACTGGGCTACAGCCGCTATGTATTACAGTAATATATATATGTATGTATTTGTTTACAGATGAATTTAAGAATAAGGAAGATAGTAGAACCAGTTCTAGTACTATTAATGTGAGTATTATCAAAAATCGTTCACGACCATTAACCCTTGCGGGGTAGTCTGAGGTTCAGGTGTCCATCTCTGTAATTGCGAAGGTAGTAATTCTATGGACACCTCGAACCCACGTGTTGACCAAGTCAGTACTCAATGTGACAGGTGGTAAGCCATGTCGCCATTTACAAGCACTAATTATTACCTGTACGGGGAACAGGTAGGTTTCCTCACGATGTTTTCGCTCACCTTAATATTAGTACTTCTAACGTCACCCTTTTTCAATATGGCGTCTAATTGATGAATATTGCTGATCAAAAATGTTTTGTTACAGTTGACAGATTTTTTGTCGAATACAAACGAATCGACAGGTGACGATATGGGTAAGTTTATAATTATTTATTTTATAGAGGATAGTTAATACATTCATACATGTATGTTCACGTCTGTTAATCCCTTTCGGGGTAGACAAACATATCTCACTTGGTTAGTATGTGTCCTGTGCTAGTCTGGTGCGTAAAAAGAATGCTAACTAGTTGCCTTTCTTACCGGCATGTCGTAGGAAGCTTCTTAGTAATTTTGGGTCTAGCAACTTGTCACCAATGGTCCATTATGACATCACAACCCCCAAAAATCATGGTAAAACGTGACCTACTAAATATCATGATTAATAACTAACGGGACTTATCGCGTATGTTTTTAAATAATAAAGTTACCTTTATTAACCCGACGTTTCTGCTACGTTGCAGCAGCCATAGTCATGGTCTCAGTTAGTTACTAATCATGAGTATAAATCGCGAATCTCTTAAAACTGCTAAATATCGTCAATCTATGTTTCTGCTTACCCTAAAAGAGATTATAGAACGAGAATGTATATATATATATATATATATATATATATATATATATATATATATATATATATATATATATATATATATATATATATATATATATACACACACACATTCTCGTTCTATAATCTCTTTTGGGGTAAGCATTTTATTTATTTTTTACCCCACAAGGTATTTAAGGACGTGAATATCTATGTATGTATAACATTATTTTCTTTTAGAAACATCCGACGTGTTATTATGCGGTGCCTGCGGTTTCAATTCTCAGTCAACGGCCAAGTTCAAACAGCATCTCATTGAGGCCCATTCGGAAGCGCAGATCATCGAAGGAGCGCTGTAGGGTGGGATGACAACCCCTAGGACTAATTGGACACTCTATTTACTATGTGAGACCGGGTTATATCACGATAAATTAATAAAGTAATGTAAGATTGTGTGATAGGCTACGGAATAGTGATTCGTGAACGTGGTATGAGAGATGTAGTGAAAATAGAGAAAAGTATATCGAGGTGGTTTGGGCACATGGAGCGGATGGATGAAAGGAGGGTTACGAAAGGAATGTATAAAGCCAAAGTGGAAGGTAGAGTTGGACGGGGTAGGCCGCGTAGAACTTGTACAGACCAAATTGGAGACATTCTTCTCAAGGCGGGTGTACGTAGTGAAGAACAGAAGAGCATGTAAGGTTAATGGGTGTGAGTGAAGCAAGAGATTTGTCACTCATTCAAGGTGTCGATCGAGTCTGTCTATCCCGTTGGGGATGTAGAGGCGTGCATATATGTATAGGTCAAAAGTCGTAAATGTATTTGTATATACTGTAAAAGTAGTGCGTTTATCTAGCCAACCTTTGTTAATATGAAAGTAGGCTGTCATGTCTCTGATTACCTTGTAAGGTTAAAGGTCGTGAAATGTATGATGCATGTGAAAATATGTAAGAAATTAGATTAAATATTTAATGTAAATCAATTAATAATGTGAATAAACGTTTTCGTATACAGATCTACTAGTTTTTCTTTATAATATACTAGTGACCCGCTCCAGCTTCGCACGGGTATAAAATATATAGCCTACTCCACTATTTAATGGATGTTATTATACATACAAACCTTCCTCTTGAATCAATCTATTAAAATAACCGCATCAAAATCCGTTGCGTAGTTTCAAAGATTTAAGCATACAAAGGGACATAGGGACAAAGAAAGCGACTTTGTTTTATACTATGTAGTGATTTATACTAATCGTAACGTCACAAAATAGATTTTTTTTTCATGGCTTTCGTTAGGGCGAAATTAATAATAATAATAATTCTTTATTTTCCAAAAGATACAATTTAAACCTTATAAATTAGACATTTTGATTAAAGTACACTTTGTAATTGATCGTCCTGCTGTCACAGACTAACAACTAAATTATAACAAATATTAAATGAATATTTCATAAATGGCTTTAATCTACCACTTATATCACATTACAACTTATTTGTTCACACAGAACATATTTCTTACAATACCAGTCGCTTTTGTCCCACCAACAACACACGAGCTACGATTGGTCGTAATTGCCCCACTATGAAAAGTATTATCCTACTACTAATTCTATATATCGTGAAATAATGAAATGTTCTAAAAAGGATAGCAAATGTCTTGAAACATAAATAACCATTTATCGCAGTTGCTCCACCACTAACTTTGGTGAATAGTCACGTTTTCGCTCCCATCGAGAATTTATCTCATCAGTAATATATTAAACATATATAAATTTTCCTCAATATTAAACATAACTACCCATACCTAACATGCCTTCGAAATTTCGGAGATTGGCATTCAAGCCTCTGACTACCCCGCCATAATAAAAAAGAGAGTGTGTAGACACAATTATAGTGTTGCCCAAATGCAAGAACAAGACGAGACTTAGCCAGTCTTGGTCTTGGTCTTGCACCAATACACCTGGTCTTGGTCTTGGTCTTGCGCTCCCAGTCTTGGTCTTGGTCTTGGTCTTGCAGCAAGAGTCTTGCAAGTCTTGCAATTACCTATTAGTCTATTACCTACTATTTATTAAAGTTTATTTTAAATCTTAGAAAAACGTATTAGACTTGGAACATTGTGAGCTTGAATTAACATAGCCATAGTAAAGATCAAGTAGATTAATAAATTACTGAAGATTTGATAAGAAATTTGAAAAATCAACTGACCTATATGTCGTTTTTCATGGCAAATAAGCTTACATTTGCTAAAACGTGTAATAAACAAATTAATTACAATAACTTGACTGTATGTTAAAGAACAATATCTGTCTAGAAAGATTGAACCCTCCACTTATATAAAATTTAATAACAGAATTTAATAAAAAATCCTAATCCATATTTACTACAAACAGATTTTGAGCCTTATTGCGTAATAAATAACGTTTAATTCTCAATAACACAATGTACTGCAATAGGTAGCCGTGCGGCGGCGCACTGATTCTTTTGACGAATGCCGATGTCTCAGGAAAATGAGACTTAATGCTAAGAAAATAGTGCGAATTGAATTTCCTTGCGGTAATCATGAAGGCGCCGAATTTTCTTTTGTATTTCTCTGTTTACTAGTTGGTTTCAGTTGCACTAGGGATGGGACATTGCCGGCCTCCTCCCCCCCACTTGAGGCCAGTGGGGCACCATACTGGGGTATGTGTGCCCCCGATAGTTACGGCCTCGGGATGGTGTGCGCGTGACCTGCGCGCCTCCCATTAGGGTTCGGGCGGGAGAATCTCCCCTTCCGCCCTAAGCGTTAGCTCGGGACAGGGTCCGGTGCCCATTGCCGGACGCCGCCTCGGTCGGGGTCGCGTGATGTTATGCTCACGCGTTCCCGCGGCCCTAGCCAATGAGGCACCCGAAGGTCACCGTCAGGTTTTAGTCGGTTCGAGTCCGACATAACCCTTCGGCACCCCAGAGCCGGCGGGTATCCGTGGGGATTTCCTGACGTTAAAAAAAAAGAAAAAAAAAAGGGATGGGACATTGTAAATAATTGTAATATTTGTACTTACACATTTCTGAGTATCAGATTATGGAAAATTCTAGATTTTAAGATATCGAGCTAAAACTTTACAATTACACTAAGTAGGTGATAAAGAATCTAGCCCTAAAGTATGACTACACTCTTCTGTTACACCCTGTATACACTTATGTACTAGAATAAATTATTATATCATCTACTACCTATCCTTACCATTTTATCGTAATCATAATACTACTTGCGTGATCATTGTAATGTATTCATTTTCATTTTAAGCAATCTGAAACTTATTTATTCTTTAGAACACCTGTAGATACTCTTAAAATTCGAAATTATTTTGTATGAGTATACCTTCGCCCTGTGGCGGCCTCAAAATAGTGTCAAATGTTGTGATTTCGGCGCGGCGGCAACGATTGTTGTTATGATTTCAAAAGAAGCCGCCGGCGCGTGTATCATACATAACCATGTACTTCCGAAAAGCGGCAAATTTCTTTGAGAAGTACAAAACCTTTGATGCCGCATCATCAAAGTGTCGATGATTAAAACATAACTATGCATGCACTCAGTTTGATTTTAATGGATATTTTTTTATTCGCTATTTAGGTATGTTTATGGTACTTATTAGTCGTAATGAGCATAGGTCCAATTTGTCATATTCTTTGATACAGTTTTTTGCGTCTCATAGAATTCCTAAGCGTACCTATACACCGAACTGTTACACCTAACTACTCCGTGAAATAGCGCTAAGTCCTAGCTGCAAGACGCAAGAGTCTTGCAGGCTAAGTCTTGTTCTTGCTCAAGTCTTGCACGGTGAGTCTTGGTCTTGGTCTTGCTAAAAATACGCGGTCTTGTTCTTGGTCTTGGTCTTGCAAAAACGCAAGAACAAGACCAAGACTGCAAGACCAAGACTGAATTTGGGCAACACTAGTCGTGAAGCGTATGTTTTTATGTATTAAACATTACCCGCACCTCATATCACTAAAGTAGCACCATTGAACACGTTCATTAGTTATAGTTCCACTACTAAACATATTTTGTCTCCAATGGCTATTTCCTACTAATAGTACATGTTACACCACTTGTACACAGTAAAATATTCTTCACTACGGATATAGTATTTGTCCAACCATTACAATTTTTTCCCATCATTGATCGTAATTGTCCCACCTTTATACTAATATAATCAAATAATTAAAATTTAAACGACACTGTTACATTATATTTTAAACATATTGAAATAAAAAATCTAAAGTAGTTTAAAAATCATTTATTTATTCAATCATTTCACTTATTTCATACACTTATTACATTAAAAAATAACCTTACACACAAAACATTCATATTTTAAAAGATTCACAAAATAATAGTCAATTTAAGCTTATTTCGGGGTCAAATTAACACTTTTGACTATTGTCTATTTGCTTCGCAGTCGATTCCCAAACACATATGTACAGTCAACGCTAAAAGTGCAGCCCCAGTAACTTTTTCTAAGGTTTACGTTTATAAGAACAAAAAACAATATTTTCCATTTCGAAGCATGCGAACGTATAGTAACCATGACAATGCATAGGAGCGCCATTTTTAAAATGTCAAATATTGTCTTTTGTTCTTATAAACTTAAACCTTATAAAAAGTTGCTGGGACTGCACTTTTAGCGCTGACTGTACTTCAAATAACAATATTTTTCTGGGAGGGATAACATAATGAGGTAATGCTTTGTTGTAATAGCCAATAGTCAGTATATGTATAGGTTAAGTTAGTTACTAATTATCAGGTATCAAAGGCCATCAATTGTTCAATTAATAATGGATATCCCAGGGTTAATGGTAGTTAATATTTATGATAATTTACTATTAAAGATTGAAATAAAGACAGGACAATATACATTACGCTTGTTTCTTTACAGAGGAGTAGGCAGAGATCACGGTTACCCATTTGCCTCGGTCCTGACGAAACACTTTCGCTTCATTGACATTCATACACTAACATACACACTCGGTGTTTATAGGTACTTCTCACGTCATTATTTTTTAATATTGGCGTCTATCTGACAGTAATATGTCATATTGGACCGACCCTGACCTAATTATGAGTTTAAATAAATTGAAAATACTGAAATGTACCATAAATATAGCTAAACGTACAGCAAAGGTTAGTTTTGGGGCTGTATTATTTTGGTGTGCATTTCAGTATTTTTGTTGATCCTTTTCGTATTATTTAATGTTCGTTTAAATACTATATTACATCCGCACTAAGAAAATAGTGACGTCATCATGTCCCCACGATTTGACCAATGAGACGTGACAACGGTTGTCTCCGATTGGTCACGTCACGTCTCACGTCTCATTAGCCAGTTTAACCTCTGAATATCATGACGTCACTATTTACTTAACGTGAATAGTCTATAGTCATTATTTACCCCCGTATAGCTTAATACCCCTAAACATTCTTTCTAAGGGCATTTTCTTTCGAGTTGACTCTTGCCACCTTCGTCGTACTCTTGTGAGGAAATCCACATCTGTTGGAATGATCCTATTGAGGCCAGGATCGAACCACCTGCAAAGATATAGCATGTGTAAATGGTTCCGATATAAGACCAGCGTTGCGTTTGCTCAGCTGAGTTGGAACCCTTTTTTAGCGACAATAACATGCACAAGTTTTATCCCCTAGTTTGTTAGTTTTATTTGTAAACGTTTTGTATTGTGTATGTTTTCGTGGCTGTGAATAAATGCTTTTATAATTATTATATTAATAGAATATTGTAGGACACTATTACACCAATTGAACTAGCCACTTGGTAAGTGGTCTACGTATATTTAGCAAATATATACTTATTACATATTTCGTTTTGGGGTGGATAAACCTCTTAGATAAAAAAATTATACATCCTTGGACTAATACTCGAAAATATAATTTCTATGTCACTTTTTAGCATGAACATTGTAGTTGTAAAGTCATTTGGTGACAGATTGCTAGCCAATCACCCAATAGATTTTATTAAGAATAAATACAACAAATTAGCGTTATTTTTACGTCCCAGAGAAAATAAATAATATTAAATGCTCAATCAATACGTTAAAGATTCCATTATAATAAAAATTAAATTTTATATAAATATGTAATACGCTATAGTACTACAATTCCCTTTACATATCTTTAACCCCTAGTCTAGTCTAGAATATCAGCGTTGGCAGTGTGAATTTCACACAATCAACATTAGCTGAGACAAATCCTATTCATACTTGCGCGGGGTTGCCATGTGCGCTTGGTTCCATTAATGTAAACTATTATATATTAATTCTTTTCTCTATTTGTGTCTACTTGTGTTACTGCGTCTAGTGTGAATAAAAGGAATTTTATTTTATTTTTTATTTTATAATAATAATAAAGCATTTATTTACAGCCCCAAAAACACACACAATACAAATATTTTACAAATCAAACTTACAAACTATAGTATATTCGCATTAAGAAAATAGTGACGTCATCGTGACTCCACGATTTGACCAATGAGACCTGACAACGGTTGTCCGCCATTGGTCGAAGAGACTTGTTTTCTCATTATCTAACGTCTTATTGGTCAGTTTAACCTCTATATATAATGACGTCACTATTTACTTAACGCGAATAGACTATAGGGGGTATAGCTTGTGCATGTTATTGTCGCAGCAAAAAGGTTCTAACTCAGCTGGGTATGTTACGTTTGGTGGCGAACGCAACGCTGATATTATGTTAGAACCAACTAGAGGACAAAATTAACAATAAGAGCTTAATAAACATACATATAAAAAGGTTCTAACTCAGCTGGGTATATTACGTTTGGTGGCAAACGCAACGCTGATATTATGTTAGAACCAACAAGAGGGCAATATTAACTTTTAAGTTGTTATCTCACCTATCCAGGAGGCGAACCTCCTCTCCTGCGGCGAAGGAGGCGCGTGGCTCTTCAGCCGATGCGACGAAGGGGCGCGAGACGACAGCTCCTTGCTTAGCCGTTCCAGGTAGCCCTGCAAAGGTATACAAAGTCAAATTCAAATGTTTTTATTCAATATAAGTACAAGTACAGTGCATTCATTGAAAGTCAAAACATTTGCCTGACACTGGTTGTCACTTAGCATTGAAATTCTTGTTTGTTCGGAAGCCCTGGCTCGGAGAAGAACCAACAAGGAACTCCGGAAACTACAGACTACTAACCAACAGATACAACGAACATTTACTATAGGAGACCAGGGTCCTTAGTCCACTGATGCTTTTTGCAAAATATCAGATCAGTTATAGTGTGAAGTTGGTAATGGATTAGCAAAAGTGACAAATTTCGCCATTTTTAGGCGGAATTTGACACTTGTAGATTTCAATGGTGAAATTTGACACTTGCTAATACATTACCAACTTCACACTATTACTGATCTGTACAATGTAATGAGTACAAAACGCGAGTGTTTAAAACTAACTATAAAGCATTTCACTTGGTACTATTAGGACACGTCCTACTTTAGTACCTACTAGTGACCCGCTCCGGCTTCGCACGGGAATAAAATATATAGCCTACTCCACTATTTAATGGATGTTATTATACATATAAACCTTCCTCTTGAATCACTCTATCTATTAAAAAAAAAGGCAAAATCCGTTGCGTAGTTTCAAAGATTGAAGCATACAAAGGGACATAGGGACAGAGAAAGCGACTTTGTTTTATACTATGTAGTGATAGTGATTTAGTACCACTGACCTGTGTGTTTGAGACCCCTCCGCAAACCACTACGGAGGCCCAAAGAGCCGGTCTGGCGTCCGCGTCACACGCGCCTGCCGCCGCGCACACTGGGAATACATACATACATATAAGAACTAGTATTTTACCGTCCTGAGCTAGGGTGGGACGTAAAAACCTCCGTGGCACGATTGGTTAAGCACCTAAACGCTAATCGTGAGGTCCCGGGTTAGATTCCCGGTAGAGGCAGAGTTAAGAACAACGCTTTTCTTCTGCTTTCCAGTCTGCTCGTTGATTATAATAATATATGCTATATATGTATTTATCTATGTATAATGAGTATATATTTCTTAAATATACGTTGACTAGTCCCTAACACAAGAAGTCTTAAATGAACTTACCAAGGAGCTAGTTTAATTAGTTTGATAATGTCCTAAAATATTATTATTATTAAAAAGAATGCTAATTAGCTGTATATCTTCTCGACACGTCGTAAGCAACTCAGAATCTAGGAGTAAATGGAATTTATTGTGCTATAAGCCCAATATTTATGCCAAATTGTGACATACATACATACACTTCTCAACTTGTGTTTATATTCCATTATTTTAATTTAGCGGGTTAGTCAGAGCCTTGAATGTCCATCTACGACATTTCAAAAGCATGTTAGGTATGAGCCACTTAAAGCTCGCGTTCCACTAGTCAGACAGCACCCAACGTAATAGGTAGTGAACCGTACCGTCGTATATAGGGACTGGCAATAACCTATCCTTAAGGATTAATTAAGGAAGGAAGGTTATATCTGGTTTGCTTGTATTTCTATTATTAAGTATATGTTACACTAATAACTCTAACTCAATATCAAATCTTGTACCTAAAGACCCATTTCAACCCCCCTTTTACCATCCCCTCCACCCCAAACTCACCGAGGTGTGCGGCCCCGCTCTGCGCTTCGAAGAGGCACTCAGCCAGCTTGAACCGCTCCGGGCCGAAGTCCTGATGATAGCCGCCGGGGAACTCATACGCCACGCCGGGCACCGCCGCCGCCACTCTCTCGTCATACGCACTCTCTGATACCTATGATAATAAATAAGGGCAAATAATTACGGGACAAACTCAGTTGTACATAGATAATAATAATAATATTTGGTAATTACTACACTAATTGAACTAGCCCCTTGGTAAGTACATTAAGACTTGTGTTAAGGGTACTAGTCAACGTATATTTAAGAAATATAATTATACTCATTATACATAGATAAATACATATATAGCATATATAATCAACGACCAGACTGGAAAGCAGTAGAAAAGCGTAGTTCTTAAGTCTGCCTCCACCGGGAATCGAACCCGGGACCCCACGATTAGCATTCAGGTGTCTAACCGATCGCGCCACGGAGGTCGTCTTAAGCATGGAGTAATGAATAATAGAAGTGGGCCTTACGCAATATTTGTATGGAAACTAGCGTGGCATTACGTGGAGTGAAACGAGGTACGCGGGATGGAGGGGAGATATTACAACCAATCTAAACACGGCATCGGTCAATCAAATCAGGTATATTCTTTCTACTACACATTTTTAGACTCCGCGCCAATTAAATCACGCCATTTGGCCTCCGCACCGCGTAACGGGGACCGCACCTTTCGCCAGGTCCTCTTTATATTTGGTTCGTGGTTTTCAGTAACGGTTTGAAAAAAGGTGACGTTAGGAGTACCTATAACCGCCGAGTGTGTATGAGGAGATGTATGAGTGTCAATGAAGTGAAAGTGGGCTGTGATCTCTGCCTACCCCTCTATAGGGAATCTGGCGTGATGTGTATGTATGTTTCAAGTCATTTGAACAATGGATTCTAATACCTTTTCATATGTTTTCAGGAAATACCTTTTCGTGGTGGAGGCAGAGAACTACGCTTTTCTTCTGCTTTCCCGTATGGTCGGTCATTATATATATACTATATATGTATTATCTATCTTTAATAAGTATACATTTCTTGAATATACGTAGACTAGTACCCTTAACACAAGTCTTAAATGTACTAACCAAGGGGCTAGCTCAATTGGTGTACCAGGGTCTCAATATATTATAAAACACCTTACCTGTGCGATAGTATGGCAGAAGTCCTCATACTGTTTCCTCAGCATATAATCCTGCCACGACTGGGTAAGACCCACTGGTAAGGCTTTTAAGGTATACCTCGCCCTCTCCCTTTCTCGCACCACTTCTTTGCTCTGTGTGGGACCAGGATGGAAGTATATTAACATACATATACATTTGCGAGCTTTATACTCTTTCGGGGTGGACAGAACCTTGGATACTAAACTCTTAGGTTACTTAAAACCTCGGATACGATATTACTTAGGTCACTTTTAGCATGAATATTAGGGTTGTGATGTTATATGGAATTTTGGTGATAGATTGCTAACCTACCATCCAATTGATCCCATTTACCCTTAGTAACCTAGTTGTCTCTTACGACATGCCAGGACAATATGAACAGGATACCACAATTTCAATTGGTGTAATAGTGTCCTAAATATGATTATTAAATATCATGTTAGCCTGATTTGTTGATTAGTGAGGATTGTATAAGTGATTGTATAACTAATAATGCTAAGTACATGTATTACTTTGAAGTTTCATGTTTAAAATTATTATCTAAGTTAGATGTTAATTATGTAGTCTCGTCTCTAATAAATTCATGTAAAGACTGACCGGGAACGAGGCAGAACAGCTGACACGAACGTGCGAAGTAGTCATTTGCCAAACGTATCTTGCATTTTTAATAATTAGAATTGCTTCGTTATCGACTTTCGAAATTTACTTATGACTTTATTTAAAAGGGAATACCAAACTCAGGTCTTTTGGGTTTTGCCCTAAACCACTCCACCTACCTGTATACTATATATAGGCAGCATCTGGATGTGCATGTTGGCTAGTAACCCTTTAGCCTGGTTAGCCAAATGGTCTCCGCCCACTTGGGACCTAGCCGCTGCGTGCACTAGGGCATACCTGGAATAATATTAATGTTAGTGAGTTAGATATTATTTAGAATTAACTAGCGACCCGCTCCGGCTTCGCACGGGTATAAAATATAGCCTACTCCACTATTTAATGGATGTTATTATACATATAAACCTTCCTCTTGAATCACTCTATCTATTAAAAAAAACCGCATCAAAATCCGTTGGGTAGTTTCAAAGATTTAAGCATACATAGGGACATAGGGACAGAGAAACCGACTTTGTTTTATACTATGTAGTGATGTGAAGGAATAAGACATGACATACGCTTTACGACTTGTGTATACACACTCCCTTTTTTATTGTGTCAGGGTAGTATCAGGCTTGAGTGCCTATATCCGAAATTTCGTCATGTAATGGGCCACTTGAAGTCTGCATTTCACTTGATAGACAGCACCCAATGTGATAGGTGGTATGCAGACATTGGCTATTACCTATCCCGCAGAATAGGTAGGTTACCTCTATATATTTGCACTCACCATTAACAACTGTAAATTAACATATGTACGTAAATGAAAAACACATTTATTGATTGACATGCCAGAACCGGGATTCGTACTTAGGACCTCTAATAAGAAGCCAGAGGTCTTCCCTACTGGGCTAGAATCGCTTTTCAGATGAGAATAAAATAATAATATATTCACAATTGCGGAGATGGACACCTGAACCTCTGACTACCCCGCGAGGGATAATGATTGTGTTAACGACCGTAAACGCGTTTGTCTTTTAAAATAATAAGATATATAAATACGCGCTTTTACGTCCCTAACAGGATAGGCAGAGACCAAGCAATCGGTTTTTAATGAAGTGTTATAATGTTGAGAAGTAAAACGGCTATAAAAAATTCTGAGATGCATTCTTCACTCTGCCTTTCTTCACTCACACCCATTAACCTTCTCATACATGCTCTTCTGTTCACACTACATATTACCGCCTTGAGAAGAATGTCTCCAATTTGATCTGTATAAGTTCTACACAGCCTACCCCGTCCAACCTTCAACTTTGGCTTTATAGATTCATTTCGCAATTCTCCTTCTATCATTTATTTTAAAATAATTTTTAATATTCTTCCAATTAAGGGTAAACATTATATGAATCTATACTTAAAAACTCACCCATCCACAACCGGCACCGCCGACGTCTGACTGGCACCCGCATCAACGACCAACGCTGTACTCTTGCCGTTCGCAAACGCAGCCACCACCGCATTCTTCACCAGGAAGAAGGCTGGCGTCTGGTACTTCTCGAACATCAGCTCTGCTAACTTCTCTCGGGAACTCTTGGAGTTCCACACGGATTCAGTGAAGAGGACTGGATGGTGCTCGGATGGGGAACGGATTACCTGTTGGGAAGGATGTTGGTTGAGAGAACAATACATTGTCATAATGCTGCTGCAGTTATTACAACTAGTTGGGGTTGGCGCAACAAGTTTATTGCTTCTTTACTCTTCTGTTTATACAGCCATCTTTATTTACTCTGGTCTTCGATGTATGAGTAAATAAAATGTAATAGCTAATAGTAATTTCTTTATTATTTATTAAATACACTAGCAGCTATTCAAGTTGATGCGTGTATATCATTGCACGTGAGTTTTAAAGTTTTAAATGTTTAACAAGACTGTTTTTTATTATTTAAACTGTCACTAATCACAGGCTCCAGAAGAGAGTACCACTCTTTCGTAACACTATTAGGCAAGAAGTGTTTACGGGGGTTGCTAGCACATTGGACAATAGACTTTTATACTATGTGCTCTCAAATTCTTGCAAATGCAATTAGGCATTTTGTAATAATATACTTTTAAATGATTCTTGTTCTAATAAATTTATATAAATCATAATAAATGGGGATCTGTGATGAGTTCATATGTATTGTAGGAAGATTTACAATTTCATATCCTTTAATTAAATAATATGTCATAAGTAATTTTTTACCATGTATCTTGGGGTTGTGATATTGTATGGAACATTATAGTATATTCGCATTAAGAAAATAGTGATGTACTCATATACAGAGGTTTAACTGACCAATGAGACATTAGATAATGAGAAAACAAGTCACATTGACCAATTGCAGACAACCGTTGTCACGTCTCATTGGTCTAATCGTGGGACACATTTTGACATCACTATTTTCTTAAGACGAATATACTTTAGTAAGATTTTGCTAAATCTTTCGCCAATAAATTCATTCCATTCCATTTACACCTAATCCCTTAATCACCTAATATGACATGTAAACGCTAAAAGTAACCAAGGACATTTTACACAAGGGATTAAAAATGTGAACGTAAATGAATGAGAAATACTGACCTTAGAATAACAATAATCGAGCATCTTCTCAAACAAATCCCAGTTGTCGATCTGGCCGTCCTTCATGTACGTCTGCACCTCCATGCGGGGGCGGGGCACGTGGAGCTCTGTCACGTCTATGTAGTAGCGGAGGTCGGTTTTCTTGGTTGCTGTTGACAAAAAAAAACAAACACATTCACAACCATTAACCCTTGCGGGGTAGTCAGAGGTTCAGGTTTCCATCTCCAATGTAGTAATTCTATGGACACCTCGAACCCACATGTTAACCAGACAGTCAGTACTCAATGTGACAGGTGGTCAGCCATGTCGCCATTTACATGCACTAACTATTACCTGTTCGGGGAACAGGTAGGTTTTCTCATGATGTTTTCCCTCACCATATAATTCGATGCATTTTGTAAATGTGTTTTTATTAGGAAAATGTACATAGAAATTCATTAAACTTAATTTCCATTGGTACATGCTCAAACGAGATTTGAACCCTGTACCCACTGATACAGAACGAAGCCCCAAACAACTAAGCTACGTCAAATTTATATAGCTAGCTATATAAAAAGCGTATATTTATAGATGCAGTTTAAATATGTTAATTGGTTCATTGAAGGGTGTAGAAAAGATTAAACACCCAGGTTATAACACGATTTTAGTCCAGATGGAACTTTCATTCATCATGTACAGTAGTTTACTTGGTATTATAGGTATTACTAGCTTTAAGAGCTAGTTTTAAATTTAAGCCACTTGATATCAGTTAGTGAGTGACTTCTTTATGTTAATGAAGTATTTACAGCCAGAATTAACTAAAATCTAAGCCACAAAGACAACAAGAATATGATACATTGAACAGTTTTAATATACTATAAATGATGGTTAACACTTACCATTTTGCGTGACGTTACCATCAGGGATCTTCTCTTCACTTTCGGGTAGTTGGGTATCTGGTCCGACCCCGACATAAGCAGGAATATCAGCTTTCGGAGTATCTTCCTGAGCATAACCTACTCGTAGCGAATGATGGCCAGGGTCGAAAACTAAAGCTCCTATCTCGTCACCGCCATACAACATCCCGTTAGGAGCACTCATTTTTGATGATATAACAACAATTTGTATTAAAAATTGCTGTTTTTACACAAAAAAGTGGAAATAGAAGCTGCCGGCGCCAAGCGTTGTTTGTGATTATAGTTTTTTTATATTTTACAGGTAGATATTGATGTTCGATAAAATTGACAAGTACAAGTTCCAATATTAAAACATTTGGACCAAAACAAGTATGCATATTCTTCCAACAATGAAACAACGCAAATCAAATTCAAATGTATTTCGATGGCATTTTTGCTAAATAGCAATTTTTAGGATAATGATTTCATCAGACACTCGCTATTAAAAGACCGATGTTTTTTCTCTTCTTCTGTGTCTTCATAATATTTCAAAGAGAGTGGATATTTTCGAAAAATCCTCCGAACTATTTCCTACCACTTCAGCCTATTGGCAGTGGTTTGTGCTCTCACGCAAAAGGCCACACTCCGTAGCTAAGATAGTATTTAATAGCAATTAATGTTATTCAGTAGATAGATGTTTCTTAATCATTATTATAAATACACAATTACATTACTTACACACGTGATAACTGTAAGCAAGCATTATCGCTTGCAGGGTTGACACAGTTATTTATTGATGTCCATCTTTAAAATTGCAGAATAAGTCTTGTTTGGCCAAATCAAAGGCTCTTTTCGTCAAAAAGTCAGCATTCTATATGACAATTTCATTCATACAATGTCAGCATTGCTCATAGTCCCAATAGATAGGTTTCCTCGGAACACGATTGAATTTATTCTAAAGTGTGGTAGAGTTACATTTTGATAATATAAATAAAACAAGTATATTTCACAAACTAAATTTATTACAACAAAAATTCACATCAAACATCTTCAAAAAGAGCTTTACAAAACGCATAAAAACGTACGATAATGTGTTACCTACTAAAGTTTTTGTCCACTAAACATCAAAAATAGGGCTTATTGTAACATAACACGACGATTTAATTAATAAATCGCTTTAACATTAAAACTGAATGGCTTATTTCTAAAAGGTCACATGTCACTATTAAAAAATGTATGACATGTTTTCTTTTAGAAATTACCGATTCAACTATTTAATTTACATCCACCAAAGACTTAAATATAGCAACTAAACACTAACATCAAACACATTCTAAACACAGATACATATAAAGGCATATTTGGTATTTCTCACTAGTTAGAAAACATCGAAACTTTTAAAACATATTTAGTGATTGAAAATAAACCTTAAATATAGGGAGTTAGATTTTTTATTCACTCGATAAATAAGCGCAGTTTACATACTCATATACATATTATTAAAAAAAACTTGTGTAATTATTTTTATTTGAATATACGAAATCGATACAGCTTTGTTGTGTAATTCAAGATGTCATAAGAATGTAAACTCGATGTTAATTGACTATCCTAAGACGTTAAAAACAAAAGTCTGTGGCATGTTATGCAGGTACAACAAAACACTTTTATAAAGTCATATGTTGTTAGAATCTTTCACCTAATTGCAAGTGTCGGTTTTGTCCATACATTTGTGGTCAATCCACATAATTACTCAGATTATAGGGGCCCAAGTCTACCAATGTATTTTTACTATAATCACATAATTCTATTGTGTCAAAATGTATCAAATTTCGCCATTTATGACAGCAACGTAACACCATTACTAAAGTGCGTTTGAAATATTATTTTGCAAGAAACATTAGTGGGCTTGGGTTCTAGATCAATGGTGTAGCACTATCATTATAAGTGTTTGGTGATACCATACATAAATATACTTACAGTTTGATTTCCAAGGAACTTCATTGAATAAATAAATATAGTGTTAGAAACGCCCCCTTGAAAAATGACAAGTAAACTTGCAAAGATATGCCAGTATTAAATGAATTCGGGGATGATTATTAATGGGCACGCCTCTATTTAACAGTGGACTGTGATAGACTGATGATGAACTAAATAAAAAAAGAGTGAGAACGTAAAATATTCGCTTAAAGAATAGATTATATTAACAGGCGGTTATAGTGTATATATAATGAGAAATAGTTTAGATAAATAGGTCTAAGTAGGTAAACCTAAAAACAGGTTTAAATATTACGTCTAACACTATTTTTCTAGCCTACGATAGGAATACACAAGGTAATACGGAATTAGAATCAGTCATTCTTACAACTATCAGAGGCCGTAAACTCGATATAGAAACTTGCAAGGCATTAGCAGACAGAAACTATGTTAGCAAAGCTTAATAAAAACGTACTGAAACAAAAACTAATATAAAAGATACATAAACACGAATCTATATAGTACTGTCTCTCTAATGAATGCACTAGTAAATTCTAGAAAGCAAAACGCAGTAGAAAATTATAAAAAATATAGTGTAGCATAATTTTTTTCACTTACTCCAAGATGCATTAACTAATTAAAGTGATATCATTCATAAACATGTAACATTCTACTAATACTCGTACTATAAAATAATTCTAGGCTATATCGACATAACACACAACAATTAAAATAATAATGTGAAGAGCTTATAAATAATGTGAGTATATTTCTACGTATCCGCTCACGTTTATTTTACCTTTACCATGATTTTTTAAACACTTTCTTCCTTCTATTACACTTATATGTAATAGAATAAATCTTCTGTCAGATTTAGTATTAAATTGTGATGGCATTAACATTGAATATTGGTAATTGTCATTTATCTCACTTATGTAACTCAAGACGAATTCTAACTTGATCTTTAGTTTATACGGTGTAAGACTTTTTTTTAACGTGATTCAGGTAAAATAATTGTGAAAAGTCTACATCTGACAGATCTTAACAATTGTTACTAAATGTCAATCAAACAATATATTTAACTAGAGTACCCGCCACATAAGGTGGCAGTAGCCAAACTTGGAACTAAATTTGACGTTTCCGCCATTGCGTGTTATTTTGTATGAAAGGTAAATTTAGTATTACCAGCGTTGTGTTTTTTGCCCACTCTTTGTAATTTTTTTTCATGTTTGTTAAGGGTGATTATAATAAATTGATTTCTGGAGTTTCTTGTTAGTTCTTCTCCAAGGGTCTCCGCTGAACTTCTTCTTCTCAATCGTTACGCTCTTATCAGAGCGGTCGTGGTCTTCATGACGTGGCATCTTGAGCAGCCGAAATGGTTGGTGAACTAACCTCGGTAAAAATATGTAAAGACAATGCTCAGTGCCATGTTTGAAATAGTTTTTTTACATACATACATACACATCACGCCTGATTCCCTGTAGAGGGGTAGGCAGAGATCACGGATCCCCATTTGTCCCGATCCTGACAGACCACTTTCGCTTCATTGACATTCATACATTCTCTAATACACTCTCGGCGGTTATAGGTACTCCTAACGTCACCTTTTTTCAATATAGCGTCTATCTGACTGTTACATATATGTCTTATTAGGCCGGCCCCTACGTAACCGCCCTTCCACTTCACTCATATATATTCCTTTTGTCAATATATAGTTTTTTTAATTTGTACTTAGATCATAAAATAACTTTCAAAGAGAGCTTATGATAGGGCCTATTTTGAATAAAAATATTTTGACTTTTGACTTTGGTATATTAATTTGTTTTATTTGAGTTTATAGCTCTGCAACCAAAGATCGTTACAAATGAAACCTCAATATAATGTATCGAGCCGTATGGCACAGTGAGTGCTAGTTTTGGCGTGTTTACTGGCAACACTGGATTACGCGACTGTGGCGACGCCTCCAACTGCCACCTTATGTGGCGGGTACTCTAATGCACAGTATACAGGATAGACTAAGAAGCGTAGAGATCCCGCCACATAAGGTGGCAGTAGCCAAACTTGGAACTAAATTTGACGTTACCGCCATTGCGTGTTATTTTGTATGAAAGGTAAATTTAGTATTACCAGCGTTGTGTTTTTTGCCCACTCTTTGTAATTTTTATGTTTGTTAAGGGTGATTATAATAAATTGATTTCCGGAGTTTCTTGTTAGTTCTTCTCCAAGCTAGGGTCTCCGCTGATCTAACCTCGGTAAAAAATATGTAAAGACAATGCTCAGTGCCATGTTTGAAATAATAGTTTTAAGAGATTCGCGATTTATACTCATGATATAAGATATAAGGGTGTGTATAAGATTGATTGCAGCTGTGGGAAATCCTACGTCGAACACACTAAACGGTCTATTGCGGACAGAGTGAAGGAACACATAAAATATGTAATATATAATAAGAAGGATAAGTCCCGTTAATTATTAATCATGTTTGAAATAGTTTAATAAACATATTTTGACTTTGATATATTAATTTGTTTTATTTGAGTTTATAGCTCTGCAACCAAAGACCGTTACAAATGAAACCTATAATGTATCGAGCCGTATGGCACAGTGAGTGCTAGTTTTGGCGTGTTTACTGGTAACACTGAATTACGCGACTGTGGCGACGCCTCCAACTGCCACCTTATGTGGCGGGATCTCTAACTAATTTTCACATATCACTACTAAAAATGTATAAGTATAGTTAGTAAATAATAATAAGCGACTAATTTTCACATAACAAACACTTGTATAAAATGCATTCTCTATTTTACTTAACATAGTGAAAAGTATACTTAGAAACAGTAGAAACTTTTTATAGCCTAATCTTAGAGAGTTAATGAAGTATTTTTCAGGGACCTGAATAGAATTTTAACAACTACCTTTCTTTCAGCTTGAAACAAAACTTGACATATATTATTTAAGGTGTCATTTCACGATATGTAAGAATCCCTTGTAATATTGCCAAGATTTGATGTTATATTACTGGTTCAACGTGTAGCAACAATATCATTTCAAATCGTGAAGAGATGTCGATAGAAAGGTAGTTAAAAGCATTCTATTTATATTGTAGAACAGTACAGAAAATTATTGGTTACATTTATCTTAATACTTTCTGTTTCGTAAATTAAGTCGGTTAAACTGCGTTGACACGACAATTAGTCTTTTTTAGAGTAAATGTATTTATTTAATAGCTATACACATAGATCTGATACTTTTTACGACAATTGTCCCATTAGGAGTAAGTACCACATTTAAACTGTTATGAAAATTGTTGTTCAGTTGCTTTTGACACGGCAATTTGCAGCTCAGCAAAATGCAGCAAGTTTGTTTAGAAAATAAGAGGTTAAATTTTGACTAAATCAACATTTTAAAGTCTTATTTCCACTGGAACCCGTACTAACTAAACATCGTGTCAACGCAGCTTCAGTATCGAAGTATTCAGTTAAATGTCAGTTGCATAAAAAGTGAACATAGAAGTACAAGCTAATACGAAACACCAAATGCCTTATACAAACATTATAAAATACTATTGGTCACCACTTATATCATATCGCTTTACATCTACCTTAAGACTAGCACGAATCGAAACTAAAATACATATTTAACTAAAATAGGAACGTATTTACATTCACGTAGGTATACAACTACCCTTAAAGTGGATAGCCAACCTACCCTGAACCTCAGTAGCTTACAAAGACTATAAAAGCATAGGCCATTTTATTTTGGTTTCATGTTACGTGTAACCAAAATAAAATGAGCTGTAATTAGCTAGTGATTCTTAAAGTACGTAGGATCAATGTAAGTTCACAGACTATGGCAGAGAAGGGTGCTACTGGCATCAACATGTTAAGTTTCTTGAGTATTTTCACAGCTGTATTGACATTATAGTACTATTAGACACGTTGTTTGATGACTAATTCGGAATAAAAATTAGCTTCACACAAGTTATTTTAGAAACTTTTCGTGTAATTATTTCGTTGCGCTAAAAATAGTAGAAAAAGTAAATAATTGTTAACTATAAATACATAAATTGAAAATATAATTTGTAAATTCTGTACAAATTAGACACACTTCCGGAAAGGATTGAAAACTTTTTTTGAAAATATTTCAAACACGCGGGTAGTTATAAAAATGAACGAAAATGTTATCTATTTATGCTTCCGCCATTTTGCGGCGCCATTGTGCCAGGTATAAAAAGTGCCACTCGTTGTACAAATAGTCTGTAATAGTCAAATCTACAGGGTTCTTAATAGTGATTCGAATATCGATATTAGTACATAATTACACCGAATCTATCATAGTGCTATACAACGGTTTTACAACACTGATTAAATTTTCTTACTGCGTGTGCAGACAAAGTTACAAAATAAGTAAAAAACAGTTTCTTTTAGGCTTTGATAGCACATTTTTTGTCTATGATGCACTCATAACATCAATTATTTGTACATTTAAGGTTCTGTACAACAATATACGGACATAAATATCCATATTCACGCATTTCATTTCGTATTCTGTTTTCATTTTACAGTTTCATGTTTGAACCCTACACCGTTTTACAATTTCGTCGCCAAAATGTTAAAAGGCAAACCTTCACTGTATACAGCATCCTACAGCATTGAAGAGGGGAGCGGCGCCCAGACCAGCGTCTCCATCTGCCATCTGAGCCAAGTGTTTGACCCTGATGCAGTCTTCACAAGTGCAGATGTCTGTCAGGGTGCAAAGACCTCTGGTGTTGGCGATGGCCTCCCATTTGATCTGGTCGTCTAAGCTGCCTGTTCTGTTTAGGAGGTTCTGGGGGACAAAATATATATATGTATGTATATATATATATATATGCCAATACATAGATAGTAAAATTGGCATCTGTTGCAGGGTAGTTGAAGGCTAAAAGTCTGTCATATGTAGAGCATTGTCATAGTCTTTGGCTATTTTATAGCCACTTTTACCTGATGTTCGTATATAGCGTGAAAACTAGTAAGCCATGTCACCGTATACAAATACTGTCATTTATTTTTTCTACATTTTTCCTCACGATGTTTTTCCTCACACAAGTTTCTTCATTTCGCATAAGTTTATTTATTAGCGAAATTGTAAATAGTAACTCTCATTTGAATTAGTACCTACATGCTCCGAGATTTTAACCCTGTACCTGTCAAGCTTTCAACGACAGTATTAATCTCTGCCTTTAAAAGTCACCTCTCACACCCATTAACCTTTTTCTGCATGCTACGTACAACATTACAATTCTAACCTAAAAAAACCTACACACCTGCATAACCTCAATATTGCTAGCCTGCCACATGTCCATATCCCTTAGCTGCTGTTCCTCTTTGGACCTACTCTTCTTCTGCTTCTTGAGAGCCCCGCAGTTCACCTGGATATCTTCGCTGGGAGCCACTGAGAGCGCGTCGTCGAGGATCATGGAGTTAGCGTCACATAATGTGGAGGCTCCATCGCAGAAGTCTGTGTCTTCTGTGTCAAGGGCGTCGTAGTCCTGGTTCAAGGTGGTTATTGTAGTGCCGTCGTTGGAAGTTTCGTCTAGTTTTTCGTATGTGAACTGTGGGGTGAGATCATGGAGTAATTAATAAGAGGAGTGGGCCTTACGCAATATTTGTATGGAAACTAGCGTGGCATTACGCGGGGTGAAACGAGGTACGCGGGACGGAGGGGAGATATTACAACCAATTAAAACACGGCATTTTGTGAGACAAAACATATTCTCATCATCATTTTTAGACTCCGCACCAATTAAAACACGCCATTTAGACTCTGTACCGCGTAACGGGGACCGCTCCTTACGCCGGGTCCTCGTTACATTTGGTTCATGGGTGAGATGGACAGATTATGTTTAAACGTTGATTTATAACTTTGTTATGATCGGGACGTTAATAAAGGTAATTTTATGTATTCTATTTTTAGAATTGTAATACAGGCTAAGTGATTATATAGAATGCAAATACAACTCTTATTTAATGACAAAAAACAAACGCGTTCACGATTAACCCTTGAGGGGTAGTCAGAGGTTCAGATGTCCATCTCCGCTATTGCGAAAGTAGTAATTCTATGGCCACCTCGAACCCTCGTGTTGACCAGTTGACCAGTAAGCCATGTCGCCATTTACAAGCACTGACTATTACCTGTTGGGGAACAGGTAGGTTTCCTCACGATGTATTCTCTCACCGTAGTAGTATTTATGAACTATTATTTCTTGTGTTATTCCAGGATATTAAAGAATGCTAACTATAAGTATTACTTTTCGAAATGTCATAGGATGTGACTGCAATGCTAGAACTTGATCATGAATTATGGGGTATGATGACACATTTTTCCAAATCGCACGTTAAAGTTATCCAAGAACATATTTTGTCTCCAAGATTCTGTTTGGTTAAAAATACCAGAGATTTATCAAGTCTATGGTTGACAAAGTTTTTCACTAATATCATAAGCATATATAGATATTTCATTTAGCCAGTTCTAGTGATTCCGTAACCCCCGGCAAGGTGGGAAGACGACCTGCGCAGGTTGGCCGGCATCGAATGGATGCGAACGGCCACTGACAGGGAGAAGTGGCGTCATTTGGGGGAGGCCTATGTCCAACAGTGGATTCATACAGGCTGATGATGAGTGATTCCGTACTCACTTTGGCTGATCCATTTTCCTCTATCTTGAGTGCTGATAGTCCGGTTTGAACGTCGTCTGGAGTCATGTAGTTGCTGGTCGCGGGAGGGTCTTGAGAAGCCACTGGAATAAATAGATAGATAAGCTGCAAGAATAGTAAGTCTTTGGGGGTAATCACACACTTGAGTGAGCAAGATCTCTAGACATTTAAAGATTCTTGTAAATAGATATACCGTACCCAAAAAGCCAGTGATAGCCATTGACTTGCACAGATGATAGGTTACTTTTCGTAATAAAAAGTATTAACTACGGTGAGGGAGAACATCGTGAGGGAACCTCGCTATTCCTCGGAATAGGTAATAATTGGTACATGTAAATGATCACACGGTTTACCAACCGTCTATTGGGTGTTGTTGACGATCTGCTTAACACGTGGGGTTGTGAAGGTCATAGATTGATGTTATTGTGGAAATGGAGGCGCGAATCACTGAATTACTACTAGAACTGACTAAAAATAGAAGACAAAAAGGTTTATGGTTGTGAAATTTTAAAATTTAGTTTCATAACACAATCATCGTTTATGGATCAAACTTAGAACAATTTACTGTTGAATTTTCTACATACATACACATCACGTCTGTTTCCCTGTAGAGGGATTTGCGTATACCCCAATCCTGACAAATCACTTTCATGGTACGTTATCATTTTTCAATATGGCGTCTATCTGACTGTCATGTGTCTAATTGGGCCAACCCTTCGTAACCAACCTTGCTCTTGATTCATCTGTTTTGAATTTTATATGCTACCTCATTCATCCTGTGTACATGTTATTTTACCTGTATCCAAGCTTTCTAAGCTCTGCAGTAGGTTTTCGGTGGAAGGCTGCTCCGGTTGGTCCCTGCTCCGGGACTTGAATAGGCCGAATTTTGTCGGCGCCATCTTGGAATAACTACAAATAGCGGGAAAATATTGAATAGTGAAAAATATATAGTAAAGTGAATTAAAAGTTAGGTAATGTTAGCGATTGTATTATTTTGGTTTGAAATTCATTATTTTTAATGAGTGATTTATTGATTTTAGTTATATACTAGCTTAAATAAAGACGTACATTAAAAAAAACTACTTATTAAGCCCTGAAGAAGGATCTTGTTAGTGGCTGGATGAGGGTCAAGAGTGATCGTGTTTTGAGTACCCTTGTGAAGGCCTACCAGTAGTACACAATATCGGTCCAGCAGTAGACCAATATATGCTGATAAGAACGTGATTATAAATAATTTTATTTATATATTTTGCGCTAGTTTAGACGTTGTAGCTCGATTAGACGTTGTATAGTACTGAGTTGTTGTTATTCTCCGAATGTAATAAGCACGACATGTATGCGACCAGCATTCAATCAATCAGCCTGTGACAGTCTACTGCTGGACATAGGTCTCCTCAAGTATATGACACTAGACTCGTGCCAGCCACTACCAGTGTCGGTCTTCAGGGACCCAAGTCCACTAATGCTTTTAGCAAATTCATAGTTCAATAACACTTCAGTAACGTTGTAAAGTTGACACTTTTGCTGTCAATAATAATAATAATAATATTTGGACATTATTACACCAATTGAACTAGCCCCTTGGTAAGTACATTTTAGACTTGTGTTAAGGTGGGTACTGACCAACGTTAGGAGGTGTAATGTAACATGTTACACAGCGAGCATTCGTGCAGTCAGTACGTCGTGTTACGGGGAAACCATCACGATGTTCATCATCATCGATGCGTAACACGCTCGATGCGAATGTTACATTACACCTCGTAACGTTGGTCAGTACCCACCTTTAAGGGTACTAGTTAACGTATATTTAAGAAATGTATACATATTATATTTGATAAATACATATATATATAGCATATATAATCAACAACCAGACTGGAGAGCAGTAGAAAAGCGTAGTTCTTAACTCTGCCTCCACCGGGAATCGAACCCGGGACCTCACAATCAACGTTCAGGTGCTTAACCAATCGCGCCACGGAGGTCGTCAAACAGTGATTGTGAAATTTAAATTAATGGGCTTATAAGATGACAAAAATTAATTATATTTTTATTAATTATAATTAAAGGATTATAAGTACTTAAAAGTAAAGTATTAAAAGTAAAGGTTTTATGTTTGGTTGCTATGGTAACCAATAATCCCGCCTTTTCCTCCAGTTTTGAGAAGGGATATTACGTTTATTTCCAGAAATTTCGTAATGATCCTGTTTTATTTCCTTATTAGAAAGATAAAGCTTGTGTATTGATTTGATTATAATATATTTAATAACTAAACTGCAAAAATCTTTTAATTAGTAACGTACGGTATGACAATATTGAATTTAAATCGGGAAATATTTAGGTCTTCCATTACGTATACATCGTGACATTAAAATGATAACTATGGCGCTCGAAATACGTAATAACATTAATGATGCCAACAAATCTATTCACAAATATATTTCATTCTGATTACTATAGTTAAAGAATATCCTGCACTACGATTTATAAATACAAACACGTAATAAGAATGTAAATATTGGTCTTCACAACCATAACATCATATTTACTTAGCTTCCCACCTTAATTATTACAAAATAGAACTAGTTTTACAGAAAACAGAGTAAAATAATACTTACAAATTCTGTCAGCAGTCTCGAATGATCGAAAAACTGTAAGATATCGATTAAAACTGTTTATTTTTGTATCACTATCCAGATGTCAATTACAATCATTGATATGTCCAATGAAAACATAAGAACAACAACAAAATAACACAATTAGATGAATACTGTATCAAAACTGACTAATATTCGGGTTAGAAAATATAATTCTTATAAAAATGAACGTTTAAAATCCTTTTATAAGTTACAATGTCTTATTTTAGTTCTTGTATCCGCTTTACACGGAAAAATACTCAAAATATTGCTTCAGCTTTTTCAATAGACCAACTTTAGCTCGTGTATGAACTAATTCATGAAAATAAACACTCAATCTTTATTTACGATAAATAAATGTATAGGAACAAACAATACTTCATTTATTTCAGTCATATTTATTAATAAAATATTATTTACGTTACTAACTTCTATATTTCAATGTTATTATTTAATCGGATTTACAATATTTGTCTCGAAATGGTATCCATGTTGAAAAAGCTTCACTCTATGTCGTAGCTGCGCGCGCATAATTTGGCGCCTTTCACACATTCGATTTTTAATTTCCTTCTCATGGAAATGTTTATGAGGTACAGGAAAAAAGACTTTATTATTATAGTATTAAAGTTAAAATTACTCAGTTGCAGTTAATCCAGTTATAATGCAATTTTGTTATAAAGATAAATTCAATTTATTGGCACTTGTTTTTATTGTTTGGTAAAAACAATATTGTTCTTTATAAGTATTGATTTTAATTAAAGACATAAAAATAAGGAATAAATATTTATAATCTGTCATTTGATTTCAATATCGTCGTCTATGCTTGCTACCCTTTATAAAATAGCGTCATCTAGAAACGTGAAAGTGAACTTTTTAGACGAAAGCTTCAAACATTTATTGAAGGGTACTTAAGTAACGAAATATTATTGTGTCACGTATACATTCTACAGAGGGCTAGATAGAGATCATAGAGATTCACTTCTGCTTCTCGGTTCACTTCGTTAATAATTGAGATTTATTCATATTCGGCCAAAATAGAAAAGTCCGAATTTTCTATTTTCTTTTCTGACGATCCAAACCATTATTTACAATCAAGTAGGGTCCATAAATAAAACAACAAACCATGAAATCCATGCTTCCGTAATTTATTTACATCTAAGTATAACAAACTATTTAATATTACAGAGCTTACGAGATAAAATGTAATTTTTCACCCAGCATGAAACATTACATTTTGACATTTATTAAAGGAAAGAATTTTACAAATCTTGCAAATGAGATTTGGTAAAATTATGATTGGCATAAACATCATATTCGTAGTCTTATTGTGAATAATAAAATTCGTTTTTCACCAGTCTACTGTCAAATTTTAGCGGGATTTTCCAATTTAGCTTTTGCTGCAAAACTTGTGACGAAATTCAATGTTTTAACAATAATTACGATTTTAAGTGACATAGGTGCGTTATTACAATATTAGATAGAAAATTACATTACTTTTAGCATTGTATAAGTAGAAGATGGTCTAAGTTGTATTATAGGCAGAGAATACAATTTTTTTAGTCTAAATAACTTTGGATTTTAGATTACATTACAGATTTGATTAAATTGTTCGCAAAATTTCATACATTTACTAACTTTGTATAAGTAGATAGTAATAGATAGTTTTAGTATCATTAATTAATTGGTTTTAACAACCAAATAATTCAAAACATAATTATTTATACCAAAAAACCAGAATGACGTCACAAGTTTTGTCCATAATCCAAAGGTTGAACGCTTTACTTCTTCTTGCCAAATGCCCTCCAAACCTGCTCATCATGGAGCTGATGATCTTGGTCGTTGGCTGTGCCTGGATGCGGTGGAAACTGCCCATCTCGATAGACCACAGATGCGTCAGATATGTGCATTTGTCTCTTGCCGTATCTGTTTAAATAATAAAAAAAGCAATATGTTGAAAGTGATGACAGAAGCGGCCGTAGCCCAGTGGGTAAGACCTCGGACTTCTTATGCCAAAGATCCTAACTTCGAATCCCGGTTCTGGTATGTCCCAATAAATGGAATTTAAATATGTGTTTTTCATTAACGTACATAATTTACAGTCGCTTAAAGTGAGGAAAAACATTGTAGGGAAACCTGCCTATCTCACGGAATAGGTAGTCATTGCCTATATACGGCGTTACAGTTCAGAACTTATCACGTTGGGTGCTGTCTAACTAGTGAAACGCGGGCTTCGAGTGACCCATACCTAACATGCCCTCGAAATTGCGAAATTCAAACAACTACCCATCTACAATATAGAAGGGAGTGTGTATACACAAGTCGTGAAGCATAGGTTATAGATAACAGCATCTCTTTATAGGATTGATGTGGTTTTTAAAGCCCATGCGAAATATATCTTAGTAATTGTACACAATTATGTGTCCTAGATCACTTTGGATAATAATATTAATAATAAAAACGTTTATTTCACAACTAGAAGACACACGAAGACATAATACGACGTATAAACAGCATAGATTTTAATACAAACACACGAGTAGTTCTTGTGTGTGCCATTACGGTTAAAAAAATGTGCAACGAAATACAGTTTGGTGTATTAATGGTGGACAATCGTAACGCTGATATTATGACGTTTCAACAAAGACAAACGCGATCACGAGCATTAACCCTTACGGGGTAGTCAGAGGTTCAGATGTCCATCTCCGCAAAGGCGAAGGTAGTAATTCTATGGCCACCTCGAAGCCACGTGTTGACCTGATAGTGAATACTCAATGTGACAGGTGGTAAGCTGTGTCGCCATTTGCAAGCACTAACTATAACCTGTACGAGGAACAAGTAGGTTTCCTCACGATGTTTACCCTCACCGTAGTATTCGACGCATTTCATTGGTACATTCTCAAGCCGGTTCATCCCTGTACCCACTGACACAAAGTCAAGCCCAAACAACTAAACTCCATCGAATAACGTTCCAAGGTAGTCAAAGACACCTCACCTGCCCCGACCATGCACAGAATAATACTCCTGCAGATCCTTCAAGTAGTTGGACAGCTGTTCCGCGGTGTTGACGCTCTCTGGTCTTCGGAGGCGAGGGTACAAAGCCTGGCCCTGGCTGCAGCATATGGCTGCCAGCAGCACTGTCATGGCTAATAGGGTCCTCATTGTTCTGGAACACGGGATGTGTAATATCACGTTGGGTGCTGTCTATCTAGTGATACGCGGGCTTCGAATGACCCATACCTAACATGCGTTCGAAATTTCGGAGAGCATTCAAGTCTCTGACTACCCCGTCATAATAAAAAAGGGAGTGTGTATACACAAGTCGAGAAGCGTATGTATGTATGTGTAATATTACATACATACATACACATCACGCCTGATTCCCTGTAGAGGGGTGGGCAGAGATAACGGATATCCATTTGTCCCGATCCTGATAGACCACTTTCGCTTCATTGATACGAATACATCTTCTCATACACACTCGGCGGTTATAGGTTGTAACGTCACCTTTTTCAATATAGCGTGTATCTGACTGTCATTAGTCTTATTGTGTAATAATATTGTAGGATGTACGGTGAGGGAATATCTCTCTGTTCCCTGAAGTTGAGTGCTTGTAAATGGCGACATGGCTTACCACCTGACACATTGAGTTTTGACTATTTGGTCAACACGTGGGTTGGAGGTGGCCATAGAATTACTACCTTCGTGATAGCGGGGATGGATACCTGAACCTCTGACTACCCCGCAAGGGCTAATGGTTGTAAACGCGTTTGTCTTTGTTTGTACATAGAAATTTCGAAAATTTCATCTACATTGGTACATGCTCCGGGGTTACAACTACACTGAACTTTAGGAAAACAATAATCAAACCACCAACATATAGAAGCCATCGAAATTGTAAAGCCATTAAAGGTAAAAATTTGCATGAAAGTTAAAATAATAATTATATTTGGGACACCATTACACTAATTGAACTAGCCCCTTGATAAATTCAATTAAGACTTGTGCTCAGGGTACTAGTTAACGTATATTTAACAAATATATACTTATTAAACATTACAATTAAACATACATATATGGCATATAAAAACAACGACCAGCCCGGAAAGCAGAAGAAGCGAAGTTCTTAACTCTGCCTCCACCTGGAATCGGGACCTCACGATTAGCGTTCAAGTGGTCAATACCACAGAGGTAGTCCTAATAATAACAAAGATATTACTTCTATAAATCAAGTAAATCGTTAAGGCTCTCTCCACTGCAAAAGCGACTGATTAAAGCCTTACAGTCCCCGATCAGCACTTTAGCCCAGTAGCGATGTTATCTGAAATTAATTTCCGATGTCGAAATCTGTTGAGCATTGTTATCAGGGCAGTGGAGGGCGACGCGTCGATGGGAGTTACACGTTATTAGCTTTACGTAGAAATCACATTGGTTACGTATACGGTCATGTACAGTCAGCGCTAAAAGTGCAATCCCAGTAACTTTTTATAACGTTTACGTTTATAAGAACAAAAGACAATATTTTACATTACGAAGCACGCGAACGTATAGTGGCCAAGACAATGCAAAGTGGCACCAGTTTTAATATGTAAATTATTGTCTTTTGTTCTTATAAACTTAAACCTTATAAAAACTGGGACTGCACTTTTAGCGCTGACTGTACGTGCTAGTTTATTACGTCAAATGCGACTGTAGATAAATGGGTAAGACCTTGTCTTAGAGGCCCTGAGATCGAATGCCGTCTCTAACATGCACTAAGTAATGAAATTGAAAAATGTTTTTCTTTTACGTACATAACCTACAGTTGCAAACGGTGAAGGAAAACATCGTGAGGAGACCTGCTTATCCGTGAACGTCAGGACCGCCAATGTAGTGCTCCAGATCTTGATGAAACATAAAAAAGTTTGTTTTTTTTTTGTCGGGACACGTCGATAATATTTTTATTATGCAATGCTCGTTTCATGAGGTACTATTTAGGTACTTACAATTAATTGACAAAGGTTTCATGGCGATAGTTGTGTCCATTAACAAGATATAACAATACACCGGCCATCCTGACATCAGAATGGCCGCTGTATGAGCTTTTTTGTTTAACATTCATAGGTCTTAAGTACTATTTATCTTTGCATAGGTACTATTTAGTACAGTTTAGGTACCATTTTTCAGAATATGTTTCATCAAGATCTGGAACACTACATTGGCGGTCCTGACGTTCACTGCTTATCCCTCTGTTTAAGTAAAACCCGGTATTCACGCATCTACGCCCTTAAGGGGATATACAGAGACTAATAGGCTACCTTGAACGGGTGACAAATCTCCCTTACTTCACTCACACCTATTAATCTTCTCATTCATGCTCTTCTGTTCTTCACACTGCATACACCCGCCAAAAACAAACGCATTTACGACTAATAACCCTTGGGGTGTAGTTAGAGGTTCAGGTGTCCATCTCCGCAATTGCGAAGGTAATAATTCTGTGGCCACCTCGAGCCCACGTATTGACAACATAGTACTCAACGTAACAGGTGGTAAGCCATGTCGCTACTCACAAGTACTAAGGTCGGGAAACAGGTAGGTTTCCTCACGATGTTTTCCCTCACCGTAGTATTCGATGCATTTCGTAAATTGTCGCTAACTTCGGCAGCTAGTTACCAATTACGTGAAACTAGCACAGGCTTGTAACATTAAACCCTAAATAACGTTAACTTAACACCCATTTAAAAGTCCAAATTCGCCTAACAGAGATTTAAGTAGCCAATTCGTAATTAAGTTCAAGCCTCTAATTAGGATTGGGTAGTAAATCTTATTAATCTGTCTTTTTGGATTCGCTTTTATGCCTCTCGGGGTGGATAGGACTTTGGAGATGTCTTCTCGGTCACCTTTGGATACACTATCATATCTTTAAGGACATTTTGAAAAATAATAAAACATACATACATGGCATTGTCCCTTGTCATTGTCCCGATCCTGCCAGACCACTTTCGCTTAATTGCCACTCATACACCTCTAACACACTCGGCGGTAATAGGTACTTCTAACGTCACCATTTTTCAATATGACGTCTATTTGACTGTCATATGTCTTATTGGGCCGGCGCCTACGTATATTAATAATAATAATGTAGGACACTATTATACCAATTGAACTAGTCCCTTGCTAAGTTATTTAAAAAATGTACGTAAAAGACAAGGTTTATTCAAAAAGTTTATATTTCTTTTAGATAGATAATTGTGGATGTAGCCTAGTGGGTGAGACCCCCGACTTCTTATTAGAGGTGCTAGGTTCGAATCCCGGCTATGGCATGTACCAATGAAATAAATTTAAATATGAGTTTCATTTACATACATAATTTACAGTTCGCTATGTTATAAATACATATTTAGAAATATAATCAACGAACAGACTGGAAAGCAGAAGAAAAGCGTAGTTCTTAACTCTGCCTCCACCGGGAATCTTTGGGACCTCTAGATTAGAGTTCAGGCGGCTAACCGATCGCGCCACGGAGGTCATGTTTCTAGCCCATCACCTAAAAGATTCTCAGTAACCCTAGTCCCTTAGTCGCCTTATACGATGTGCAGAAAGAACGGCAGCTAGTTAGCATTCTTTTAACGTCTCAGAGCACCAAATTACTTGTGTAATAGTGTCCCAAATATTATAAGACAAACTTCCTTCCCATATTAAATTCCTTGTTAAATTTTGTTTATGCATTAGACGTAGTGTTGCCACCTCAAAAGCACGTCGGATATTATTTTTACGGTTGGCAACACCGCTCTAAATAGCTTTTGTGGACGTGACTTTAAATCTTTGAATAAATTTCAGTCAGGGACTTTTAGAATGCTAACTAGCTGCCGTTCTTGTTCACTTAAGGCTAGATAATAACAATATATATTAATATTATAAAGCTGAAGAGTTTATTCCTTTGATAATATATGGAAGTAAAAAGACAAACGCATTCACGACCATAAACTCTTGCGGGTTTCCATCTCTGCAATTGCGAAGGTAGTAATTCTATGGACACCTCGAACCCACGTGTTGACCAGATAGTCAGTACTCAATGTGACACGTGGTCAGCCATGTCGCCATTTACTTGTACAAGCACTAACTATTACCTGTTTGACGTACAGGTAGGTTTTCTCACGATGTTTTCCCTCATCGTATCATTCGATGCATTTCGTAAATGTACTTTTTTACTACGAAAATTTACATAGAAAATCATTAAACTTCATTTCCATTGGTACATACTTTTGAAATTCGACGTAGCTTTATGGAAGTATTGGTTTGAATAAAAAAAAACTCTATGGTTTGGATAGTGCATTTATCAAGGAAGATTTTAAGCTATATAATATCAGGCTGCAACCTTTAGGTGACAAGAACAGTGAAAAAATCAATGCTCATTGGCTGCAAGAGTCCAGTGGGGATCGCAGGGCTGGTAGCTTCCTCCGCCAGAGAATTAGTCTGGCTATTCAGAGGGGGAACGCTACCAGCATATTGGGCACTCTGCGCTCCAACGACAGTGACTAATTTTTAGATATTTTAATTTATAGGTAAATTATTTTAATTAGAGGCACGACGTTTCGTAAAGGAGGTGTCTGTTCGCCTCTCCGAGGCCTGTGGTGATCCAAAGGCTGGCACTTACCTTGGCCAACGCATTAGTTTGGCCATTCAGAGAGGTAATGTTGCCAGTTTGTTGGGGACCGTGCCTTTCTCTGACAGCGATGAGCTAAAGGAGATATTTTTCCTTTAAAGTTTAATTTTATTTGTTTTCTTTTTTTTTATTGTAAATAATAGTTTTATTTTGAATTAATTGAATAAAGACTCAACTTATCCATTAAAAAAAAAATTAGTTTTAAGTTTGTAAATATTTTGATTAAATGTATTATAATAAAAGTGACGTTATGGTTCAATGACTAAAAAGTGATAATAATTATTTTGGTTTCTTGGTATTTCTGCACTTAGGTACATTTAAAATAGTTTTTTTCTAGATGAATCATGCCCAAAATAACTATCTTACTCAGATCGAGTCGCGAACACAGTTAGTATTTATAATAATATCATCTTTCATATTTGGATTACAACGAGGACCTACGCAACTTAAAAATACATTTAATAAAATAAAATAATATTTCGTATCAATTAAAACATGTTAAAACATTACAACATATGTATATACAGGATGGCGCATTCAAAACGGTCAGTATGGGAAAATCTGAAACTATAAGACATACGAAGATTTATTTTTAGGAACCATGTCACCGATTTTGGTAAAAATAAAAACTGCGTTCATCAAAATCGGTGACATGGTTCCTAAGAACAAATCTTCGTATGTCTTGTAGTTTCAGACTTTCCCATACTGACCGTTTTGAATGCGCCACCCTGTATTATAGAACGCTTCAATGGCACTCATACAGCTTCTCATATACAACAAATTCAATAATGATAATCACTACACCTATGTTAATGTATACATGTATGTATTACGACGACTCCGTGGCGCGATCGGTTAGACCCCTGAACGCTAATCGTGAGGTCCCAAAGACTCCCGGTATATATAATATGTCTACATTTCTGAAATATACGTTGACTAGTATCCTTAACACATGTCTTAAATGTACTTACCAAGGGGCTAGTTCAATTGGTGTAACAATGTTCAAATATTATTATTATTATAAGGACGCAATTGTGTATATATCTTAGTCTATAATCTTATCTTAGTAATAATAATAAAGGCAGCATGTAGCATAAAATTTAAGTACTAATTTAGCACAGTATTAATAGTTTGTTATATTATGATTCAAGTTATTATCGTAGAGAAAATCTCCTTAGAGAAAAATGCACTAATCGTTCGTTAACTAGAGCTTATAATAACAAGATTTTTCTAGAAAAAGAGATTAAAAACTTATCAACATCCATTACCACGTAAATAATATAATAATTAGTTCCTTTCTTACTATCATACATATTATATTTACGCCTCTATGTCCCTAAGGGGATAGACAGACTTTCGATTGCCACCTGGAACGGGTGACAAATCTCTCTTGCTTCACTCACACCCATTACCCTTTTTATACATGCTCTTCTGTTCTTCACTACATACACCCACCTTGACAAGAATGTCTTCAATTTGAAATGTAAAGTTCATTCGTGGACAATGTGGTATTAAAGAAAATGTAGTAACGAAAATAGAGAAAGGTATGTTAAGGTGATTTGGGCACATGGAGCGGATAGATGAAAGGAGGGTTACGAAAGGAAATCTATAAAACCAAAGTAAAGGTAGAGTTGGACGGGGTAGGCGTAGAACTTATACAGATCAAATTGGAGACATTCTTCTCAAGACGGGTGTTCGTAGTGAAGAACAGAAGAGCATGTAAGAAGGTTAATGAGTGTGAGTGAAGCAAGAGAGATTTGTCACCCATTCAATGTGGCCTAAATTCTCTTGCTATCCCGTTAGGGAAGTAGTGACGGAAATATATGTATTCAGATGTTAAATTAGATTTATTAAACTTTGAGATTGAAGTGAGCTAAGATGTAATCAAAGCGAAGTTATAAATCGAAATAAATGCGATGCCAATTTCAAGTTTCGATTACCGAAATTGAGATTAAACTCTTAAAGTAACTTTGTTTTACTTAATTGGAAGTTTAAAGTTTACCTTTGATGGTTGGGGATTAAAATAGAATGTATTTAGCTGTCTCATTGGCACTAAGAGTATTTGGGTGATAGGTTGGTAACCAGTAAGCGATATTTAAAAAGACAAACGCGTTTACGTCTTAATGTGACTTACCAAGCCATGTCGCAATTTACTAGCACAAATTATTACCTGTTCGGCGAACAGGTAGGTTTTCTCAAGATGTTTTCCCTCACCGTAGTATTCAACGCATTTCGTAAATGTATTTTATTACGAAAATGTATATAGATTCAATAAATTTCATTTTCATTGGTAACATGCTCAAGCGGGATTTGAACCTTGTTCCTACTGATACAGAGTCAAGCCGCAAACAACTGAGCTACGTCGAATTAGAAAAAAATGTGAATTTAGTAGTGTGCATCTGGATTGAGGGCCACTTTTTCAAATATTGGACAATCGAAATGAAACTCACAGGGCATTTAGTAAAGAATTAGTAAAAACTATAGCATCTATTCTTAAATTTCTTAAACTTGAAACAAAAAAGTTATTGTCAAAAAACTGTGGCCCTCAATCCTGATGCCAGCATTTTCTAGATCTCGGAAAGTACGAATCCTGGGATAATGCTGTTTATTCGAGGATTTAGTAAAGAATTTCTTAAAAAAATTAAGAAAAACTCAAATCTCAAAAATGCGTTTAATATAGGTTTAGGGCGATTTTGCTATGGCCCTCAGTTCAGAGGTCGCTGACTTTTGGAATCATCAAAAAATGAACATTTCTATACAAAAAGACTAATGTAACTTATATTATCTTGAAGCTCCATGGCTCAATGAATTAGTAATGAAGAAATAACGATACAAAAGCGAATAGTTTAAGAGAAAATGAAATTTGAATTTTCATCTGACGTACAAACTGAGAGCCCTAAACTTTCGACGATATTGACTAAACTAAGCCATCTACACTAGCGTACATAAGGATAACTAATTTTACTAATTTTTTACTAAATCCGTGCAATATTTACATGCCTCTAAATATCACACTTTAAGAGGAAAATGATTTTGAATATTTATATAGGAGAAAATTCTGTAGGGTGACTATGTTATGTGTAAATATAAAAAAGTATTCGACGTCCCGAACCAAATACAAAGATACATATGAACCAAAGTAGCTAGGATTGGAGATTAAATTGCCTACGCAAAGTCATCAAACACTTATCTATGGTGGAGATAGTGATCAGTCCGTTTGAAAGTAGAATCAGTGTGACAATCGTCTATTTATTCATGTATTCTTTGAAAGTCAATGTGAAAACTTCAAATATTGTGTTCTGTAATGTGTCAATTACAACCCTAATATTTATGTATGCTAAAAATTGACCTATGAAATATTATCATGTCTTTGAGGGTATGTACAAGGTATATGACGAATATGTTACGGTTTTATTTGTTGCGTAAAAATAAATAGAAATGTTATTAATAAAATATAAACATAGATTATTAGCACTTTATTGACAATAACCACATTCAAAGATATTAGCTACAATACAACACACTATCTGTAACGCCGCATAAACCGGAATCACCAAATAAATTAATAGTAAACTATATAAAAGTATACAGACACTTTCGTGACTTTAATCTTTGCAGGGTTTTCAGGTTCGAGTAATCATCTTTACAATTGCGGAGCACAAGTTATCCAATCACAATACAACACAAACAATCAAATATAAAATTTAATTTCCATAATAGTACATGTTCCAGGCTTTGAAATTCGTACTCATTGATACAGAATCAATCCATCAATGAATGAGCTACGTCGAATTTACAGAAAGGTTGAAATATAAAATACCATATTAAAAAACAAAATTTCTTGTAACTAGTCTGAAGTAATAAAAACAATAATTATTTACAAAATCTATGGCCTGATATTCACACAATATCACACAATGAATAAATGAAAAAGAAAGATATTCACACAATGCAGCGTCAATTTCTAAATGGTTAAAACAATGGGTTAAATAAATTTTTGAGAATATTGTAAACATTTGTTTAGAGCAATATAACGACAATGAACAAAAACAAAACACCCTATACAAAAAGAAAATTGCTGAGAACTTAAAATTCTGTGTAAACGATTCTCAATTGATATAGATCTATATGAACTAAAAAAGATTACCCCTGTCACGGCGTGTAAGAAAAAAAAAAGACAATTCATTTCGAACATACCTAACTTTACCAAAATATAAATGGTCTGATATGATTAAACAGACAATTTGCCAAAATTCTAAATTGAGACGTACATGGATTTTGAAAAAAGTAAAATACAGAACGATTATATTAAACTGAAAGGTCATCGTTGTCAGTGTACAGCTCAGATAGACATATCAACCTTAAAAAACCGTAAAAATACATACATTACTATGTACGATTAAATATATATATAAATAAAAATATTCGCAAATTAAATCAGAAGCTAAAATAGAAGAATTATTTGATACGAATCCATTAATATCGCTTATGATAATGGCCAAAACTTCAGAATATGGAAACGCTATTCGAGAAATTTTTGTTCATCCACATTTTCATATCTTTTATTGGACCGATAAAGAGGTAGAGTATTATAATATGTATTATACGAAATTTCATAAAGTTTCACTTACCATTGACGCAACAGGCTCTTTTTACGAACCTATATATCTAACTGACGGCAGCCGGTTAACTAAAACTCTTGACCGCTAATACAAAATTAAAATCTGTCGCTGTTATTCAAATGGTAACTGATTCACACAATGCAGCGACAATTTCCAATGGGTAAAACTCCTGGGTTAGGCTGTGTTCAGACGTGCGCGTTTTGTGCGCGTTTTCTGCGCGCGCGGATTCAGCGCGCGTCGCGTGTTTTCCCAAACGCTAAAGCAGTTTGAGGTTTATTGCTAATTACATAAAGTTTATTTTCATGGGAAAACACGCGACGCGCGCTGAATCCGCGCGCGCAGAAAACGCGCACGTCTGAACACAGCCTAATGGGTAAAATTCTTTTTTCGTCCCTGCTAGAATGGGATATTTAGGCGTAATAAACCCCCAATTATCCATCTGTGCTACAATATACTACAAGACCACGTCAAATACTTGCATATACATATTTTATTTACACATAACATAGTCACCCTACAGAATTTTCTCCTATATAAATATTCAAAATCATTTTCCTCTTAAAGTGTGATATTTAGAGGCATGTAAATATTGCACGGATTTAGTAAAAAATTAGCAAAATTAGTCATCCTTATGTACGCTAGTGTAGATGGCTTAGTTTAGTCAATATCGTCGAAAGTTTAGGGCTCTCAGTTTGTACGTCAGATGAAAATTCAAATTTCATTTTCTCTTAAACTATTCGCTTTTGTATCGTTATTTCTTCATTACTAATTCATTGAGCCATGGAGCTTCAAGATAATATAAGTTACATTAGTCTTTTTGTATAGAAATGTTCATTTTTTGATGATTCCAAAAGTCAGCGACCTCTGAACTGAGGGCCATAGCAAAATCGCCCTAAACCTATATTAAACGCATTTTTGAGATTTGAGTTTTTCTTAATTTTTTTAAGAAATTCTTTACTAAATCCTCGAATAAACAGCATTATCCCAGGATTCGTACTTTCCGAGATCTAGAAAATGCTGGCATCAGGATTGAGGGCCACAGTTTTTTGACAATAACTTTTTTGTTTCAAGTTTAAGAAATTTAAGAATAGATGCTATAGTTTTTACTAATTCTTTACTAAATGCCCTGTGAGTTTCATTTCGATTGTCCAATATTTGAAAAAGTGGCCCTCAATCCAGATGCACACAATTTAGTATAGTGCTACTGTAATAATCAATATGAATTTATAAACAGACATAAAACTGATATCATATGTGTATAGCGTATACTAAGATTTAAATAACAGATAATATACCCTATAATATGGTCTAAATCAGGATAATAATATCCTATAGGACTATTACCACTGACATTTCGGGAAGATAGGCAACTATACATTCTAATGGTCGTGAATGATAGATACAGGTCCATATTCATAGTTAGAAAGAACAATGCATCAATCAATGGGGTTCGATGTGGCTATAGAGAGCCAGTGACCCGAACTATAGATTCCTACTCAATAGGACTGCCTATACATACATTGATATGCACACGTAATTTAGGAATGGATAGAATCTTGCAAAACATTATACATCTAGTCTTTTGCATAGATATCAGGGTTTTAATAGCATTATTATGTAATATAGTAGTGACCCGCTCCGGCTTCGCACGGGTATAAAATATATAGCCTACTCCACTATTTAATGGATGTTATTATACATATAAACCTTCCTCTTGAATCACTCTATCTATTAAAAAAACCGCAACAAAATCCGTTGCGTAGTTTCAAAGATTTAAGCATACAAAGGGACATAGGGACAAAGAAAGCGACTTTGTTTTATACTATGTAGTGATAAGTAAGTTAAATATGTATTTGTGTTACACGGATGAATGATAGTAGATCGACCCTTGCGGGGTTTCAGGTGTCCATCTCCGCAATTGCGATGGTAGTAATTCTAAGGCCACCTCGAACCCACGTGTTGACTAAGTCAGTACTCAATGTGACAGGTGGTAAGCCGTGTCGCCATTTAGAAGCACTGACTATTACCTGTTCGGGAAACACGTAGGTTTTATTTAGGACTATAATATTTACGTTCTAGCACCTACTAACTAATACTTTAGTATGAAAAATAAGTTCCTGTAATGCAGTATTAATTGGATATTAAGAAAGATTATGAAACACTGTCTACAAACTAGAAAAATATTGTTTTTAATCCCGTGCTTCCTTCGCGTGCTAATCTGCGACGTTAAAAGAATGCTAACTAGCTGTCGTTCTTCCCGGTATGTCGTAGGAGACCACTAAGGTACTAGTAAATGAAATATATTGGGCGAAGAGCTAGTAACCTGTCACCAATGTACCATATCCCATCACAATCTCATTCATGCTAAAAAGTGACCTATGAGATATCGTGTGTCCGAAAGGAATTAATAATAATAATATAATAATATTGTAGGACGTTATTACACCGATTGAACTAGCCCCTTGGTAAGTACATTTAAGACATTTCTAATGGGTACTAGTCAACGTATACTTTAGAAATATATACATATTGTATAAAGATAAATACATATATGTATAATCATTAATGAGATTGGCAAGCAGAAGAAAAGCGTAGCTCTTAACTCTGCCTCCACCGGGAATCGAACCCGGGACCTCACGATTAGCGTTCACCGAACCGATCGCGCCACGGAGGTCGTCAATTAAAGGACATGGATTTACATACATATGTATACATACTTACTTAGTTACTTAAAATAATACATACGTATGTATTTTAAGTAACTAAGTAATAGTTTTTGTCGTTGGCTATCCAGCGGGGCAACGCTGCTAGTGTGCTGGGGGCTTTTGCTTCTGGGTGCTAAATTCGGTACACTAGTGGCGCTGTGTAAATATGTACTTTTGTTAGACAAGTTTGGTTTTATTTACTTACCAAGAGGCTAGTTCAATTGGTGTAATAACGTCCTACAATATTATTATTATTTTGTTTGTTAAACAGACAGAAATATGTTTTAAGTTCTTAAATATTATTTAATACTTGGTTTGTTGAATAAATTTCTATTTTGTTTAATATCAAAAACCAAGTAACGGGTCTGACTATTGCCCATACCGAGAAATAGTACATATTCCTAACAGTATCGAGTATTAAGTTATACATAGAGCTTTAAATTTCCATTATACCTAACTACTGACCCGCTTCGGCTTCGCACGGGTATAAAATATATAGCCTACTCCACTATTTAATGGATGCTATTATACATATAAACCTTCCTCTTGAATCACTCTATCTATTAAAAAAAACCGCATCAAAATCCGTTGCGTAGTTTCAAAGATTTAAGCATAAAAAGGGACAAAGGGACAGAGAAAGCGACTTTATTTTATACTATGTAGTGAGTGACATTCAAACATTGAAATATGACTACCTGCTTTTCAACCTGTCTTGTCGTAGTAAGCGACCAATGAATTATGTAACCCGGACATAAAGTAATTAATTAAGGTGCTTGTTAATGTATGAATAGAAATAATAATCGGTGTTTCTGACAATTTATGAAAAAAAACGGATACTTTATCGTTTTGTATGAAAGAAGATGTAGTGACGAAAATAGAGAAAGGTATGTTAAGGTGGTTTGGGCACATGGGTGGATGAAAGGAGAGTTACGAAAGGAATCTTTAAAACCAAATTGGAAGGTAGAGTTGGATGGAGTAGGCCGCGTAGAACTTATACAGATCAAATTGGAGACATTTTTCAATGATTGCAAGTTTCTACCTTATTTATATGGCAACTATATAAATATAATTACATATATATTGTGTTACATAACGTATTTAATCTTCGAGAGAGAATATATAGTATCTAGGTACATTAACGTAAAAATATTTAATTTTTTTACTCATATACCGTTACATTTTCATACGGTACGGTTTCAAACGGTAGAATTTCAATGCCAAAAGACAACCAGTGTCAGGCAAATGTTTTGACTTTCAAGGAATGTACTGTACTTGTACTTATATTGAATAAAAACATTTGACTTTGACATACATGTCACGTTCAGAATCATCTAAAGTGGACGAAACCTCAGAATATAAAATACTTCAATCATATTTAATACATAATATACTTCAATATTAATACTATATCATGTCCCGTTCTAGTCTGTGACGTAAAAAGAATGCTAACTAGCTGCCGTTCTCGCCGGCACGTTGTAGGAGGCAACTAAGAGACTAGGGTGGTGGAATCTATTGGGCGATAGGCTAGCAACCTGTCACAATGTTTCATATAACATTACAATATCATCTATCTAACTGTCATATGTCCTTTTAGGCCGACCCTTACGAAATAATATTTAAGACTTACGTAATAATATTACACCGATATAACTAGCCCCTTGGTAAGTTCACTTAATATTACTTAAGGGTACTAGTCAACGTATATTTAAGAAATATGTATTTATTTTACATAGATAAATACATATATAGTATATATAATCAACGACCAGAATGGAGAGCAGAAGAAAAGCGTAGTTCTTAACTCTGCCTCCACCGGGAATCGGGACCTCACGATTAGCATTCAGGTGCTTAACCAATCGCGCCACGGAGATCGTCAAATAGTATGTAAGACAAACGCGTTCCCTACAATTAACCCTTGCGGGGTAGTCAGAGGTTCAGACGTCCATCATCGCAATTACGAAGAAGTAATTTTCTAGCCACCTCGAAACCACTTGTTGACCAGATAGTCAATACGCAATGTAACAGATGGTAAGCCATGTCGCCATTTACAAGCACTAACTAACTATTATCTGTTCGGGAAATAGGTAGGTTTCCCCACGATGTTTTCCCTCACCGTGATATTCAATGCATTTCCTAAATGTGGTTTTATTGCGAAAATGTACATAGTAAATCAGCAAATTAAATTTCCATTGGTACATGCACCGAGGTTAGAACCCTGTACCCACTGATATGTATGTAGGACTCACCTGGTTTGTTGATTGTGTTGCTGCGTCAAGTTTAAACAAAAACTGTGAGGATTTCCCTTTATATACTATGGCGGGGAGGGGTTATGTTTGAACCGACCGGCAGATGTCGCTAGATGTGTTTGTGTGTTCGTTTGAAAAGGGTAGTATTTAAACGTAATCGACAGTCGTATATGGTTCGTCAACAAAGTCAGCAGCTCAGTGAAAGTTGAAAATACAAATAATTATTTGCGGCTGAATCAGTTGTGATGCCAAATTGGCTAAATATGTTTGCTTTGGGATTATATTTGGTTTCTCAACTGGAACGAACCGAAGAACAAGGAAGAGAAGAATTGGAGCTTCGTTTTCGTTTTTCTTCGGCTGTAGCGGCTGGTGGCGTTGGTGTAACCATGGCGACTGAATAACAAGAAGTGCAAACGCCGTGGCATCAGTGTTTGTACTTAAGCCGACATAACTTAGTGGTGAATGGCTTGATAAAGAATAAAAAAAAACGTAATCGAATCGAGTGCGTATAGCATAGAGGGGAAGACCTCTGGCTTCTTATTAAAGGGCCTAGGTTCGAATCCCGGTTCAGTCATGTACTAATCAATGAAATTTAAATCTGTTTCTTCTCTTTTGGGATCTAGAGAACCTCGGATACATTATCTTATATCTCCCAGGTCACTTTAGCATTAATATTGGGATTCTTATGGAATTCATATGAAACATTGATGACAAATGCTCTATAGATTCCAATCACTCCTAGTCCCTTAGTCGCCTCCTACAACATGCCGAGAAGAACGGCAGCTAGTTAGCACATGTAAAACGTTATTATACGTATATATTCGCATCTCTTTATCCCTTTCGAGGCGGACAGAACCTTGGAGACATGAAATCTTCTTGGTCACTTATTAGAATGTATATTGAGGTTTTGATGTGATATGGAAAATTGGTGACAGGTTGCCAGCTCATCGCCCAATAGATTCCGTATACCCCTAGTCCCTTAATCGCCGCCTACGATATACCTAGAAGAATGGCAGCTAGTTAGTTTAGTTTCATCGAACAGGTAATAGTTAGTGTTTGTAAATGGCGACCTGGCTTACCACCTGTCACATTGAGCACTGACTATCTGGTCAACACGTGGGTTAGAGTTGGCCATAGAATTACTACTTTCGTAATTGCGATTTGCGGACATGGACACCTGAACCTATGACTACCCCGCAAGGGTTAATGGTTAATTGGTGGTTAATTTATTTGCTTTTTTTAGCATTCTTTTTACGTCCCAGCTAGAACGGGACTTTTACTGTGAAAGTAAACCCGTGTCAACCAACTAGTTAATTCTGGAGGTGTGCAGAGTTGCAGAATACGGTTGCCATGGAGACGCTATCGTGTTTACAGTTATAAATAATTTCTACGTCGTTATTATGAGTAAGCATATATTGTTTAGCGTCATGAAAATAAATATCATTAACAATCATGGCTTTAAATCCTTGCGTGATAGTCAGAGGTTCGAGTGTCCATCTCCGCAATTGAAGTGGTAACTCTATGGCTACCTAGAACCCACGTGTTGACTAAGTCAGTACTCAATGTGACAGGTGGTCAGCCATGTCGCCATTTACAAGCACTAACTATTACCTGTCGTAGTAATATGTTGTGTTCTAATCACTTGAGTATTAGTGGGAGTGGTCAGAGTCTCAATGGATGATCATTTACATTCGCTTTCGGGCATACATGAAGGGAAAACATACTACCATTTTGTTTTACCAATCACTGTATCCAGTCCAGTATCTAAAAGAGGTTGTAGCTAAGTGGGCAAGACCATTGCTTCTTAGAGATCCTAGGTTCGAATCCCGCCACTGGCTTGAACCAAGGAATGAAAAAGAAAAATATGTTTTTTAAATATTTACATAATTCATTCGCTAACGGTGAGGAAAAACATCGTGAGGAAATTTGCCTATCACTCGGGATGGGTAATAGCCAGTGCCTATATACGGCGATACGATTCACCCACCACCTATCACGTTGGATGTTGTATGTTAAGTTAAACGCAGGCTTTGAACGGCTCATACCTAACATGCCTTCGGAATTTCAGAGATTGGCACTTGAGCCTCTGACTACCACGCCACAACAAATAAAGGAGAGTGTGCATACACAAGTCGTGAAGCGTATGTTTTTTGTTTCCTTCCGATGATTTCGAAATTATTTTACGTACATACATACACAACACGCCTGATTCCCTGTAGAGAGGTAGGCAGAGATCACGGATCCCCATTTGTCCCGATCCTGACGGACCACTTTCGCTGCATTGACACTCATACATCTTCTCAAATACACTCGGCGGTTATAAATTATTTTATAAAACTAAATCACTCCACGCCACCTCAGTCCTACCTGTTGAATAGAAAAGGGTTCGCTCCGCCCACTTTTTGATTATTACAACCGCCCCTTAGAAGTCCGAGTCTGGGATTTTAAAGTTGGTAACCAGCTGTCTATCAGACTTTTATAACAGCTTTGTCTCGTAGTAATGTGGTTTGTGTACAAGCATAGTATTCTTATATCTGAGGTAGTAAAAACGTATATTCACCTCCTTTATTCCTTTTCGGGGTGGACAGAACCTCGGATATTACTTACTAGGTCACTGTCTCATGAATATTGGGGTTGCGATGTTAAAACGGAACATTGGTGACAGGTTTCTAGCCTATTACCTAATAGATTTCATTTATCCCTTAGTCGCCTACGTCATGCTAGGAAGAATGGTAGCTAGTTAGCATTCTTTTTACGTCCCAGACTAGCAAACTTATCTGTGGTAGTAACCACACCCTAAACATACACTTACTGAGGTTAAGCATTAGGGGATAGTAAATCTCTGGATATAAAACACTATAAACCTATACATACACATCACGCCTGATTCCCTGTAGAGGGGTAGGCAGAGAACGGATCCTCGTTTTTCCCGATTATGACAGACCACTTTCGCTTCATTGACACTCATACATCTTCTAATACATACGCGGCGATTATAGGTACTCCTAACGTCACCCTTTTTCAATGTATTGTTATTAATGTGATGCTGTTGATTTCGGCGAGGGAAAACATCGTGAGGACACCTGCCTGTTTCCACAAATAGGCAATAGTCAGTATCTGTAAACGGTGACGCGGCTTACCACCTGTCTCATTGGATATTGATCATCAGGTATAAAGTGGGTTGACCAAACCACAAACAAAAATTAGATAATGGTGAATGCTTAACCTCTGTCTACACCGATAGGGTTGTATGGATAGAATGAGTAGGTATGTGATGTAGTATTGTAAAACAGTAACGTGAATAGTAATTTGGGTTAGTCTACCTATCTATTGGAAGAGTTACTATAGATTCTTGAATCCACACTAAACTAATGTTTAAGACAAATACATTAATAATTATTACCATTACAGTCAGAGGTTGAGGTATCCATCTCCGCAATCACGGAGATAGTAATTCTATGGCCACCTCAAACACACGAAGTACTCAATGTGACAGGTGGTAAGCCATGTCGCCATTTACAAGCACTAAGTATTAGTTGTTCGGGTAACAGGTAGGTTTCCTCACGATGTTTTCTCTCACCATAGTATGCGACGCATTTGGTAAATTAATTTTTCTTACGAAAATGTTCATAGAAACCCGTTGTACATGTTCAAGTGGGATGCTGTACCCACTGATCCAGAGTCAAGACCCAAACAATTGAGCTACGTCAAATTTTATCTACAATAATAATAAATAATCATAAATGGTACAATTATTATTTTTGTTATGAGTTGCATTGGATAATAAACCATATAAACCAACTCAGTATTTATTCTGCTTACTAACTAGATCTAAACACGCAATCCAGTCCTTTTGCACTTTATTGACCTGCACTATATTGCCTCCAAACATCTTGAGATTACATTTCAAGAAGCGCATCTGCTCTAGTTGGTTACGCAGACTGTTATTCAGGTTTCTAACTGCTTCTAACTCTTGTTGTAGGTCTGATACGTCTTTCTGGAAACGATAAAGTAATTTTTTCATAGATATATTGAAAAAATGTGATGTTAGAAGTACTTATGTATATCTGTTAACTGAAATGTTAAGAAAGGGTAATGTTACATACATACATACACATCACGCCTGATTCCCTGTAGAGGGGTAGGCAGAGATCACGGATCCCCATTTCTCCCGATCCTGATAGACCACTTTCACTTCATTGACACGAATACATCTTCTCATACACTCTCGGTGGTTATAATAGGTAAACCTAACTTCTCCCTTTTTCAATATAGTGTCTATCTAACTGTCATATGTCTTATTGGGCCAGCCCCTACATAACTGCCCTTCCACTTCACTCACATATATTCCTTTCGTCAATCTACTATCATTCATCCACATAACATGTAATTAGAAGTATTTATATCTGTTGGGTGTGTGCGAGGAGGTTTATGATTAAATGTACTGTCATTGGTTTGTCAGGATAAGGAAAAAAGATGATTGTGATCTCAGCTTACCACTGTATAGTGATACAGTGGGTGTGAGGAATCAACTAGATGAAATCCCCATAGATCTGCATAGACAACCATGCTATGTGGACTCAAGTAGCTATCATCAATGATCTTAATACCTCAAATATTCATGTTTTTATTTAATTAATGATACCAATTAAATCCTTTTAGAACATAATCACATCAATCAATAAATAGTCAATGTCAATAGTAGATGACAATTATGCCTTAATTGGCCAATTCGAGCATCAGGAACCTCTGTCATTAGTAAGATCTTTGATCATTTGAGAATTTATTGGCCAAAGAACTCTGTGATAGCACATCTCACTAATAGTATCTGAATCTGGCTTATGATGAAAATTAGGAGATATTGGGAGCGCATATTAATTTACTTTATCAACGAACAATACAGAACGTCCATGTTCTGTCTACCCTAGAATAGATAAACAATGTAAGTTTAAAGTATCTACCTGTCTTTTTGAGGAAGTTCCCGAAGTGGTAGACATGATTTTGTTTTACTTTAATTACTAAATAGATTCGATTATTGCTTAAATTCTAGAGTGACTTTTATTATAATTAATTCATTTGCATTTGATTTACTTTCAGTATTACGAATGTTTACTATTTATCAAAATAAATATTGGAAATTATTCCGTTTAAAATCAAATTTGAGTTTGAATGACAAGTACATGTTGACAAATATATAATAATTGTTAGGTTTCAAATAGACGTACGAGTTACGTATGACAACGTATTTTACGGTAAGTGAAATGTAAATATTTAATAATTAAAAAAATAACTATCGTAGTATTACTATTTGCACGTTTGTGTTATATAATTAATTAAAAAAGTATTTGTCCAGAACTAGTATATTTTTAAACTGATAAAACTGATGATGAAATATGTGACTTAGATATGCATACAATAATATTTTTCTTAAAAATTAGTATTGCCATTTTTATACTCTACATTTTCCTGGTGCTTATGTTAATCATAGTTTAAACAATATCAAAGGTTTGATAGTGTATTGTAAGCTGTAGTTTAATGATTTCCCAAAGCAGCATGCGCGATTGCGTATACAGTAGCGCCATCTTCTAAATAAAATATGAAGACCCGGAAAAGAAACGATCCGCCATTTTAGTTATGACATTTGTTTGGCTTTTGTGTTGATCAAATACGAAAATATCATGTAATTATACAGAAAGTGCACTTAAATTCTTCAATATAACATAATTTATTGTTATTCTAGTGTTTTGCTATATTACATTGATGTTTCACCGGTAACTTGCCCGGTTAAACAGCGCATCAATCAATAATGGCACAGTTGCCGCTTTTTTATTTTCATCACATTTATTTTATAGTTTTTCACGTAATATAAGACTTATGACTAGTTATGTAGATGGACTTTTCATGATTATTACAAAACCTAGTGAATTAATAGCAATATAACAGTGATCATGTGTTAAATCTGCCGCATAAAAAAGGCGCCAAGCCCTACTTTCGCCTTTTGTTGTCTTTTTATAATATATAAATAAATTGTTAGATTATCAATCTAAAGTGGAATTATTTGGACAATTGTACATTTCACCATAAACGGAGCTCTTTTAGTCTGTACTCACATACTTATAGCTTTCATTTCTTCTATGTAAGTAGATCATAGTACTTGGCCTTTCTATTTTATATTGTAGCACTTTTCATATTTAGACTTGATTAAATTCCTTAAAACTATAATTACTCTATTTTAGCATGCATTTGACGTTTATGAGCTTGATAAATGTAAATGCCAAACAAATTTTGGTAAAAAAACTAATGATACATTTTATTTGTTTCAGGTATTGTGATTACACATTGAAATGCGGTTAAGAAGCCGATTACGCGACCGGACCCTCACGGGAAAGTGTTCTACGAAAGTAACGAAGCCACCAAAAACATTACGCAAACCAACTTGGTCTAAAACACCAAAATTCATCAACAATGTCCTGCCTGAACCACTTGAAATCGGAACCACGAAGCCCCAAGTAACCAGACATCACAAAAGAACCAGAATGGAGAAACAAAACACATCACAAAAAGTCAAACTACTGAAAGAGGTGAAAAAACCAATCTTTCAAACCGTTGTACGGAATACGAGTAAAGATCCAGTATCATCAACAACGAACATAAAAAACAAACCCGTGCAAGGCAATAAACCATTCCGGGAAGTACGCACAACTAAAAGCGCTCAACTACGTCACAGTTCTCTCAACAGAGACGTAAGATGTAAGAATGACGTTATGTCTTCTGACCGTATGAGTTCGCCCCGCAAGACTCGCAGATTAAACGGTTCCGCCTCACTCAACAGTTCACCTGTACGTAAATACAGGCAGGTGTCTCCAACGAAAGCAAAGCCCAAGATTACGTCAACGGTCATTGAGAAACCTAAACCATTGGCAGATGATGGTGACGAATTGAATCTAATAATTAATGAGGATGACGTTACTATGTATGAGTTGCCGTCTACGACGTTTGTGGAGTCGCCTAAAAGGGAGGAATCGGATTCGGATCTTGTCGTTGAATCTTCAGATATAGGTAAGACATTCTAAAGGTATAAACAGAATCTTATAGCATATTTCCTTACATTATTATTGGATCATGAAGTTTCTCAAATGTACATACATACATACGCTTCACGACTTGTGTATACGCACTCCCTTTTTTTAAGGCGGGGTAGTCAGAGGCTTGAATGCTCATATCCGAAATTACAAAGGCATGTTAGATATGGGTCATTCGAAGCCTGCGTATCACTAGATAGACAGCACCCAACGTGATAGGTAGTGAACCATATCGCCGTATATAGGCACTGACTATTACCTATCCTGAGGGATAGGCAAGTTTCCTCACAATGTTTTCCCTCACCGTTAGCGACTGTAATTTCTCAAGTGTACTTTATTATTTATTTAATTTTAACTCCTTTTTTGACATTTAACATATATAAATAACTTAAACCTTACTTATCTAATGCATAAAACTACAGCACAGGACAAGAACTTAAAACTTTAATATTGATCATGAAAACAATTTAAACTAACTTACGTAATGAGAATGATATTCCAAAATTTTATGCTTTGGTGTTCCAATATTTTGTACAGTTTTAACTCATATTTTCTGATTCAGTCAATGCTTGTACACAGCAGTATGAACCATAATCCAATCAAATTAGACGTCAAACTCTTAACTTCTTTGCAGTGGGTAAAAGTATATGTTACGTATAATACTACTACCTATTTAAGGGAAATTATAAACGTTTACATAGAATTCAATATTCCAGGTCTTCCGAACGATTGCCTGAATGACTTCATAGCCATCGCAGACACAGCTCTGAGCAGTATAGTGGATGAAGACGTCAACTTCCTAGCAGAGAAAGCGGCTAAGGTTATGGTGGCTCCTGACAGTGATGATTTGACGGTAAGCACTAACTATATATCCTTTTGAAGAAAAAAGCAATGTCTTGCTCATTCATTGTTAATTTAGTTGCTTACTACTGCCAAGCCTACCAAGTAATGCGTCTTTCTAGTTTCTTGAGCAGAATAATTGCTTCTAAGTTATTTCCTTCGAATTCCAAAAATATAACAACCTAACTTTAATAATTCATGCACTTCAAAATAGGGGGTGCCGTGTTGAGCATATAATTATGCTTCACGACTTGTGTATACACACTCCCTTTTTATTGTGGCAGGGTAGTACGAAGCTTCAGTGCCCATCTCTGAAATTTTGAAGGCATGTGTCACTGGAAGCCAGTGTTTCACTAGGTAGACTAGGTACTGCCGTATATAGGCACCAAAGGGATAGGCAGGTTTCCTCACGATATTTACCCTTACCGTTAGCAGCTGTCAATTATATACGTAAATGAAACACATATGAGCCAGGATTCGAACGTAGGACCTTTCTCATAAGTCTTAACTATTTGACTACAGCCGATACATATTTGAATATCTTATATTATAACCTAGCAAGTTTCTACTGGTTTTGTGTTACATAGAAACTTTAAAATATTCTTTCTCATTTCTAGCATTACTACAGGTATTAATGCTTCTCGTAAGAATTTGACTGTATTTAAGTTAAGTAATCCTTATTTATTTTGCAGATCCTGCGAAAGAACTCAACAGACAAAGCCCTTCCAAAGCGCAGGAAATCCAGCAATGACTTGGAAATGTATCAGCCGACGTCAACCACAGATGATTTGGATGTGTGCACGGATTACGTCTTGGCTGCCAGTGAGAAATATGTACAGGTAAGCATACATACATATATACAAGCCTCTATGTCTCCAACAAGATAGGCAGAGACTCAATTGCAATCTGGAATAATCCTGACAAATCTCTTGCTTCACTCATACCCATTAACCTTCTTATACATTCTCTCCTGTTCTTCACACATCACTAACTATTTAGTGTAGTCACCAATATGAATGTTTTTGATCAATTAAAGATCTCTATTTTTTTTTCATAAATATATCAGGTGGTTAGTCTATTGTCTGTAGCTATTGCCTATCTGGATTTTCAAGCAAGTTTCATTTACTTAAAGCAACAACAATCTTTCCACCAGATGGAAACCTGTCTAGGTATTGCCAATGGCCGGCATTGCTTAACTTTGGTGATCTAATAAGATCCAGTGAACTATAGTATACTACTGGAACTGTACTTCTTTATAAAATTACTGTCCTTACCTTGTAATTTTTTTGTTTTTTTAATTTATATTATTACTAGTACAAGTATTATAAGATAATAGTGTATCTTTTAATTGTAGAATTAAAATTTCATGATTTTATTTGAAATTTAACCTATATTAATTCAATATAACTTATATATAAGTATACAGTAACAGTAGGTACATTCATGAAACTTCAAACAATCCCTACCAACTATGACCCTACAATCACTCCAGAAGCCTTAACTCGGAGACAACACACAGATCCCATATACAACCTATCTACATTTCCAGCCGGATTTCTCCTCAATCCTACAGCAGGAAGAGTGCGAGATCACCTCCACATGCAGCGATGCCAGCGCAGCCATCGTCAGCCTGCAGGCGCTATCCACCAGTGCGGCTCCAACAAAGTTCCTCAGGCAGATCGCCCACAGTCTCAACATGCAGCATCATAGCGAATGGGTATGTGGTATATTTAAAAACTGCGGTCACTGAGAAGCATGTTAGGAGTGACATTGAATGATAGAATTACAAAAAGTGTGATAAGGGAAGGTTGCGGTTTGAAAGAAGATGTAGTGACTAAGATTGAATGGCATGCTTCAGTTTGGACATGTTATGCGGATGAATGATAGCAGATTGACAAAAGGAATATATGTGAGTGAAGTGGAAGGGCGGTTACATAGGGGCCGACCTAATAAGACATATAACAGTCAGATAGCGATATATTGAAAAAGGGTGACGTTAGGTGTACCTATAACCGCCGAGAGTGTATGAGAGGATGTATGAATGTCAATGAAGCGATAGTGGTCTGCCAGGATCCGGACAAATGGAGATCCGTGATCTTTACCTACCTCTACAGGGAATCAGGCATGATGTGTATGTATGTATATGAGACCGGGTCATATTATGATAAATTAATTAATTCGTCGAATGAACCCTGTACCCAATGATACAGAGTCAAGCCCCAAACAACTGAGCTGCATCGAATTTTACGCTTATTTGCGTGTTTGTTCATATTATGTATGTAATTGAATGTGGCTGTATTTGGCTTTGGTCCTGTGCTAGTCTGGGACGTAAAAAGAATGCTAGCTACCAGCTGTTCTTCCCGGTATGTCGTAGGAAGCGATTAAGGGACTAGGGTTAAATGGAATCTATTGGGTGATGGACTATCTAACTGTCACCAATATTCCAAATGATATCACTATCCCAACATTAAATGACATCGCCCTATAGATTCTATTGACCCCTAGTCCCTTATAATATATATATATATATATATATATATATATATATATATATATAGTAGCGTCCTACGACATGCCCGGAAGAACGGCGGCTTGAGCATTCTATTTAAGTCTTATGGTGACTTCCATACTTATGTATTGTATTAATTGCAGAGTGGTGCTGAAATAGTGGAAGAGTCATCACTCATATGTGATGATGAACAAGGTCCTGAAATGGAGGTAAGTGACTTACTATATCGTCACAATCGTAGAACACTGAAGCATGCCCCTTTTTACAAAAACTAGGCAAATTATTATAGTTTTAAGAGATTCGCGATTTATACTCATGATTAATAATTAACGGGACTTATCGCGTAAGTTTATATATAACAAAATTACCTTTATTCGACAAGTCCCGTTAATTATTAATCATTTATTATAGTTTTGTTTGGATATTATTTAATAACACATCAAATTAAACTCGTAACGTAAAATGACATGCAGTTTCGATTTATCATTTTGGAGATATGTTCAAAAGCCGATTGTACTTCAATGACCTCTCCTGTAAAGTATGAAAAATGAAAAAAGAAAGAAAAATCGTGAATGAAGATCGTCGCCAATATTCTATATAAAATATACCAAAATCCCATCATACATGCTAATTACTACATATATAAAACAAAGTCGCTTTCTCTGTCCCTATGTCCCTTTGTATGCTTAAATCTTCGAAACTACGCAACGGATTTGGATGCGCTTTTTTTAATAGATAGAGTGATTCAAGAGAAAGGTTTATATGTATACATCCATTAAATAGCCAGAAGTGCGAAGTCGGAGCGGGTCGCTAGTAAGTGATATAAATACCAAGAAACCAACCAGAGATGTTTTATGTCTGCAAGGTTCTGTCCACCGAAAGAAATTAAAGGATGTCAATGTGTATGTATCTATAGCTCTGACTATGGCTTGGGTAGCGATAATATTGCCAAAACAACGTGTTATATTATGTGTTCTCCCTTGACAGGATGACACCCACGCAGTGATAACGTCATGCAGCAGTCGAGTGGACTGCGAACAAGTGTCCTCGTGCTTCGACGCCTTCGACCCCTACTTGTTCATCAAACAGGTAACTTATATTACATGTATATTAACAAAAATACATTTACGAAATACGTCGAATACTACGGTGAGGGAAAACATCGTGAGGAAACCTACCTGTTCCCCAAACAGGTAATAGTTAGTGCTTCTAAATGGCGACATGACTTACCACCTGTCACATTGAGTACTGACTATCTGGTCGACGCGAGATGGACACGAAAACTTGACTATCCTGTAAGGCCACCTTGAATGGGTGACAAATCTCTTTTGCTTCACTCACACCTATTAACCTTCTTATAGATGAGAAAGAGAAGAGCATGTCTTCTGTTCTTCTCTTTATCTTTATTATAAAAAAGATTAAAGTTCGTATATTAGGCATAAGGATCATAAATATCACTTATTGTTGGATTTTTATTATGGTATGTGATGAACGCAAACTAGTTAATAATAATAATAATTCTTTATTGAGACTCCACATTATACAAAAATTAAAAAAAGACATAAAATTAACAATTACAATAAAATTCAAAATTACAATTTAATGTCAGTTACATTAGTTGTCTTCTTAGCATGTCGTAGTAGGCGACTAAGGGACTAGGGGTAAATGAATTTCATTAAAATGCAATTATAATATATATAATTATCATAAAAGTGTTGTATATAGATAAAGTCTTCAAACTTGAGATGATATACCCGTTTTACATATAGTGTAAAAATCACATTCTAATGTACCCAATGACTTTGTGTTTGTAGCTTCCTCCTCTGGAGACGGTGACTGGAGCTTTGAGAGCCCGCTACCCGGCGTTGCCATTGAAAACCAGGACCAGCCCCGATTTCAGTCTGGTAAGATATATATTATACTAGTGACCCGCTCCGTCTTCGCACGGGTAGCAAATATATAGTCTACTGCACTATTTAATGGATGTTATTATACATATAAACCTTCCTCTTGAATCACTCTATCTATAGAAAAAACCGCATCAAAATCCGTTGCGTACTTTCAAAGATTTAAGCATACAAACGGACATAGGGACAGAGAAAGCGACTTTGTTTTATACTATGTAGTGATTAAACGCATATGTTGACAGCGCCTGTACGTAAATCAATCAGTCAACTAGTTATCTATCTCTTAATCATCTAGGTTCCTTATGTAGTAACTTATGATGTTTCAGGTGCTAGACCTAGACGAGACCCTAGTCCACTGCTCTCTCCAGGAGCTGCCAGACGCCAGCTTCCACTTCCCAGTGCTGTTCCAGGACTGCAGATACACGGTGAGTGCTCTAGACATTCATATAATCACGTCCGTTGACATGAATATTACAGAGATACTCAAGCCTCTGTCTATATAAGGCCTTAAGCCATATATACTTAATAAGGTTTGAAGATTAATAAGGAAAAAATATTAAGTTTAAAGTAGAGAGAAATTCCGGATCACGTTTAGCACGTTTATAGAATGAAAAATTGTAAGAATTGATAACTGAATATTGTTCAAAATGTAACTTATCCCCTATAATCTTTTAACTACTGACTATCTGGTCAACACGTGGGTTCGAGGCGGCCATAGAATCAATCACCTTCGCGATTGGATCTTCGGGGATGGACACCTGAACCTCAGACCAGCCCGCAAGGGTCGTGAACGTACCTTGTCTTACAATTATATAATACAATGATGTACCATGGTTTGGTCATGTTATATGGATCAATGATACCAGATTGACAAAAGGAATATATGTGAGTGAAATGGAAGGGCGGTCACGCAGGGGTCTGCCCAATAAGACATATGACAATCAGATAGTCGTTATATTGGAAAAATATAACGACTATCATCTTATGAGTGTCAATGAAGCGTAAGTGGTCTGTCTGGATTGTGACAAATGGGGTTCCGTGATTTCTACCTACCCCTCTATACGGAATCAGGTGTGATGCGTATGTATGTATGATGTACCATGTCTTCGCCTTAATATATATATATATGTTTCCCTTTCCAGGTGTTCGTCCGCACGCGGCCCCATTTCGCGGAGTTCCTGTCGCGCGTGTCCCGCCTCTACGAAGTGATCCTGTTCACGGCCAGCAAGCGCGTGTATGCGGACCGACTGCTCGACCTGCTCGACCCGCCGCGCCAGTGGATCAAGTTCAGGTAGCTATAAACGCCGAGTGTGTAAATAATCACTATAGTCTATTCGCGTTAAGTAAATAGTGACGTCATGATAATCAGAGTTTAAACTGGCCAATGAGACGTTAGTTAATGAGAAAACACTTCACATCGACCAATTGCAGACGACAGTTGTCACGTCTCATTGCTCGAATCGTCGGGACATGATGACGTCACTATTTTCTTAATGCGAATGTACTATAATAATGATGTTACATTTTAATTAATAATAACGTAGCTCAGTTGTTTGGGACTTGGCTCTGTATCCGTGGGTACAGGGTTCGAATCCCGCTTGAGCATGTAGCAATTGAAATGAAGTTTAATGAATTTCTATGTACATTTTCCTAATAAAAACACATTTACGAAATGCATCGAATTATACGGTGAGGGAAAATACCGTGGGGAAACCTACCTGTTCGTCGAACAGGTAATAGTTAGTGCTTGTAAATGGCGACATGGCTTACCACGTGTCAGATTGAGTACTGACAATCAGGTCAACACGTGGGTTCGAGTTCGACTACCTCCGCAATTGCGGAGATGGATACTTGAACCTCGGACCACCCCGCAAGGGTTAATGGTCGTGAACGCGTTTGTTATGTTTGTTGTTTTGTAATTATGTTTCTTTTGAATTTGGTTTTGTAACGGGCACTGGAGAAAAATCCTGAAAACCGGAGATTCTTGTTGGTTCATCTCCGAGCCAAGGCCTCAGAACCAACGGTAGAATTACAATGCTAAGAGACAACCAGTGTCAGGCAAATGTTTTGACTTTCAATTAGTGTACTGTACTTGTACTTATGTTGAAAAAAAACATTAGACTTTGTATGTAGAGGTGTATAGAGGGCGATGAAGTGGTGGAAAAATGGGCATGATAGTAAAAATATCAGACTAGTGTGAATATTGGGGTTATAATATCATATCTATTGTTTATGATAGGTTGCTAGCCCATCCCCTTGTATATTTCGTATACTAAGCATTTTGTTTTGTCTTGGCTCGCCTAGGACTATTGAGAGAAATTGTTATAATCAACTATTATTTTACTATATGAATACAAAAGTAGGTTAAGTTCGAGATTAAACAGTTAGTCATGCTTTTAGGTGTCCAGTCAAATTTTCACACTTTTAAATGAATTTAGCAAGTAGTCCAGAATTGGTTAAATACACTTGCATTGCATAAGTCTTAAATGTACTTAGCAAGGGTCTAGTTCAATTGGTGTACTAATATCCCTTTACAACTACATTTGCTTATTATTCCAGACTATTCCGCGAGCACTGTCTCCTAGTAAACGGGAACTACGTGAAGGATCTATCGATATTGGGCAGGGACCTACGCAAGACCGTCATAGTGGATAATAGTCCACAGGTAAGCTATATCTAAACATAAGGTCCTTATAATTATAGGTAGCATAAGTATACACCCGAAAGCTATACTATGTATTTAATAGGGTAGTTTGAAAACTAACATTAAATAATACGAAAAGGAATTTCAAAATCCTTGAGTTGGAATTCTTTTGTTGCGACAGTAACATGCACATGTTATACCCCCTAGTTTGCAAGTTGTAATTGTAAACGTTTTGTATTGTGTATGTTTTTGTGGCTGTAAATAAACGCTTTTATTATTATTATTAAAAATACTGAATTGCACTTTCTGGTGTATAATTCTCTATTTTTGACCAGCAATTCATTATTTTACGATTTACTACTGTGGTTACATTTTCAAAGTAAGCGCCTAAACTTACGTAAGACTACTTTAATAATTAATTAAATAGTAAAAAATCTCCAAGGTCACTCTTAAGCATGAATATAGGGCTTACGATATCATCATGGTACATTGGTTGCTAGCCCATCGCCCAATAGATTCCAATGACGACATGCCGTTAGCGTTGCTAGTTAGCATTATTTTTACGGCCCAGGCTAGCACGGGAATCACAGACCAATAAAAGACAAACGCATCCACGACCCATACGGGGTAGTCAGAGGTTCAGGTGTCCATCTCCGCAACTTAGATAATGATATTTTCCAAATTTTGACCACTTCCGTCGCGCAATTGGTTAAGTACATGAACGCTAATCCTAAGGTTCCGGGTTCGATTCCCGGTGGAGGTAGAGTTAAGAACTACGCTTTTTTTCTGCTTTTGTATTTGTTAAATTTACTTTGACTAGTACCCTTAACACAAGTCTTAAATGAATTTTGCAAGGGACTAGTTCAATTAGTTTAATAATGTCCAAATATTATTATTATTATAAAAAGCATTTCATTTCATATATATATTCTATATATTCCTTTTGGTTCTCCCCGCTAGAACAGGATGTAAATGCATCTATATCCATCTTGTAAGACTCGACTAAGGTAGTTTTGTTCACAGGCGTTCGGCTACCAGCTAGAGAACGGGATCCCCATCGACAGCTGGTTCGTGGACCGCAGCGACAACGAGCTGCTCAAACTACTGCCCTTCTTAGAGACGCTCGCCACCGTGAGTATATGCGTCTTTTAATCCCTTGGGGTAGACAGGACTTGGGAGATACGATAGTGTGGTCTAAATGGTGTTTTTGGTATGAATAATGGGGTTGATAGAGAGCTAGAATAAGAAACAAGGAATCAACTATAATATATATAATATAATTTATATATAAATTAGCAATTAAGTATAATATATATATATATATATTTAAAAATACGCTTCACGACTTGTGTATACACATTCCCTTTTTCATTGTGGCGGGATAGTCAAAGGCTTGAGTGTCCATTTCCGTAATTTCGAAGGCATGTTAGGTATGGGTCACTTGAAGCCAGTACTAGATAGACAGCATATATGTATAAAGGTAGTGAACCGTATCGCTGTATATAGGCACTGTCTATAACCTATCCTAAGGAATAGGCAGATGTTTTTCATATGAAAAACATATCTTTAAATTTCTTTCATTAGTACATGCCAGAGTCGGGATTCAAACCTAGGACCTTTAATAAGAAGCCAAAAGTCTTACCCACTAGGTTACAGCATATACTAATAAACGTTTTCTTTACTTTTCAGAAAGACGACGTTCGACCTCACATACGTGATAAATACAAACTTTTCACTTATCTCCCACCGGATTAAGCGAAGAATATGTTATAATCAATCACATAAAAGCCAGTTTACTTAACAAAAGGTTAGAGATACAGTCAGCGCTAAAAGTGCAGTCCCAGTAACTGTTTATAAGGTTTAAGTTTATAAGAACAAAATACAATATTTTACATTTTAAAACTGGCGCCACTATGCATTGTCATGGCCACTATACGTTCGCGTGCTTCGAAATGAAAAATATTGTCTTTTGTTCTTATAAACTAAAACCTTATAAACAGTTACTGGGACTGCACTTAGCGTTGACTGTAACTATAATAGCAGAGTGTGTATGAAAAGGTGTGTGAATGAAGCGAAAGTGGTTTGTGGCTTATGTATGTTTGTTAATAATATGAACTTGTTAAGTTAAGGCAGCTAAGAAAACTTTGAACTCACAATCTCATAGGTGTTAAGTGAATATGTATACAATGTACTATAAGGTTGTTCCGTACTAGTCTGGGACGTGAAAAGAATGCTAACTACCTGCCTGGCTTGTAGGAGGCGACTAAGGTACTAGGGGTAAATGGAATATAATATAGCTAGCTAGCGGGTCGCTAGGACCCGCCCCGGCTTCGCACGAGTATAAAAAATATAGCCTACTCCACTATTTAATGGATGTTATTATACATATAAACCTTCCTCTTGAATCACTCTATCTATTTAAAAAACCGCATCAAAACCCGTTGCGTAGTTTTAAAGATTTAAGCATACAAAGGGACATAGGGACAGAGAAAGCGACTTTGTTTTATACTATGTAATATATAGTATGCAAAAGGTGACAAAGCGGATATTATGTTTTCTGCGTTCAATCTTACAGGTAATAATCAGTGCTTGAAAATGACGACACGGCTCTGCAAAATGTGAATTCAATATCAATTTAGTAACAGTGTGAAGTTGTTCGTGGAATAGCAAAAGTCATATATATTTCACCTTGAAGTCCTAAATCTGTCACTTTCCTTCACATTATTTCTGAAGTGATATTAAACTACGGTTATCCTAACACGCATTAGTAGACTAGCCCGTCTGACTATCTGGTCAACAAGTGGGTTCGACGTGGCCATAGAATTACTATCTTCGCAATTGCGGAGATGGACACCTGAACCAGTCGCCATTTACAAGCACTAACTATGACCTATTCGGGGAAAAGGTATGTTTCCTCACGATGTTTTCCCTCACCATAGTATTCGACGCATTTCGTAAACGTATTTTTATTACGAAAATATACATAGAAATTCATTAAACCTCATTTTCATTGGTACATGCTCAAGATTTGAACCCTGCACCCACGGATACAGAGTCAAGGCCCAAACGACTGAGCAACGTCGAATTACAACTAAATACTATAGTTTCTTAGTCACTAATGAAATACCAGGAAGAATGGCATTCTTTTTACGTCCTAGGATGCGAGAATATGTATGTATTTTACATATAACATATTTTAAATCTGAATATTAACGATTTGTTTTCCGCCTTGAAATAAAATAATAACTTTTTCTCATCAAATACGAATGTAATTGTTAAATAGATATTTAATTAACACTAAAATAATCTCTTAATACTAAGAACATTTACAATTAACGAATGAATATGTGGAGGAGAATGTACGTTAAAGCGTAAGTTGTAAGCCAGTGACAAAGGGGGATCCGTGATCTCTGCCTACCCCTCTAGGTTGTATGTATGATTTACAATTTGTATAGATTAGGTAGGCAATAGGCTATAGGGATTTTAAAGTAATAACTTACAATAAGTAATGTTGCGTAACTTTGAAAGACGATGGGCTATCAACCATGTTAAGTGAGAAGTGAAAAGTGGGCTTTGAGTGGCGAAATTACCTTTATTGATAGTGGTCACTCAATTAGGTCACTACATACGTATTTTCACGACCTTTTATCCCTTTTGGGGTGGACAGAACCTTAGAGACATTATATATATGTCTAAAGTCACTTTGGAGTAGAAATATAGATCACTACATATACAATACTAGCGACCCCGCTCCGGCTTTGCACTTTTGGCTATTTGATGGATGTTATTATACACATAAACATTCCTCTTGTATCACTCTATTTATTAAAAAAAACCACATCAAAATCCGTTGCGTAGTTTCAAAGATTTAAGCATACAAAGGGACATAGGGATAGAGAAAGCGACTTTGTTTTATACTATGTAGTGATACATTCAAAATTATATGTCTTGTATATGTATGTATAATTATTTTGTGTAGTGGCTATAAATTAAATACTTTGCTATATACTACAAGAAAACGGGACTTATCGCGTTTATTTAATAAACAAAGTATTACCTTTGTTACCCGACGTTTCGGCCATGTTACAATGGCCAATCACGGGTCAATTGATATAAAATATACACATTAAGTCCTGTTTCTATTGTAAAATGAATAAAAATAGCGAGTCTTATAAATATTACTTTGCTATTGTTCATATGGACACGCGAAACTCTATCCATTCCATAAGGGATAAAGGTCGTGAAGTGTATGGTATGTTTTAAACCATTATACGGTATGTTACATGCATATATACGACCGTATGTATACCTGTTAAGGGTAGTCAGAAATTGAGTGACCATTTGTTATAAATGTTATTTGTCAGTTAAATCTAACTTTTTTATTGTACTCAATATGACAGGTTGGTAGTCCATCGTAGTTTGTAATACTGACTATATTAATCCTTTAAATGTATGATTATGTCTTCTTAAACATAAGTGAAATTTAAATTAAGATATTTACTAAATTAGTATTATAGGAGTAATATGATGGAAATTTTAAATTATTATGAAAATCAATTGTGACCTATTTTATTTTTTGTACTCAAAAGTCTATTTTAAATATAATTATTAGTACATACATGCTTGTATATACGCCATATTGAAAAAGGGTGACGTTAGAAGTACTTATAACCGCTGAGTGTGTATGAGGTAGTAAAACACCGTGAAGAAACCTACCTGTTCCCCAAAACAGGTAATAGTGCTTGTAAATGGCGACATGGCTTACCACCTGTCACATTGAGTACTGACTATGGTCAACACGTGGGTTCGAGGTGGCCATAGAATTACTACATTCGCAATTGCGAAGATGGATACCTGTTAATGGTCGTAAACGCGTATGTCTTTGAATATCAATGTACCGAAAATGTTTTGCTGTGAACGACAAAAATGGTTTTCTGTTTTCTGCCTACTGTAGGAATACAAGCGCGTCTATGTATGTATATATGATTATATTTAAATTGGACTTTTTAAATGAATTGAAATTATGATTTTTGACATTAATTACATACATATGTGATTTTTAACTTTTCGTGGATATTTTGGTGCTTTTTTTCATAATTTTATATTTAATGTCTTTTTTACGTGTCTTCAATTAATTAAATGTTTGTTTTTTTATATTGTAAATAAAGAAATGCGTTTACGAAATCTAATGTAATAATAGTATTAGGTTTTTTATAATTTTGACCAGATACTTGAATTTTTTTGTAATTTGCAGTCTCATTAGAAAGAATATAATGTTCCAATATATATACATTTACGTCTATAATCACGGAAATGTATAGAACAAACAGTCTATTGAAGTATTAGAATTCTTGTTATAGTTTGATCACTATAACCCGCGTTTCGCTAGATATACAGCACCCAACGTGATATATCCGTATCGGCTTACACAAAAAAAAACCTAAATTTCGGGGATGAGCTCTCAAGTCTCTGCCTACCTTGCACAATAAGAAAGGGATGTATATATGTTTGATCACCGTATACAATATTGTTTCTACAACGGGTTAAATGCAACGACTGGTTATAAGAAATGACTATTTATTTAGATTATAGACGTGAATGTATGTATGTTCTATATAAATGAAGAACTCTGACCACCCCAAAGTGTAAAGGGGTCGTATGTTGCCTATTCGATGTTTATTTGACATTACATAGATAGTTGATTCGTTGTCTCCCATCAATTTCATGCAAGACTTGTATTAAAGGAATCTATGGAATAAGACCTACCGCCTATGCTGAATATTTAGTTACAGTGCTTGTGAAATAAACTTAAAGTAACTGACGTATTGGTTTTATTTCCACCTGTGATATGATCTTATTTTAGATAAACCCTGGAACCTCATTCGTTTGAAATATGTAATAAGTAATTCGACGTAGCCAAGTTGTTTGGGGCTTGACTCTGTATCGGTGGGTACAGAGTTCAAATCCCGCTTGAGCATGTACCAATGGAAATGAAGTTTAATGAATTTCTATGTACATTTTCGTAATAAAAAGACATTTACGAAATGCATATTAAGGTGAGAAAAAACATTGTGAGGAAACCTACCTGTTCCCCGAACAAGTAATAGTGCTTGATAATGCCGACATGGCTTACCATTTGTCACATTGAGCACTGACTATCTGGTCAACACGTGGGTTCAAGGTGACCATAGAATTGCTACCTTCGTAATTGCGGAGATGGATACCTGAACCTCTGACTACCCCGCAAGGGTTCATGGTTGTGAACGCGTTTCTTTTCGTAAATAAAATGTACACTCAGATCAAATTGGAGACATTCTTCTCAAGGCGGGTGTAAGTAGCGTTAAGAACAACAGAGAATGTATGAGAATGTTAATGGGTAATGAAGCAAGAAAGATTTGTCAGGAACGTTCCAGGTGGCGATCGATAGTCTGCCTTACCCCGTTATGCAAGTAGAAGCGTGAATATATGTGTGGTGTCAATAGTATTCTTGTTGCAGTAGTCTGCTAATTCTGCATCTTACTAGGATGACTTATAATAAATAGTCCTTCCAAAAAAAATACACTGTCACGACCAGAAAAATGGCGACCTACATTTTTATTATGGAAAGGATATCTCACTGATCACCTATCGTAATAGGGTTGAGATAATAATAAGGTAACTGCTAGCTGTATTATCATTCAATCAATTTGATTTATTCATCGATTTGTCGTAAACAATGGCAAATAGCATTATATTTACTCCTAACAGCACGACTTAGTGTGCTCTTCTGTTACCAAGTTCAATAAGAAAAGCAATAAGGCTATTGGCTTTAATATGGAAAAATGTTCAACAATAGTTTGTCAGCCCATTACTAATGAAACTGCCTATTGTTTTATAAGTTGGGTCAATGAAGTGGTATGCCAGTATCAGGAGAAATAAGGTTCCCATCTCTGCCTACCCATCTGTTGTGTATGTATATCTTCGGCCAAGGTAATTTACAAGTCTTGTAAAGGTAATAAATAAAACCAATGTCTAAATTAGTTCAAATATATTGGGTACTCTTCTAAGTTTAATTGTACGATATAATTATTATTATTACATTAAAATACACCGACAATAAAATTTCAATGAAAATAACAAAATATTAGACATAATATTACTGTAAAGGAAAACGTTAAATCCTGCCCATTGATAGATATAGACAAAAATCGGGGCTTGTACACAATTTATGCAATAGCAAACGCTGTAGATTGACCGTTAATACAACAGCATAACAGAATTACTCAGTAACTGTAAATTATATTGTTTTAATCGTATGATTCAATACTGAAACAATATTTAACAGTGACTTAAGAATTATAAGTATCATTTTGCGTCTAACTTAATTTGGTTTATACCTCAACTGACAGGTTGTAATCCGCCCCGATACGTAAATCAATGATATAAATTTCAGTGTTACTTAGTATATAATAATAGTATTTTTTATTCGGAACACAATTTTTTGTAGTAACGGGAAGATACATTAAATATTAGTACGTAAAAAACTAGATTATTCAAACATCTGAATTTTCAGTGCGGGAATATTTCACATAGTCCAAAAAAGTGTGTATAAAGATTAAATATAATATTAAAAATGAGTTTATATACTTATTTTCGTATTCATACCTTTTCCTAGATTATTTTCAATTCAATTGATTTTTCATTATAGAAAGAAGTATTCGATCGTTTCAAAACAATAATGCACATTTATCTAACTACATATTTGTTCCTTAGGTATATTTGATCTATTCCAACATAGTTTAGCTTGATATTTTGTACCTATTATCTCCATTTTGCCAAAATAATTCCCGCACCTAAATAACCTTTGATCATGACGTAGGTATCAAAGCATGCTTCTTAAACAATCTAACTCTATTTGGTGTTATTTACCTTCAATGGACGACTGACGTCACTTAAATGTATAAATAGCGGATTCCCACACAAAAATAGTAATAAATAGTTATTTATTATAATATTTTGGACGTTTACTAATTGAACTAGCTCCTAAATTTGACTAAGACTGGTATGGGTGTTAAATAACGTATATAGTATATGATTAAGGGTTTAAAATCTTCCATGTTTATACAAATCATGAAGATCCAGGTTCATTTCTCGATAAAACAGATTTTTAACAACTATATTTTGTATTTATAAGTATAAATGCCATAAAAATACGTTATTTAGCACCCATACTAAACAGTACTTGTCAAGGGGCTAGTTCAATCGGTGTGTCCTACTACATTACAGTGTAAGTGGTTAAATAGTGTTCTTAACATAACTCGTTTCGATTGAAAGCTGAATCAAGCCACTTCGGCGACTGGTGACACGGTGCTAGAAAAAAATGGACATTCACGTGAAACATTAATTTAAAACAATGCTATGCGAATAAAATTACTATGGAATTGGCTTTTGAAAGTAAATAATACGATTATTACACTTCGTTGGAGTCTTAGCATTTTCGTAATAAAAAATACTTTTGCGAAATGCACCAACTTCGTAAACCTCAAAAGTTGCATATAGTAATTCTATAGCCACCTTGAACCCACGCGTTGACCGGATAGTGCTAAACCTTGTCGTCATTTACAAGCACTGACTAAAGTTAAGTTAACAGTAGTTAATTTAACGTATGACGTCACAAAATGGCGCCCAGTCCATTGTAATATTACTCACATAGTGCCAGTTGTTAGATTACAAATAAATCAAGACTGGCATTAGTATTAGTCCATTCAAAGTGTTGTTTAGTACAAGCTTCGTTCACGTTAAGAGATTAAAACAACTAGTGGATTAAACTATAGCAAACGACGAACAACATCAAATATCATCTAACTTACACTTATTATACATAAAAGGTTTTATTTACAATACATGGCTACACATGGCACTTCATTCGTGTAATTTTAAAAGAGAATTATATAAAACAGATTAAGCACCAGAATTGTTGAATACATTTCATTATTAAATGCGTTATAAGTAAAAAAATCCATACACAAGTATTATTTGACACACACCGCCATCTACCGATGGAAACTCGTAAACTTTGTGAGAATCAACAATTTAATAGAGATTTATGTTTTATAGGCACTCGCGTGAATTGTTACATACATACACAAGGCTCGAGTGACTAAAATCGTCTCAACGAAAGTTTTTAACCACTCAAAGCCCACGTTTCATCAGTATGTCAAATACTGTGAATGTACATATGTTTTAGTTGAACGTAAGGCATGTGTTCCATCGGTCGATGGCTAACAGAGGTTAATAAGGCAACTGTAGTGAGGGCACTCGCTGGGACACCGCCCTTATTTCTTCTACCTGACAGTCTAATAACATTTCATATACGTGTACGAGTATATAAAAGTTCTTTAATTATTTTGAGGGTATAAAAACATCGGAGACATAATCTCCTTAGACATTTTTGGCATTTATATTGGCTTGTAACGGTTATTTGTACACAAAAATGGATTAAATTTAACGAAAGATTCTTAAGCACTTCTGTATGTATGTAAGAACATTCTAGAACGATCTAGAATAATGCAAAAACGCGTCAGGTAGAGACAGGCTATGTCCCTAAGGCAACAGTGGCTGACAAACAGGTGATTAGAATCTCTAACTCCATCGCACATTAGCAATATTAGCACCGCGAATTTTCGTAACAATTGCTATTTAATAAATTTAATTTCATACTATTAGAGGCACGGGCGTGAGGTCTACTCATTTCGCTTACAACTAAGAAGCACTTACTTCATAAATATTAATAGACAAACAAAACGCTTTTTGAAACAACGTCTATGACTGGAAATCGTGAAAAGGGTACCAGAGACACAAGTTTATAAAACTTGTATGTTTACATAGAAGTTTACATATACGACTTTTTATATATGAACCCTTCCATATTTCTACAACGGTATTAGTCTGCCACGCCATAAAGATTTACCTTAACCCTTTTTACGATTCCCACGCATTTGAAAACGTAACATTAACCAACAAGATCAAAAGCCGCATCCAAGCACCTTAGAAATTGCCAAACTTCTTCGTCACAGTCGAACTGGACTCAGATTTATGCGAGCTAGTCATCACTGACTTGCGTTCAATGGTTTCTGAGGTGACGGTCTGTTTTGAGAACTTTTTGCCTAGAGCGTCGATCTCCTGGTTCAAGTCAGCTGTTTTAGTTCCCTTCGCTTCGGCTGCGTGGAAGTCTGAGGGTCTCATGAACGAACGCGATGTGTCGGAACTGATCTTTGAATCGAGAGTGCTGTAGCGGGAATCAAGAGTACTGTAATGCGAGTCTTCATCTATAGCCCTGGTCAGTTCATCAATGCCCTCCAGTTTAACAGGTTCGAACTTGGTACTGGTGGAGGTGATGTTAACTGGCGAAGAGCTGTAGACCTTAGTGGTGGTGACTTTCTGGGTGCCGTTGGGTATGTCCTTCACTTCGGTGGTGGTTTCCTCCATGTAGTTGGGTCCCGCGAACTCTTTATTGAAGGGAGACTGTCCTCGGATCGCTTCGGAGGCGACCTCGCTTTTAGAGAACTCCGCCTTAGTTGGGGTGGAGGTGGCGAAGGGAACTTTACTTTGGAAGAACTCGGCTCTAGGGTTGCTTTGGTATGACTCGCTCTTGATGCTGTACTCTGTAGACTTGGTGCCGCCAGGGATGGCTTCAGTGGACTTCTGGTGTTCGGAGTGCGACTGGCCGACGCCGTCAAACGACCGGTTCAAAGTTTCAGAGTCCGTTGAGAATTTGAGTTCTCTGGCGTTGAATTTGGGACTGATGGGTGTGTTTTTAATGTTGTCCCCGCTATGTTGTTCGCTCTTGCAGTACTGGCTGGCTAGGAACTGGCGTCGCTCTTCGATGGTCTTGATCTCGGTGACTGGCGGCGGCTGATCGAACTGGCGAGTTTCGTAGCTGCAAAATGTTACTGATTAGTCGTCGATTAGGAGTTAGATCATTAGGTCCCCCATTTATTCTCTTCCCTTCGTTCTTTTAATTTGTAATAAGTATCGTAAGCGCGTGATGGGTATTAGACACCAGATACATGCGGCATGCAACAAGCGGAAAGACTTAATGAACTCTCGTAGAGATGACCTGCTGTCTGTTTTTGACTTACCCGCTCGCAGATGTACCTAAGCGTGAAAGTGAGTAAGAGAGTGAGATAAGAAGAGTAAGCAGACCAACCATGAGGAAGAGGCAAGCTAGGAGAGTGCGGGGTCTTCATACTTGAGCAAGGACGCTCTGCGGGGCGGCGGAGGGGGTTTCTCCCGCTTGTAGAAAACTCGGTCGCTCGGCTCGGCCGCGGGCGTCGTTCGCTTCACCTCTGGCAGTTGCAGCTCCTTCACGAGCACCGCTTCACCGCTTCTGTGTTAGCGGAGCATGCGTGTTACGGAGAAACGGCGGTTAGTTCTTGTTTAGACTATAGGCTATTGGTAATAGGTTAGACTATAGCAGTCTAGGTAGTACAAGTTACGCACACGACCATAAGAGGGTTACAAGAAGTTAGATATTGCGAAAGCGTTTGACACGATTGATTAAGAACAAACACTGGAAAGAAAACAGGAAGTAAAGGCACATACATATACACATGTTATTCACTTTTTACGTAGGTTTGGACAAATAAGTATACACACTAAAGAAGTTTTACATTAAGGCATATTCACAACACACAAGGTAACAATCTGCTAGATTCAATAGTCAAAATCCTCATTCATCAATCTTAAATTACATCATATAAATTACTACTACGTCGAGAAGTATTGACTAAGAATTTAGCAGGTGATTACCTAGACACATATAGAAGACTTAAATCTAAATATTGAACACTTAAACTAGGATACAAAGCCGTGACATGATCATGCCGGTCTGCGGCGACGGATACATGAAGGGAGAATGACTATAACTAATGCGTTGGCTGTAACGTTTTTCTAATAGGACATGTGTCACGATTATTTTACAACAAATAAAAAATTTTGATTATTTTTTCAAAAATTATAATACACAATTGTCGATAACAGTTAAATATTACTTATATTATCCTGCAGTTAAACTTAAATATTCAGTTAGACACTACAAATGTACATTTATAACTATATACTTATATATCTAGTATACCAAATATATTTTCTAGAACAACCAACGTATTACCATTGACATGATTGTGTAGATTGGCAAGTGTACCGACGAACATAATGTGAATTAAACAAACAGTGTACTGTGAACTAATTTTCAAAAAAGGTAGACTCAGATTGAACATTACAATTTGGATAGATATTATCCATCTTTACTTAAGTTTTGAAACTAGAACAATACGCGATATAGATACATATATCACTCATTTGGAATAGCTAGAAGCTATGAAACAAACAAAGTTCTTGGTTGTTATTAGCATAATAAACGACAATAATGACAAAGTATTATTTACTCAATACTTTCGTTACGTAACACGTTTCAATATATATATCGCGTCTTAAATTTATGTTATTCTTTCCAAACTACAATGCCAATGTCAGTCTACTTTCAAACAACATTCACTTTTATCACAAACCTGAGTGTAAATATGTAATCTTCAATTCCATTTGAACTTATAAGTAGGACTTAACACTTAGTCTAAAGGCACTTGGTGTCACTTATTTACAGTTTAGAAGTATATTAGTCATCTGTTTAGTGTTAGTGGTCCGTATGAGAGCATGGAAAAGAAATTGTTTGTTAGTAAATTATATACGATTATTATATATAGAATACTATACGTAAAACGGACGAATTAAGAGTAATATTTATATATTAGACAGCGTTATGGAATGTAGATATTATTATGATTATTATAAATGACATTAACCCTTTGAGGGTAGTCGAAAAAGCGTGTATTACTCCTAAGTTGCAGAGAAAGTTATGGCTGGCAACTAACAGATGGTAATTATTAATAACCATAATTAATTTATAATAATCATAATTATTATTAATCAATAGTTAATCTGTATAGACACTAATAAAATTAGGTTTTTTGACAGTACATAATAATTAATGCACGTAATATTATTTTGCAAAAATTTCGCGTTCTCTGCAAAGTAGAAGTCTCATATATGAGATACAACTGTTTCCCGTAATAACTTTTGTACAAACACTAAATCTTTCAAGTACTTTGTACTATTAGAAAGAAAACCAATTTAAACACAACAAAAATACCGAAATTTACACCAAAAATATACCTAAACTTCAGCAAAGATTACGTTACAATCGCACTGTATTATTTTGGTGTACAATTCAGTATATTTCGACCTGAAATATCGTAGCTTTTCTACTAGTCTTTCAGTTATAGTTTTAAGAGATTTGCGATTTATACTCATAATTAATAATTAACGGGACTTATCGCGTAAGTTTTTATATATAGTCTATCATTAATCCCCCTACACCCCTATATCTCCCTATCCCAAGATTCCTGTGACCCTTACCGTGTGGTGTACCCCTGGTACGTCTGAGGTTCCTCTTGGGGCCGGAAGCTGCTGAAAGTGGGTCCCGACTGGCTCTGCGACTGAGACTGGGTCTCGTTGCGAGAGAACGAGGTCTGTTTCGTACTGTGAAAGAAGGGTGGGGTTGAGTTGATGGTGGAGGGGGTTTAGAAACAGATATGTAAAAGTCTAGGGCGCAAATCCAGTAAAGCTTATTGCAAAATATCAGGTGCATATCAGATCAGTAGTGTGAAGTTGGTAGTGCATTAGCAAAGGTGTAAATATCGCCATTTTTAAAGCGAAATTTGACAATATTGCTAATTCACTAATACGATTGTGCTAAAACGCATCCGTAGAGTTAGGCCCCAGAAGTCTTATTAAAATTCCGTTCAGTGTTTGAAAAGAATGAAACGGAGCTTATTCGTAGCGTGTGTTATAAATCAACTAATGATTAAAGGTTTTCAATTTTTTTTAAACTAAAGACCACCATAATTTAGTATGCCAAAGTTTGTTACATCTTAGTTTTTAACAACCTAAACTTTTGCAACTTTTTAAGGAATAATTGAATTCATATCTATGTTTTCAATACATTCACAAAACATATAAACACATATATAACTGATGATTAATAACTAACGGGACTTATCGCGTATGTTTTTATATAATAAAGTTACCTTTATTAACCCGACGTTTCGGCTACGTTGCAGCAGCCATGGTCACGGGCAGACTGATCATCAGTTCATTATATATAAACTTACGCGATAAGTCCCGTTAGTTATTAATCATGAGTATAAATCGCGCATCTCTTAAAACTACATATAATATATTATACAACTTACTTGACCCCGGCATTAGCCGTGGCAGGCGCCGCCGTGTGCGCGCTCTGCGTGTATTGAGTCTGAGAAAACTCCTTCTGCTCGAACGGGCGAGGACTGGTAGGCGTGTACGGGCTGGCTGTCTGCCCGTACAACCCGCTCTGGTTGCTTTGACTCGTATTCGAGTACTGGGACGTGTTCTGTCCATATTGAGTTTGAGTCTGTCCCGTTTGAGACGTGTATTGCCCCGTCTGTGACGTGTATCCCGTTTGGGACGTGTTCTGGCCCGTTTGAGACGTGTTTTGTCCAAACTGGACGTGTTCTGTGAGAACTGAGTGGTGTTCTGGCCGAAAGGAGTAGATATATTGGCGAAGTGAGTGGAGTTCTGCCCGTAGCCCGGACTGTAGGGGCCGGGGCTCGAACCCGGCTTGGGGAGGGGCGATTGGCCGTACGTGGCGTTGAGGGTGGCGTGGGGGCTGTAAGAGGTGCTGTTGGGACTGTACGTCGTGTTGGCGAAGCTGCTGTTCGGTGGACGGGCCCTGTGAACACAAATGGTAAGTCTTATAATGTAATACTAAAAATACATGAGTAAAATAATGTATAATGTGCTAACATGGAGAATTGTTCTTATGTTTAGTTGTTAACAAGTTGAGTAGATCGTCAGAGCGGTCCAGTAACCGTTTTATTTTAATGACAATTAGTAATCACCGCGATGTTTAACTTCTAAACAAAATACCATAAGTATATATTATATCGACTCATGTTAAATAAAACGAACTGCCTTCTTCACGTCATATCGTGGGGGGTCAATAGGAGATCATAAGTATATTAATGACAGGGCCACTGACAGGGAGAAGTGGCGTCATTTGGGGGAGGTCTATGTCTAACAGTGGATTCAGACGGACTGATGATAATGATGATGAGTATATTAATTGGCCAACAATTCCAAATCTCACCTCTGATGATGCGGCGCCGGCGACGCTGCGTCACTGCTATACCCGAGATGCATTTCGCCATCCGTCTCATCCCCTGACGTGTCCCCTTTGAGCCTGTACTTGGCCTGCCTGATGGCGTTCAGTCTCCCTCTGGCTTCCTCCAACTCTTTCTCAATGCGCAGGACTTCTGACCTGGCGTCGATCTCCTGCGCGATGCCTCCCACCATCCGCCTGTTGAGGACGAGGCTGCGTTCCTCATCGCAATGGATTGCGTCTCTTGCAGCGCGGACCAGGTTGTCTGTTGAGCGGATCACGGCTGCTCCTGCGGCTTGCAGACGGCGTGTGGACTCGGAGGCGGGGTCTGCTTTTACCTGTAGGGGTTGGTGTTATAAGGTTTCAATTTGGAATAAGGTATAGAATAGTACGTACGTACGAGCGTGTAACATTTGTAGGATCCACTGCGTTCTACAAAAAAGGAGGAAGCTTCCTACCTAGGCAGGTGTTCGTCCAAGGTGAATAAGCTGACTCTAGAGGTGGCCACACATTGTTTTATGGTGGTTCTAGGTGACTAAATAGATATATAGATAAAATTTACAGTCAGAGAAATTAAAAGCAACATGACCATACTTATATATCCTTGAGAGGCAACAGTCAACATTAAACCTAATATGTGCACGATGTAAAGCTATCCGATACGTTCCGATACGTTGAGTACAGATATTTGGTTGAAAGTGGCTTTGCTGTAGTCATAAAGGAGTTCCTCTCCGCTTCTAAACCAACAACATACTTAGTTTTAAAACTGATGCATGTAAAAATGGCTTAACTGCAATCCCTATACATACTTAAATGAAATCTAAAAAAATAAATTATCAATTTTAAATACTGTACCTTGCAAGCAACAAGCAGCTGAGCAGTAGAGCTAGCGACCTGTCTAGCGCTAGATATGAGCCTCTCCTCAGAAGCTAGGCCTTGCACGAGGGCGTTGGCCGCTTCAACTAGCGCATGCGCCGCTGCGGCCACCAGCCTCGCCGCGGAGACCAGCCCCTCGGACCACTGGCCGTCGTCGGACGAGGAGGCGGGCCGACGCGCTACCTTGCCCTATGGGGAAATAGAGGGATGAGTGTTTCATACTTACATACACATCATTCATACATTAAACATCGTGTTATGGGTAAATAATGTTAAGGTTTTTTCCAATAAACATTTTTCCTTTTTTTATTTACACCTGCGTCAACAATGACCCATCACAACATTAATAAATAACCCTAATTTACCATCGTGAGTTAAGTCTAAGATAAGATAAATGTAAAGTGTAACAAGTGATATAATATAGACAAAAAAAAAGACAGACAAACGCATTTACAACAATTAACCCTTGCGGAGTGTTCAGAGGTTCAGGTGTCCATATCCGTAATTGCGAAGGTAGTAATTTTATGGCCACCTAGAACCCACGTGTTGACCATAGTCAGTACTCAACGATACAATATATTGAAATATATATCAATATTGTGCTTCCAGTGGGAAAAGTTAGTGTCATATATTATGTATGAAGACACCAATCCGCCGCTAAAAGGATCAAATCAGTTTCAAAACATACTTATCATATGTTTAATAATCCCACTGGCATGTCCGTTCCCCTTTAGACGGATAGACAGAAATCACGGATCCCCATCTGTCTCTATAACCACTTTCACTTCATTGACTCTCATACATAATCTACCTATAACCGCCGAGTGCGTATGAGAGGATGTATGAGTGTCAATGAAGCGAAAGTGGTCTGTCAGTGGGACAAATGGGGATCCGTGATCTCTGCCTACCCCTCTACATGAAATCAGGCGTGATGTGTATGTATGTATGTACATAATCAACTCTCATTCTCTCCCCCCACCGGGTATTGAACCCTGTCCCACCTGGTCGATAAGCTCTCTCTGTGCGGCGGAGGCGGCCCGCACCAGCGCAGATGTGGCGCTGATGATGCTCTTGGCCGCTTCCAGGATCATCTCGTCGAAGTTCAGGGATTCATCCGCCTCCTGGAAGAAAAGCGTAGTATTGAGGGTTTGTTTAGAAGTGATGTTTGTTGTTGATGTATGTTTATAGTAGTTATTATTTTAGGAAAAACAGCTTATTTATTATAAAAATATGTTAAATTTATTTGTGGAAAGTCGTTAGTTTCATTATATGATATGTCGTAAGAGGTTGTTACGGTAATACATTATAACTAAGGATAGTTTAAAGATGTCTGAAAGGATATTAAGGCTTCTCGATTTTTTTGATACAAGGGTATAACAAACTTAAGCTTAAGTTAGGTTAGTTTTTTCTATCTTTATTCCTTTCTTCAAATTTTATGTATCATTTATGTAACTAACAAAATGTCAATTAAGTTAAATTGCTATAACCAAATTAACTTCTAACATCTTCCTTATATCTCTATCTTCTCTAAATGACTTCTCTTCTTCTTTTGTGCATTGATGCTATTGCCAGACTCGATGGTAATATGTTTGATTCTCGGGTGGTACGAGGAACCCAACCAAGAATATCAAACATATCTCACCGGGTGCGGCCCGATTCTTCTTCACTTCTATTCATATTCTTCTGTTATCTTCTTTTGTTAATCTTCTTACTTTCTTATTTTGTTTTATATATAAACATATACATTTAACTTTCTTTTACACAGAATGTCTTTTGGTCAAATACTTAATTATTGAATCCATTGAGTTGAACATTGAATTAAATGGAGTGAAAATAATATATTTAGTTATTCGTACAGATATCTAGAATTTATTTGGTATTTAAATGTAGTCTGTAGTTCATTTTACATGGAAAACAGGACGTATCGCGTATATTTTATAAACAAATGAACCTTTATTACCCGACATTTCGGCCATGTTGCAATTGCCATAGTCACGGGTCAACCATGGCGCGATAAGTCACGTTTTTCTTGTAAAATGTTTAAAAATCCCGAGTCTGAAATACTCTATAACACCTAGGTAACTTTATTTAAGACTTGCATTAACTGTCTACGTATATTTAAGAAATATACACTTATTACATACACATAAATACATATTAGTGTATACATATAAACAATCAACTGGAAAACAGAAGGAAAGCGTAGTTCTTATCTCTCCCGGAAATCGAACCTGCAACCTTAGGCGTTCAGGAGGTTAACCGTTAACGCCATGGAGGTTTGTCAAGTCTATATAGCACAATCTCACCTGCACAGCAACAGATTTCCTAGGTCTCAATGCATCTAGCTTCCTAGCGGCCGCGTCGATGGAGGCTGCGGCGCCCAACAATTCTGTTTCCGCTATTACTGTGGGATCTTCGGGGTCAACCCAGTCGGAACCTGCAATGGATCGGTGGTTAGAGCAATGTTGTGGGTAAAGATGTTTGTAAGTGTAAGTGAAATGTTAGAAATTTGTATATTTCATTGGTCTGACTCATTTTATTTAGCCTATTTATATCATATAGACTTAGGGATACATAAGTTTCAGATAATAGGGATGAGTGTGTCAGTAAAGCTAACAAAAACCAGTTTCTAGCGATTTGAGTGCTTAGGTTTTTAACAATATATTTCTTCTGTCACCGTTTATTAAACGTGAGAAAATAGCGTTGCAAAAAACAATGATTACGAAAAAAGCTTTCATCAGACCTATGGAATGACACTTGGCACATCATGTGCTCACTATCTCAGCATATGTATAGTCACCTTTGAGCATTTCAGCAGCCCCTATGATGTCGTGCACGGCATGTGCCACGTTGCGTGACAGTTCAGGAAGCCTAGCTTTGGCCGCGTCTCCGCCTCCGCTGACGGAGCTCAAGACGCCCCGCAGCAGTTCTCTGTAGGCCTCCGCCGCCGCCCGCCCTGCTTCCAGGGTGCGCGTGCGGGCCTCTTCGTTCTCTGCTCCGTAGGCTGCGGCCTGAGGTGTTTGAGATAGAGTTAAATAAACAAGTTTACAGAACATTTAATAAAATCAACCAATAAATAGACTTGAAGCAAAGAAACGTATCTTTTAACTAAGGAGGTTATAGCGATTGAAATAGTGGTATTTCTAAAATATTTACTGAGGGTTTCGTCTATCTTTTAGAGGACTATAGTCAGGTTATGTCAGCATTACAAACAATACCTATTAGAAATTACTTAAATGATTTTTCGAAACAAATGTACATTACTCAGCACTTTCGACCGGCTCATGGAAATCCACCTGTTACGGTGGGAGCTGACCTTCTACTTAACACACGGTTTGCTAAATCTCCTATTGCATCGCAAAATCTCCTGTTTCTAAACCCTGAACCTCTGTTTGCATAAAGATTACAGCTGTGTGTGTATACACAGCATGAAGAACATAAGAACATGTATGATAAACTTAATGGGTGTATGCGCAGCATGACATTTATATCAGGATCGTTCCATCTAACGATCGATAGTCCCTGCCTATCCTCTTAGGGACGTAGAAGCATCAATATATATATGTATTACAGCTGTAACAGAATCCTATACCTTGCAGGCACTGAGCAGATCGGCCACTGTCTTCCGGCCATGGTTGGCGGCTGCCGTGATGAGCTCCTGCTTGGCGGCGGTGCCGGCGGCCACGGCGCGCGCCGTCGCTGACGTCATGAGGCGTGTGCGCCGCACTAGTTCCTCAGGGCTGCATTGCCATTGGGGCGCCAGGCCCGGTGACGTCAGAGTCTGGTGAGAGAAAGAAGAGTTTCTTGTTTGTTTTGCAGTTCGAGTGTAAATAGTTACTTTTTTGTTATGTTATAAGGTGAAGGTATAATTATGATAGCGTTTATTATTCCAATTATGATTGTTTTAACATAATAAATACGATCATTTCTCTAATTTAAGGTTTACGAGATTATGTACGTATTTATGTAAATAAAAGTCTTTTCATCCCTTAATCCCAAGATAAATTTAAACCCTATCATGGAATTAACATCAAAGGCAGACGTCGGCTCATTTTTTGTGGACGTCATATCGAAAAAAAACTCTGCTTATTATACTATTCTACTACTGATTATTCTATTCTTTGAACGTCCTAGCTATCACATTACGTATACCAGAGTGTACTCACGTCGATCTCCTGTCCGATGGCCTCGATGGTGGACTCAAGAGCCCTGGTGCCTCTCGTGTGCTCGTCCTCTACAGCTTTCACCGTCTTCAGCAGTGACGTCACGTTCGTCACCATCACCTGCACACCAACACGCATTAGTCTACTGGGGACTTTTATGGTCCATTGGATAGTGGTCTTTAGTTGAGAAATAATAAGGTTGAGTTTCGATTAAACACAAATGTGAGAATTTAGCTATCTGGAGTTTTAAGTACATGGAAATCCCATGTACGTTCGATTAATAGTGGGTTTGGAATGGTCCCATAAAATCTTTTTTACCTCTTTAGGTAAAAACTTTTTAGTTATAATATTTTTTACCTCTTTGTGTATCTTTTGAGATATAATATCTTCTCTATATGATATCTCCTTAGTTCTTTTACTCTTACTATCATTACTCAACTAAAGTACTAGTCAATTGAATGTCTTATGGAGACCACATACTATACGGTATTTTTGTATATTACATTTATACAATCAAACTATTCTTATTGTTTTGAATCTGTAGACTTTTAGAAGTAAAGAATACCGTATAGTATGTGGGCATACGAGTATGTGACACAGCTTTGGTTCGATGGAAAGCATGAGGCTTTGAGAACGAAAAGGGTATTGTACGATATGGCAGTATGTGATGAACCGGCAATATATTTCTTCAATTAATTAAAATATTTAATAAGACTGCCTTAATATAAATAGACTTAATAGTGCTTAATATTTGACCAAACGCCCTTTTATAAAGATAACTAGATTGAAAAAAGAAACATGTTTAAGATACTATTACAAAACACAACACAATTATTTAGGTAAATTATGAGCAGTAGCCAATTTGATATGTATGTTCTAAAAAGTGAGTAGGTTGTGTGACTGCATAATGGCCACGAGTGATTTGTACACTGAATTCAAGTATGTTTTATGTATGTTTCAAGAAATAGTGTGGATGATCATGTATGTAAATATCGTACAAGACCCTTGCAGCTAAAACAAGCCAATTATTTATGGACGGAGGAAATGGAATGCTGTTTCATCGAGATGGTAGAGCGAGATTCATAGTGATCAATTTAATTTCTGCGTATTAGTCCTTAAACCATTTGTGTTAAAATGGAAATGATGTGGAAATAAAGTATTCGATTAATATTTAAGTTGACAAAAACACATAAATGATTGCCATTTTAATACGATATTTATATTAGGATAAATTTACGTTTTCTATACGGCTATATATTTATGAAAATGTTCACATTAAGACATCATACATGTAAACAGTTATATAAATATAGAAGCCACAAAAGAACTCGACATAATGTGAATGCTACCAGACACTCGAATCTCGCTCTTATTAAAAGAGATTTAGAGTCGATTTCGTTAAAATCATCTACCAATGGCTTGCGAAACTAACATACACATTTAAATATAGTAAAATACTTAAATATAAGTAATACACTAGAATAATAAATAAACATACGTATACCTAAGTAGTGACGAGTACTCAATGTTACAACCAACCTACTTTGGACCTCAACTATCTTATAATAATTATGAAACATAAATGTACATTCAGTTTCTTTAATCCCTTTCGGGGTAACTAAAACCTGGGACACACGATAATATCTCCTAGGTCACTTTTAGCCATGAATATTGGGGTTGCGAGCTTATCGCCCAATAGATTTCATTGGACCTTATTACCTTATAACCTCTTACTATATGAGAGACTAGCACGGGACAGTTATAAAAGTGCAGGCATTTTTATTTCGGTTGAATGAATTATTAGACCAATATAAATTGATCTAAAGTTACATCATGATTTGTAAGTAACAAGGGATCAGCGTAGGTTGGTTTTACATTGAGCGCTCGTAACTATACTCAATAATACTCAATAACGTAACATCTAGAACACAAGTGCATGACCACACTAAAGCTCAGGGTTGCCATTCTAAAGAGAATAGAAAACACTAAATGCCATGCTCAATATTCATACTGGTCACCCAAAAGCTTTCAAACTATCCCTTTCGGGGTTAATAAAATCTCCAAACACACTTGTTGTGATGGCATTACTACGGAACATATGTGACAGGTTGCTAGCCCATCGCCGAGTATATTCCATACAACTTAAGTGTTTGTCTACGAGAAACTATATACAATATCTTTTCACACAAATGCTCCTGTCAATATTGGACTTGTATAATGAAAGCTTATGGTTCGGGTTACGAAGGAATGACCTGCAATTATTCACAGCTAAGACATCTAGGTGCTAAACCCAGTAACTAGTGCTCAAGGTAGGCAGCCTAGGCTTTTGAGTCACGTAGTTTACCAATCACTATGTTTTAGGTCATTCTTCGGTTCAAAGACGAAACCAAAATGAACGACATAAAATTCCACAGAAATTGTAATCTACGGAGTACCAAACCTTGATTGCCTACCTCAGCGCTCGCACTGGCTAAAACCAAGTAATGCGATGTGGGATTATGGCATGAAGATTAGCTGAAAGTTAGATTAGTCAAAGAGGGATGGCTAACGACACCTAGCGGCATGAACCACACCGGCAAGCGCCACAATCCATGCCGTAAAAATAGCACACCGATTCCGTATCCTTCCGGTCCACGTTTTCCGTTTCTGTGAATCTGTCGTTCTTGATTTCATCTAGGATGCGGAGCTGTTCTTCCATCCTGCTATTCCTGTTCCTATTCCGCAACCGATGTTCCACTACGCTGCGTAAACGCGACGCTTCTTCGTTGTCATTGGTCTGGTTCAGCATGGCTTCGTAGAACTTCCACCAATTGTCGATGGAGCCGAACTGTTGTTCTCTGTTCTTCAGGATGTCCTCGTATATTGACCACCAGTTGTTGGCGTAGTATTGTAATGGGTACGTTCTGGTAAGGTCTGATATTTCTAGGCTGTTTCGCGTTTGAGATTTAGTGCGTCTTTGGAGGGAGTTGGAATCGATATTTGTGACGCATTGGTCTATGTTCTTTGTTAAATTTTGACTAGAATGCACATTTAAGATCACGTTTTTGTGATACGTATTTTCTGTTGGTTTGACTAGATTGGGAGATCGGTTCTGTGTTTGGATATTTTCTTTACTATGCTCAGCTTTTTTAAGCTTTCTTATAGTTTCTGTGTAGTGTTTTTCTAAAACACTTAACTCTTCTAATGTGTATTTCGATATATCAACATTATGTATGTTAACTATGTCTATTATATTTATTTGTTGTTTCGGCCGTTGCTCTATTTGGACATTAGCAAGGGAGTTAAGTTGATCTATCAAAGGATCGAAACCTTTAAAGTCTTTCTTGGCAAAATCTATTAGTTTTAACACCATGCTTTCATACTTTTTATCATATGGGAAGTCAAAGTTTTTAGATCGGTCCACTTCATCAATAAAATCTTCTAACGTTTGTTTTTCTTTCTCATACTTGTCCATTTCTGTCTGTATTTCGCCTAAGACTAGTTCATGGCCACTGAATCTCTCGAGTTCTTTCCTTGCCTCCTCCATTTGCTCTAAATTCCTTTTAGCAATAGCCCTCCACCAATCACGATCGCTCTTAAACATGGTCCAAAATTCTGACGCTTTAACATCAGGAACAGTCTCTGGCTTTACTACTATAGTAGTGGACTCATCTTTGGCAGTCTCCACAGGGCTTTCTACTATAGGGCTGGTTCAATCTTTTCAGTTTCCTCTTCTTCTGGAATATTGACTTTCAAAGGTTCCAGTTTAATTGGTTTCACTTTCTTAAGATTTATAATAGGATTTTTCAGTCTCTGCATGAGGATTTTCTCTTCATTTTTCGGCCATTTATACGTCTCTATGGTTTTCAATGGCTTCGGAGGTAATTCCTCTATAGTCTCTAAATCTAGTTCCTCAATGACTTGAGAGAGTCTCTTCATTTCGCCATCCAGTTCACTATTAGCTTTAAGCCTTGAGATCTTTTCAATCCTCCTTTTATTGGCATCATTATCAGCCACATCTACCACTAAATCGACCAACTTCTTAACATCTCCTAGGAATAGATTCTCCCCGTATTTGACCACCCGCCAATCCATGTCGACTAGACTGTTTCTAGCCGCCAGATTGTACTTCTCATTCAGCTCGTTATCCACTACTCTTTTGCCAGGACTGCCTGTTAGGAACCCTTCGATATAGGAGATAACTTCCTCGCAGTTGTCGTGGAAGATGGAGGGCGAGATGTCGTCGTCCTGGCTGGAGTAGTCGAACAGTTTGATCAGTTCGTCCTCGAGGTCCGACTGATAGACGTCGGACAGACAGAGGTCGGTGTCGGATTCGTAGCAGTCGGCAGAGAGCCTGCGCCGCTGCTTCGCGTAGAGCGAGGGCCGGCGGACGGGCGCGCTCCATCGCTTGGACGCTTCCGTCAGCCGCTACGGAAAGGCTGCCATTAGTACTAGTACGAGTCCAATATTGACAAGGACAAAATCCAAAAGCAATATTTCATTTAATACTTGGATTATACAAAGGGTTTTGATATAATCTATCACTACATACTAACACATAGCAAGAACCTACCTTGGCGCTCTGCTTGAGTTTCTCCATGTGTGGGTGCGACATGTGCTTGCCACTAGCGCCCTTGGTGGCGATGGCGAGGTCTCGTAGTGCGCACGCGACGTCTCTCGCGGCGTTCAGCAGAAGCACTTGGGACTCGGGGTTCTGTTGGCCGAGCGACATGGCGCCCTGCTTCACTACCTCGCACAGTTGCACTATAGGATAAATTATGCCAGTCGATATTAGCATAGTACCAAAATAAAATGAACGATGCTTTAGCTGTTGCGAAATTCATTTACATTATCCGTGACAACTTACAGTACAGATACGTACCAATAGTGGTATATAAAGTAGACTTTTCAGCGTAATTCGTAGCAAAATTATGCTCAATTCGCCCTAAACGAAAGTACATACCATTCAATTTCTAACACCCCAATATGAAAGTCATCTGTAAAATTATAAATATCAACTACTTCTTCACTCCGTTCCCATTGTAGTCCACTGCTTCCTACAGGAAAAGAAGAAGCTTCCTTTCTAGAAAAGTGCACTAGGGGCATGCTACTCCCTCCTTACCTATGGTGCCGAGCGCGCTCTGAGCGGCATCAGCCAGCCGGTCCTGCGAGGCGGCGGCCCCGCCCACCAGCGCCTTGGTGTCCTCCACCAGCGTCTTGGCCGTCTTCAGGATGCTCTCGCGGTGCTCCGAGAACGTGTCGCCCTCTATCTCCGATTGGAGGGTACCTGTACGTGAATTTATGGTGCTTAAAAATAGTGTGCATTCGCTGAAAGACGATGTTGTTTATGTATCGTTCTTTTTTTATAAAAATGTGACAAGTCTATTAGTTTACTTCATTTTGCCGTGTCATTAATACGTTAAATTTACTGTAGACTAGTATTGTAGTTAAAGACCAATATGAAATATACATTCATCTTAGAAGTAGTTTCTAAACATTTAAGCAATTCAAAAAAATTTGGCCAGCAAATTTTGATAATTCTCTGCCGTAATTGACTATTGTAACATGGCGGCTACAAGAACACCCATTTACTTCCTATAATATATATACTAATTTCTAGCTTAGATCACTAAAAGCATAGTTACCAGCACTGGCGAACATGATGGTGGTGTCGAGGTCTCCGATGAGGGCGGACACCGTGTTGGCTGCGTCGATGCACGCCTGCGACCCACGGGCGCCTGCCTGCACCGCTGAGAGTACCGAGACGACCTAAAACAACAATGTAACTATTAAGTAATATGATAAATAAGTAAATATGAATTCTGTAAATTTCTCAAATGGAGAGGCTGAGGTAAAACAATTTTACGAAAACTAGTAATTGCATACGGCAGCCTATCTAAGCTTATAACTGACCATAAAGCAGCATCTATAAACAACGCTAAATTATTATCAAAACATCACAACAGGCAACCTCTTAAGGCGTCTGTTTCCATTCTTTTCCATTCCCAAGACAATTACGTACAAAATTCTACAAGTATTCAGTGCTAAGTAACTTTGTTGCTGAATATCTTTCATCCTACCCGTCCTTCAAATATCCTACCTTTTCTAAATAAATGGTTACCGTACCTGTTCGTGCACGGTGCGCAGCTTCTCGTGCAGCGTGCTCCGCGAGAGGGCGTCGTTGGCCGCGTGGCAGGCGCCCGCCGCACGCACCGCCTCCAGCAGGCTCTCGCCCAAAGAACACACCGAGGTGCGCACTCTGCAATGCCATTAAATAGTTAGAAATATACAACTATTCTACAGGTTTTTTAGTGGGATAGGTAAAGAATGCAGATGAAATTTTGACAGAGAATCATGTACTAATTAAACCAACTGTATTCGATCCGGAATGGCGTATAAACCAACTCAGGGGGGTCATTGCAATCTACTAGACAAGCTAGACAAAAAACAAACGAACGCAAACGACAAAAATAGTCAGAGGTTCAGGTTTCCATCTCCGCAATTGCGAAGGTAGTACTTCTAGGGTCAACTGAAACCATGTGTTGACCAGATAGTCAATGATAAACTGTGTCGTTATTTACAAGTAATGACGATCACCATTGTTATTCGGAGAACAGATAGGTTTCTTCACGATGTTTTTCCCTCACCGCAATATTAGATGCATTTCGTAAATGTACCAAGCTAGAATTAGCTAATATTTCTCCATACTACTATAAAAGGGCATCAGAGAATGAATGGTCCTTCGAATCGTTACTCCCAAAAGGGTTATTCATAAGTATTTGAAAGAGAAATCATTATTTACATATTAAACACAAGTACATTACCTGTCGGCGACGTCGGCGTTGGGCGTGGTGGCGGCGGCGCCGAGGCTCTCGTTCACGAGGCGCCCGTACGCGTCGCACGCGCCACCCGCCGATGAAACTGCTCGGTCGGGGGCACTGGCCTGGGTGAAACATAAGGACAATGGTTATACACGGTGTATATGTTCGCTGGCTATCGTTGGAAGGCAATGAACGGGTTTCACCAGAGCACGATTGGAAAGGCCTATTATCAGCAGTGGACAGCAATAGGCTGAGATGACATGTCAAATTTTAATCCAATATTAAAAACGGTTTACATATATATGTATATATGCTCTTTTGGGACGATACACAAGCTTTCACCAATATTGTTAAAGTATTTATATCTTGCCCCCAAAAACAGAATAAATGTGACGAAAAGAAAACTATCCACCTAAGCACATCAGTATATGAATATATTGAAAACGGTAAGAGACTCACCATGTCGGTAGCGTGCTTGGCGACCTCCTTGGCGGCGTGCACCATCCTCGTCTGGTAGTCCACGAACGAATCCGCCTCGTCCAGGCCCACGCCCACCAGCGACATCCTACCATACGGAGACTTATTTAAATACATTCATAGACATACGTCACAATTGAGATATAACTGACATACTGATGACTGACAGTAGTTTTGAACAATTGAAACCTACTTATTTTCAACAGGAATACCAAACATGAGAGGTAATGGATTGACCATAGGCTAGCCATACACTTATATTTACAGTCATAAGTAGGTTTATCCTTGTAAAAATATGTAATTTAGTCCTTCGAGCCGTTTTTTACCAAGCCAAGTTGCATATTCTAGAATCTAGCTAACAACCATGCTTTAAAACACACCTCACAGGGTTAAATGACATCACAGGAGACATATACATCATTGAGTACTAACTATCTGGTCAACTATCTGCGCAATTACAGAGATGGGAGGGCCAATACACACACACAAACGCGTATATTTTTGTCTATACCCTACCTGGTATCAGTGAGCGTGGCGAGTGCGCGACCCAGTGAGTCTAGCAAGGGTCCCACCGCTCCGTGCGCTGCACTAAGCTCTCTCGAGGCCTCGTGCAGCTCTTGTAATGCCTCCCGGGCGGAGGTCACGCATTCCTGGACCTCTGCGTGAGATGCTGTGGCCTGTGGGAGGGTACATTGTTAATAAACGGTAAGTAAGTTAAGCTTAAGGATAGGTATCCAAAGACTATATACGGGATACGGTCCACTACCTATCATGTTGGGTGTTGTCTATCTAGTAAAAAAGCGGGCTTTGAGTGACACATACCTAACAGGCATTTAAAATTTCGGTGATGGGCATTCGAGCCTCTGACTATTCCGCCACAATAAAAAAGGGAGTGTGTATACACAAGTCATGAAGCGTATGTATGTAAGTTAAGAATGTGAGTTCTTTGTAAATTGAGTGATGGTTAGGTACATTAACGTCCTCTAATCCCTTTCGTAGTAGACAGAATCTTGGAGACGATCTCCAAGGTCACTTTTTAACATGAATTTTCCGGGTTGTGATGTTATATCGGAGGATGGTGGTTCGCCTAACAGATTCCATATACCCCTGGTCCCTTAGTCGCCTCATACGACATACCGGGAAGAACGGCAGTTAGTTTGCATTCTATACTAACCCGTGGATTGCCGCCAGCAGTGGCAGCAGCATTAACAAGTGAGCTGAGCGCCTCAAGCACGGTGCGTGCCCGCTGCAGTAGAGTGGGCCCGTGGGCGCCCGCGCGGGACGCCAGGCCGGCCGCGCCACGGATGCACGACTCTGCGTAACGGCTCTGTAACGAACGCATTTATAAGTACTGGCTTTCTAAGTGAATTTATGTTGTATTTCAAAGATTTTTATCACATTTATATATACTATCTTTCTGTGAGTGATTGTATTATGCCTATGTTGAATTAAAGAAAAAGATTTTCATTTGGTTTTCATAGCTTTTGGGACAAATATCTCATTGGTGATTTATAGGTCCATTGAGGATCGTAGATTAATTTCAATCTTATTTAGTCTGGTGCTGGCTTAGAACAAAAATATAATGCCCTCGATCTAACTTCATATAATAGACGACTATGATAAGTAGGATGAATAAGCATCTAGTTTTATATTTACTCAGCACACAGTAAGATTAAGCGACTAAAGACTAAATATACCACCATATTGGTTCATATTCTAGCGACCCGTCAGCGATAATATAACTATACTTTTCACATAATATCTCTCATAGTTTCTCGCTATTACAAACAATACGACAAACACAACAAGTCCATAGCTATACCGACCAATTGCGTGACATGGTGCGACAGGTGTTCGGCCTCGCTGAGCGCAGCCCCGCGGATGGGCTCCAGCCGCTCTAGGATCTCTGTCACGCTGCTCTGCACTTGCTCCGAGAACCCTGCAACGACGATTAGTTAGTAACAAGATAATGGTGTTCCTTGCTGGGTTAATATTGGATTAGAATTAAAGTAGCGGGTTTGTTACCAGCATGTCGTAAGCGAGTAGTTTATTAGGTGTTTTTCAGTGATAGGCGTTGTAAGAACCTGTTACTATATGTATACGAGTATAAGGGTGTGGGACTATCCTACAATAAATGAGTGCAAGTTGGAACTAGGGTGAAAGATCCTAGTTTGCTTTATTTTTTTACAATAAAGCTGTTGTTGTATATGATTTATTATTACATTAGTAGTGCACACAACTTTTAGGAACTTAAATTAGTTTATAAATACATATGCACAGTTTGCGCTAAAAGTGCAGTCGCAGTTACTGTTTAAAGGTTTACGTTTATAAGAACAAAAGACAATATTTTACATCTTTAAACTGGGGCTACTATGCATTGTGATGGCCACTACACGTTCGCGTAATTCGAAATGAAAAATATTGTATTTTGTTCTTATAAACTTAAACATTATAAAAAGTTACTGGGACTGCACTTTTAGCGCTCACTGTACAAGGAATATAAAATAATGAGAAGGCTTATTAAATGTATGAAAAGATAATACCAGAACCGTATAAGATAACAATCTAAAGCATCTATTTATATCCTAGTAGGAACATACAACATATACTAACCATGTATAGTATTGTGGTCGTCCGCAATGAGCCTGCCAGCAGCCGCGGCTAGCTCTGTGTCGTCGAGCTCGTGAGTCAATCGCTGACAGCGTCTGCAACGCTGCGGCGCACTCGCTCTGCCCTGGGGCTTGCTCGCTGCAGGGAAAGGGATGGATGGATTCATTTAGTTTGCGTAGACAAAGGATGTAATTGAATAAGAACACGATCGTGCAATTATTAATACTAACTCTTGCTTAATGGCAAACCCTCTTACTGCTTTAAATAGGTAAATATACAAAAATCATGTGTATGTAAGGCAATATTACACTGTAATATATCTAAGATAGAATATATACTGTAATAGCTTCCGGTTTACCTAACCTTGCCTAACATACATATTATTTTTGTCATTAACCGATTTAAAGCTGTCAGAGGCTTTAATAACCGCCGTTGTATATAAGTCACCATTCAGTCTAGCCAAATAATCATTCAATTACAAGTAGTAATCAGTGGTGGCACATGCCATCCTTTCGTCTCATTTTTATTACTCAACGACGTTCTGTAAAATGCGGAAATTTGTCATACTCTTGCTTCACATTCATAGTCCATTGATCTCACATATGAGAACATACATACATACACATCACGCCTGATTCCCTGTAGAGGGGTAGGCAGAAATCACGGATCCCCATTTGTCTCGATCCTGACAGAGCACTTTCGCTTCATTGACATTCATACATCCTCTCATACACTCTCGGCGGTTATAGGTACTCCTAATGTCACCTTTTTTCAATATAGCGTCTATCTGACTGTTATATGTCTTATTAGGCCGACCTCTAAGACATATAACGGTCAGATATAAGATATATATGAGAACATGTTATATATATTCTTAATCTATTAACATAAGAGGAGCTCACCGTATGTGGTGCACGAGCGCCTTGATGTTGTCGGAGAGCGCCTTGGAGTGCGCGGCGAGCGCCTGCCAGTGCGGCCGCTGCTCCTCGCCCCCGCCCCCCCGCGCCAGCCGCCCCGCGCTGCCCATCATGCTCACCGACTCCGAGATTATCGAACTGTACGACAAAACAATTATAGTATATTCGCATTAAGAAAATAGTGACGTCAACACGCCACCCACGTCTTGTCCAATGAAACGTGACAACGGTTGTCTGCGATTGGTCAATGTGTCTTGTTTCCTCATTTACTCACGTCTCATTGGCCAGTTTAACCTCTGTACATCATGACGTCACTATTTACTTAACGCGAATAGTGTATATATAGACACGTGGTGGATATAAAATGGCGCTTTAGGTTACAGTATTACGTATCATTTATCCTACATCATATTTAGATTTACTGACTGTGGGAAATATGATTTTTATTTATTTTTAAGAAACTATGACACCAATTGAAGTAGCCCCTTGCTAAGTACATGTAAGACTAGTGTTAAGGGTACTAGCCAAATATATGTATGTAACAAATATATACTTCTAATATATAGCATATATTATCATCAACCAGACTAGAAAGCGGAAGAAAAGCGTAACTCTGCTTCCACCGGGAATATAACCCGGGATCTCACGATTAGCGTTCAGATGGATAACCAATCGCGCCATGGAGGTTGTCATTATAGAATATTGGTACCAGTTAGCTAAATTCGCATGGAACATTCCCAAAAAGGATGACAGAACTTCAGTATATGAATTTATCTATTTGTCTTTTCTTTCGCCTTCCAAAAACGGCTAATATAGAACACCAGTATACGCATCACTACATAGTATAAAACAAAGTCGCTTTCTCTGTCCCTATGTCCCTTTGTATGCTTAAATCTTTGAAACTACGCAACGGATTTTGATTTAATAGATAGAGTGATTCAAGAGGAAGGCTTATATGTATAATAACATCCATCAAATAGTGGAGTAGGCTATATTTTATACCCGTGCGAAGCCGGAGCGGGTCGTTAGTGTAAGTATAAAATAGTAAGTCATCTCTCACCGTCCGCACTGCAGCAGCGGCTCCTGCGCCTGGCGCCCCCTGGCGGAGATCTTGGCGGGCACTGCGGCGAACTCCGGCGCCTCCGCGAACGAGCGCAGCGCACGCACCGCCTCCACTAAAGGCACCGTGGCCGCGGCGCAACGGGCACGGTTCTCCTGTAACGAGCGAGTACTGTGAGTTCACGGTAGGACGAAAAATTGTAGTAAGGTGTATTGTGTGTTGTGGTGTATTGTATGTGTATTGTGGTGTGTAGTAATTGTGGGAAGGTGTATTCCCAAACAGTGTAGGTATTAGTGCTAAAACACAACAAGTAGTAGTATTAGTGCTAAACATGGTGAAGAAGCCTATTTATTATTTATGGAATAGATAACAATTATTGGCGCATAGTAATGGCACTTTTATGAGTGTTACGGAACATCATTTGTCACATTGCTTGCTATCTAGCTAACTGTGTGTTCGATGTTCTAATAAATAAGATACTCTGTAGAGAACAGCTAAATTTACCTATCAAATCTCTACCCCACAAGTGACATTAACCAAGTAAGATTACTAATCAACGTATCATTTACCTCATTATAATGCGAGTCGAGGGGCTTCATCTCCTTGACGAGGGCCGCCGTGGCGTTGGCCAAGTCCTTAGCCGCGTGCACCAGATGTCGCTTATCCCGGGGCTCCCTGCAGCGGGCACTGGCGGCACGGCACGCGTTGCAGAGGGCGCTAGTGTGCTTGGCGATGGCGGTGGCAGCGGCTAGTACTTGTGGCTGAGTGGTGGCGCGGTCGCCTAGCTCGCGACAAGCGTGCTCAATGGCTAAGGCCGCGCGAGCGAATGACGCTTGGTCGATGAGGCCCAGGCGGCCGGCGGTGGACGATTCGTCTGATACTGCCACCTGGTGGAAAAAAAGGGTGGTCATTAGAGGTGGCAATGAACGAAGGTAGAGTAGATGGTGGATTATCACATATACATATCTTTTGTTTATAAATAATTACAATTCTGTTCATTTGAAAAGACCGAGGCCATAATCACTTGGAGCACTGTATCATAGCATACATTTAATAATAACTGTGTACATTAGTCATGCGGGATTAGGCCAACAGGCAGAGGTGGCGGGAGGTTGTGCGGCGAACCATGTCGGCTGCTCAAGATGCCACGTCATGAAGACCACGACCGCTCTGATAAGAGCGTAACGATTGAGAAGAAGTACATTAGTGGTGATGGTAGATGATTCCAAATAAGTGGGTAAGACCTCTGACTTCTTATGAGAAAGGTCCGTGGTTCGAATACCGGCTCTGGCATGTACCAATGAATGAAATTTAAATATGTAATTATCTTTTACATACGTTACGTGAGGAAACCTGCCTATCCCTTGGGAAAGGTACTATGTGGCGATTCTAAAATCTACCTTCTTCAATATTTATATGCTAAGATTGTCATATAGTTAATATAACATAACATTATGACATACCAGGTATGCAGCGTGCGCGGCGCACTCGACGAGGCCGCAAACTGCGTCGGCCACGGTGCGGGCGGCGGCCGCTAGAGCATCGGCGGCGCCACTGCGGGCTCCCGACGCCACGCCAGACATGCCTTCGCCTGCAAGGAGACAATTATTAAATATACATGTTGGTGCATGATAATAATAAGCATTAAGGTCTTTGTAATAATAATAGATATTTCTTTTAAGAGTAAATGAGATTACGTAACATTATATGTAGACAGGCGTAATTAACAGCGTAATTAAAATTATACAAATACTTAAAATTGATAATTAGATGCGTGTCTATCCCAGACTTTGTTGGTAGCTTACTCTGTTTATTGGTCCAGAATATTTAATATCAACGTATATAAATCAATTAAGTAGTATAAGTCCCGTGCTAGTCTAGATCATTAAAATAATGCTAACTAGCTAACATTCATCCCGGCATATCTACCCTAAGGGATTAGGGGAAAATGGCATCTATTGACCGACAGGCTAGCAATCTGTCACCAATATTCCACATGACATTAAAAACCCAATATCCACGCTAAAAAGCGACCTAGAAGATACTATATCTTTCCGAAAGAACGTGAACATATATGTATGCATATAACATAAAAAAATACGCTTCACGACTTGTGTATACACACTCCCTTTTTTATTATGGCGGGATAGTCAGAGGCTTGAATGCCCGTCTCCGAAATTTCGAAGGCATGTTAGGTATGGGTCATATAGTATTGGTATATTCCTTACTGAGCATCTTGCTTCTCTCCAATACGGCATCCAGCGTAGCATAGTAAGGTAGTTCGAGCAGCGGCTGTGAGGGGGCGCTGAGCAAAGGCCGCGAAGCCTCGATGGTGCGTGCAGCCCCCTCGCACGCCTCCGCACCACTGTTGCGCGCGCCCATGCATGCTTCCACCTGGAAACGATATGGTGGGGATTAGGGAAGGGGTTGCTTGTTGGTATTTTGTCGATTAAGATAGGTATGTATTGTTATATTGTGTGGTTATAGTTAGAATTCATTTGTACTGTTTTTATACATTAATCTAAGTTAACCATAACTTAAAAAATCTTAGTAAAATAGTTTTATTAAAAAACTAATACAAATTTAAGACACATAAATGCTTGTCCAACCATTAACCCTGCAAGTTAGTCCAATTATGGCTTTTCGAAATGAAAAATACAGTTTCTATTTATAATATGATTTTATGTTTTTACTATAATAACTATTTTAATTTGCAATTTAAAACTCGTGTTACATGTATACAAGTAAGTATCTAAGCAGGTACTCACGAGTCGGTTGATGCTCTCGGTGACGGCCCTGGCGGCGGCGGCCAACTGGTTCTTCGCGTTGGGACGACTCGGCTCCTGGACGACAACATACGATTCACGTCTCAAACCATACAATGGAATACACTTTACAATTGAACCTTTTGAAGTAATCAGATCAGAATTAACACCACGAACAAAAGTGGACCCGGCGTAAGAAGCCGTCCCCGTTACGCGGTGCGGCGGCCAAATGGCGTGTTTTAATTGGTGCAGAGTCTCAAAATGTGTAGTAGAAAGAAGATACCTAATTTGATTGGCCGATGCCGTGTTTTGATTGGTTGTAATTTCCCCCCTCCATCCCGCGTACCTCGTTTCACCCCGCGTAATGCGACGCTAGTTTCCATACAAATAAAGCGTAAGGCCCACTCCTCTTATTAATTACTCCATGGTTAACACCTTCGTATAGTTTCACCAGATAGTCAGTATCCAATACGACAGGAGGTATTCTATGAAACTGTAAAGGCACTGACTATTGCCGTAGAATGCATAGGTTACCTCACGATGTCTTCCCTTACCGTCAAAATGATATGTTTCGCAATTTATATAAATTCGGTTTGAATTCGGAACACTGGGCCTTGAGTCCACCTAACCCATGCCTGGCTTTAAAACCTATTTTGAATTGTGTAACAAATATCATAAGTGTATTTAATTATCAAGTACAAACTCTTATAATTTCATTAACTTTATGATAAAACACAAAATAGCATAACTAAATTTTGACAAAAATTTGTTTTCATTGAGAATACACAACGATAATTAACTAATAAGATTGACAACATAAAGTAGGAATAGTTTTTACAAGTATGGTTTGCTTTTGACGACCTCCGTGGTGCGATCGGTTAACCACATGAACGCTACCCGTGAGGTTCGATTCCCAGTGAAGACCGAGTTACGACTACGCTTTTCTACTGCTTTCCAGTCTAGTTGTTGATTATATATGCTATATATGTATTTATCTATTATACATACATATTATAAGTATGTATTTCTTCAATACACGTTGACTTTTCAATACCCTTAACACAAGTCTCAAATGAACTTACCAAGGGGCTAGTTCATGGCGTAATAGTATATGGTGTACCTGTGCGACGCTCTTGGCGGAGTCGAGGAGCTCTGCCGAGTGGCTGGTGAAGGTCTTCATGCACTCTACCATGTGGCTACGGCGACGCTCGTCCTAACAAACACACACATATATGTACTTTAATCCCTTTCGGGGTGGACAGAACCTTGGAGATATGATATCTCTTAGGTCACTTTATTGCATGAATGTTGAAGTTGCGATGTCATAAGGGGACATAGGTGACAGGTTGCTAGTATATCAACCATACAAACATACATACATACACATCACGCCTGATTCCCTGTAGAGGGGTAGGCAGAAATCACGGATCCCCATTTGTCTCGATCCTGCCAGACCATTTTCGCTTCATATACAGTCACGTCATTTAATCCCTTATACAATAGATTAAATTAGATATAATATCGCCTACTGCAATCCCTTTTGAAGTGGATATAACCTTAGAGACCATATAATATTTCCTAGGTCACTTTTAAGCATGAATGTTGGGGTTGATGTTATAAAGGATGATTGGTGACAGGTTGCTAGTGTATCACCCAATAGATTCTATTCACTCCTAGTCCCTTAGTCGCCTCCTACGACATGCCGCGAAGAAGAGCAGGAAATACAGTCACATTCAATCACATAAATATGAATATACACGCAAATAAGTAGTCACCGAAGAGGAACGTATGATGAAAGGGTCTGGGAAAACCATAACCTATTACAACATGACTTAACATTCTGTAGGTTCCACTGCGTCCTACAAGAAAAGGGGAAGCTTCCTTCCTGGGTAAGAGTTCGTCCAGGCAGATGACCTAATTTGGAAATTTCTATATATCTTTTTATCTGTTAATTATTTTTATTGCGCGTTCTAGGATGGATAAGCGTCATCTGTGTCATCTGTTTATGTTAAACTAATTGCAACTTAAGTCTTTCTCTTTGTTAGGCGCTAGAGGTCACTACAATTCTATTAACGTGCCAGAATAGAAAATGACCAAACATTTAAATCCCCTGTTGACATATCTACATCCAGCACAACTATTAAGGTTATATATAGAATATATGAAGTAGCATTGACCCCTAGACCCTCAGTGGCCTCCTACCCACCTCAGCGTGTCCCACCATCTCGATGGAGACGCCGAGCAGCTCGTCGTGTGCGTCCCGGAAGTGGTGCGCGGCGGAAGCCAGTCCACGCTCCCCCCCATCTACCTCGCCCACCACATCCGCCGCCGACGCCGACGCGCGCTCTGCCAGCGTACGCAGCTCGGTTTGTAGGTCACTGGAATTGTATGGGTAAGGATTTAATTGTCTATTACATAGATGTCATATGACAGTCAGATAGACGCCATATTGAAAAAGGGTGATGTTAGGGGTAGGTAATAATAATAATAATATTTGGACATTATTACACCAATTGAACTAGCCCCTTGGTCAGTACATTTAAGACTTGTGTTAAAGGTACTAGTCAACGTATATTTAAAAAATGTATACATATCATAATATATAGATAAATACATTTATAGCATACATAATCAACGACCAGACTGGAAAGCAGTAGAAAAGCGTAGTTCTTAACTCTGCCTCCACCGGGAATCGAACCCGGGACCTCACGATTAACGTTCAGGTGTCTAACCGATCGCGCCACGGAGGTTGTCGAATCGTCGTTTATTTGTCTATTACATGAATATATTCACGTCTTTACATATGACAGTCAGATAGACGCCATATTGAAAAGGGGTAATGTTAGAGGTACCCATATCTGCTGAGTGTGTATAGAAGGTAGGTAAGGTTCATGAGATCGGGATTGATCTGTATGTATGTGTTTGCATACCTAGCGGGATAAGCAGTAGTAGTAGAAACAAACATACACATCACGCCTGATTCCTTGTAGAGGGGTAGGCAGAGATCACGGATCCCCATTTGTCCCGACCCTGACAGGTCACTTTCGCTTCATTGACATTCAAACATTTTTTCATACACTCGGCGGTTATAGGTACTCCTAACGTCACCTTTTTTCAATATAGCGTCTATCTGACTGTGTGCCCCTACGTAACCGCCCTTCCACTTCACTCATAATATATTTTTAACGTATAAAATGACAATAAGTGCAATCGGAATTAAATTGTATAATATTAATTCTTTAATCGTACTTTTGTCACATAAGACATTGTCATCACAAGACATTGTTTTTAGTTAAAAAAAATGTAAACTGTATTCAATGACGTCTATAATAAATGAAGCGCGCGCAAAATCAGTGAACGCATAACATAAAAATTTAATAGTAAGTGACCTACGTTGTTGAGCGCTAAGTATTGTCAGTATGTGTTAACTTATATTGCATGTGTATATTGTATAAGCTAGTAAATGTATCTCTCTATGTAATACCAACTATAATGATCTTGACTATCAGACATCAAATTTACTACTACAATCTTTCGAAATATCTACAGCACAAAATATTCACAGATTTTCTACACCTTGATTTGGTCTGTCCATTCGGAAATTAGTATATGTAAATAGTATTTTTTAATATATTTGTGTGTGTATTACGTTTGTACAACTGGCTTGGCGAATGCACGTAACCCTCGTGGTTCTAGCGTAAGATCAGCGCAGTGATTGTACTTCAATCATTGTATACATGCTGAGCTGGGACCATTTCACTGGGCAATGACATGCACATGTAGGTTTTAATAATTTACTTATAAACTTTTTTCTCTTTTTTTTTTAATTTTCTGTGTGTGTATGTTAATGTGTTTTTGTGAATAAAGGTTTATATATAATAAATAAATATATATATATAAAATATATATATAATAATATATATATATATTAATAATATATATATATATATAATAAATATATAATAAAGGTTTATTATAGGTTTATTATTATTATTATCTTTATATATATATTTGTGTCTTATACATAGAGTAGGGAAGGCCTAATGAAATTCCGTTATATGCGAGTGTACTCACGCGTAGCTGCGGTCGGAGGTTGGGAAGTCGCCAGTGTCGAGGATGTGCAGCGTCTGGCGCAGGTGGTCGGCCGCCCTCTGCACCTCCACGTGGCTTGGCATCGCCTGCACTACGCGCTCCAGGCCCTACGCCATATTTATATATATTTTTAGGACGTTATTACACCAATTGAACTAGCCCCTTGGTAAGTTCACTTAAGACTTGTGTTATGGGTACTAGTCAACGTATATTTAAGAAATATATACATATTATATATATAGGTAAATACATATATAGCATACATAATCAACGACAAGAATGGAAAGCAGAAGAAAAGCGTAGTTCTTAACTCTGCCTCCACCGGGAATCGAATCCGGGACTTCACGTTTAGCGTTCAGGCGTCTAACCGATCGCGCAACGGAGGTCGTCGTTCGCACGATATGGCAAAGATTAGTTAAGAGTAAGATTTAGGGTAACTATAAGTGAGTATGAATGAGGTATTTTTTCCCTATTTTTTTCATGAATTAGAAACACCAGTATCATACACTCAAACTGTTGCCGGTTATAAAGACAAACGAGTTCACGACCATTAACCCTTGCGGGGAAGTCAGTGCTCAATATGACAGGCGGTAAGCCATGTCGGCATTTACAACCAATGCCTATTACCTGATCGAACAGGTAGGTTTCATCACGATGTTTTTCCTCACCGTAATATTCGATGCATTTCTTAAATGTGTTTTTATTACGAAAATGTTCATAGAAATTTATTATACTCCATTTCCATTGGTACATGCTCAAGCAGGATTTGAACCCTGTACCCATTGATACGGAGACAAGCCCCAAACAACTGATCTGCGTCGAATCACTCACTTTGACTAGATAGTCAGTGCTGCAGTCACATACAGACAGGTCAGGACTATTCGGGAAACCCGCACGATGTTCTCCCTCACCATAGTATTCGGCGGATTTCGCAAAGTTATTTTTATTGCGAAAATGTACTCGTACATAGAATTCATTAAACTTCATTTCCATCGTACATACTCAGGCGGACGCCATATTGAAAAAGGGTGAGGTTAGAAATACATATAATCGCCGAGGGTGTTTGAGGGTCAATGATACGAAAGTGTTTTGTCAGGATCGGAACTTTGCCTATCCCTCTAAAGAGAATCGGATGTGTATGTATAACTGTGTATAGTATTTCACCTGTGATATTTCCCTGGACAGCTGTTGCAGTTGAGGGCGGTCGATCTGCTCCGAGGAGCTCACGTACTGCCTAATAGTCTCCACCAGAGTGTATGACGTATCCAGCACTTGGCGTACTTCGTTCAACATCCTGGAAGGAAATTTTATAATGTATTATGGAATGACGGTTCGAAGGACCAAATATTAATATACAAATGCTTCAAGACTTGTGTATACACCCTCTCTTTTTTATTGTGGCGAGATAGACAGGGGATTTAATGCTATCTCCGAATTAGATAAGTTAGAAATGAACTACTCCTTGTCCAAAAATTAATATAATTAAGTTATTTCAAATTTATGAAAAACGAAAGTGTAATCGTAGGCTGATTGTAAAATAAGCTACTTATGTCCTGTGCTAGTCTTGAACGTAAAAAGAATGCTAACTAGCTGCCGTTCTTCCTGGAATATCGTAGAAGGCGAATGCGGGACTCGGGGTAAATAGAATTTATTGCACCATAGACTAACTAACAGCCGGTCACCAAATGTCACCAAATGTCCCAAATAACAACGCAACCCCATTGAATGAATATTCATACTAAAAACGGACTTAGGACATATTATATATCCCAAATTCTCTTCACCCAGACGTGTCAGGACGTGAATGCGTACGTACACCTTTACACCAGGTCTACCTGACCCTTGGCACTCACCTCTCATGGTACTCAGGCTCCGGATGCAGCGCTACATTGGCTCTGATACCCTTGGAGAACTCTCCTAGCGCCTCTGCTAAACCAGCCGCCTGTCTCCCCAGCTCTTCTACAGAGGAGGCCCTCTCCGCTTGCGAGCAATGGGAGCGAGCCGAGCGACACCACGTGCGGATGGTCGTGGTTGACCATTCTTCCTGTTGAAGGTACAAAGAGATGATATAGATAGGGGAGTAGATAGAATGGGGAGGTGACTATAGGGTCTGTAATGGGTCAGCGTGTTACCTCTTCATGACGATTTGGTATGGATTAAGAAACTAAATTGATTATGGGACTAAAGTATGTTTATGTTATGGGATATCAGAAGAATGTTTCCAGGGACCCAAATCTATAATGCTTTTTGCAAAATAATAGTTCATTATACCTTTAGTAACTGTGGTAACTTTTTTAAGGCGAAGTTTGTCAATTTTGCTGTCATGAATGGTGAAATTTGATTTTTTGCTAATTCACTACCAACTTCACGCTATTACGCAAGTGTTATTGAATGACGTTTGTGCTAAAACGAATTAGTAGACTTGGACTTTTGTAATTCATATCAATATGGAATGAATCAAGAAACCAAAATTGATTACAGGACTGAAGTATGTATATGATGGAAGATATATGTACGTATGGTACGTATGGTAAGATTGTTATCCATTCTTTCAACATTACAATACGTTAGATACAAATTTAGGTATTGTACTGAAGTTAGGTAGCCACCTCCCGAAAATGCCTATTACATCTGTACAGAAAGAATAAGATACGGAAGTAGATGCTTTGTACTGTAATACGCTGCCACATTGAGTATTGATTTGGTCAACACGTGGGTTCGAGGTGGCCATAGAATTACTACCTTCACAATTGCGGAGATGGACACCTAAACCTGACTACCCCGCAGGGGTTAATAACCATTAGGTCGTGAACGCGTTTTTTTTGTAATACGCTACGTACGTTCTGTCCAGGCAGAGGGCGCAGTTGTCCGCTGGCAGCGTCTCGGTGCAGCGTCTCGACGTCGTCTCTCAGCGCCGCCACCGTGTCAGCCGCCGCCTGCGCCTCCATTTGTTCGGAGCCGGCTCGGGCGCTTGTAATGGCCGACCTGTTAACGAAATAGGTAGAAATCAATGACATTCATATATACATACATACACACGTGATTCCCTGCAGAGGAGTAGACAGGGTTTACGAATCTCAATCTGTCGTGATCTTTACAAACCAATTTCGCTTAATTGACACTCATATCCTCATACGCACTCGGCGGTTATATGTACATACTTCTTACGTCCCTCTTTTTCAATATAGCGTCTATCTGTCCCTTCCACTTCACTCACATATATTCCTTTTATCAATCTACTGTCATTCATCCGCATAAAATTTTTAATCTATCGAAGTATGCCCTCTACAATCTTAGTCAATACATCTTCTTTCAAACCGCAACCTTCCCTTATCATACTTTTAGACACATGACAGTCACATATGGACTTAAACTATGGCTATTGGAGCTATGTACACATTAACACTAGAAAGACGGGAAAATCTTGCTACCTATAAAGACGGCAAGCGGTCAAATGACCGCTGAACTTTATTTATGATCATAAGTCTAGGGTAATGTTTAATAAAACAATAAAAAAGTATAAAAACACTTTCTCTACTCACTTCTAAAATATTTCACACAATTCTTAAATTAATTAACTCAAAATTACATTTCAAAACCCACAAAGTAGCTTCTTGCATATTTTGCATACTTTGTTGGTTTTATTTTTACACTTAAAAATATGTCATTGTCGCCTTTTCCTACTTTCTGGAGTTATAGGAATTGTTGACTGCAAAATTGAAGGGCAAGGATACATAGAAGAAGACTAGGATACAGGAATTTCTAAACTAGATTCAGAAATACCTGTGAGTTCACTCGCTAAGCTCTAAATGAATTTTCTTCGTCTTATATTTTTATCTGTCATTTTTTTAAATAAAACGTAAGCATTGATCCCGGTAAGGTCAACAACATTAAAAAAATACTTGAACAGGCCACTGTGCTACGTGATGCTGCTTTTACACTGTATTTTTGCCATTTGATCTGCTACATCCACTGCACACTTGGTAGCATTGTAAAAAGTTACAGTATCTTGTATCGATTGCAACATTATCATGAAATGTGCTTAGCCATAGCACGTTTTGTTCCGTTTTCCTTGATAAACAGTAAGACTACAGTTATCAGTTTTTAGGATTTTTGTATCAAATAAGTTCAAAGGGATAGTTTTGACGCGCCTTATTCAGAGTACCTACAATGATAGTGCGTTTCAGGAGCAAGTTCTTAGCCAAACTATCACTCGTGAAAAAGTTATCAGTAGTTACGTTTCGTCCAGTATTCAGAAAAGGTTCCATTAGTCCACAACAGATTCACTAAGTCTTTGTGATTGTGGACTGTTCTCATCTTTTGCTAAGTATGGTTTCGCGTTCAGGTTCACAGTCAGAGTCATTCTCGGAAAGCTCTTGTAAATAGGCAAGTATTTCATTATTTCTAAGATGATGAGACATTTTGTTTATATTATAGGAGTCGTGTGTAGTAACAAACACTTGATTGTTCTATGAAGGACCGACGGGGCAAGAATGTAAACATTGAAATAATTAATTACTCTCTCAAAATACTATAAACAAAATGCACTTTTAATACTGCGGTCATATGACCGCTTCCGTCTTTTGTCCCAAATTGTAAAATATATAAGTTAACAAATAAGTTTATAATAATTTGAATTCGTTTATATACGTAGGTTTGCATAATAATAAAAGTCACAAATTAACAGATCATAGATTAAAATATTTTTCAAAATATCGGACTTCAAACTTTAAAAAGCGGTCATTTGACCGCTTCCGTCTTTCTAGTGTTAAACCATTTCCTTTGTAGAAGAGCAGGAGATCACGAATGTGCATCTTTTCTGATCCTGACGAACCACTTTCGCTCCATTGACACTCATACATCTCTAACACACTCGGTTATAGGTACTTCTAACGTCACCCTATTTCAATATGGCGTCTATATGAGTTAACAAGTATTGTGCACTAACCTGAGGTCTGCGCAGGCGCTGGTGAAGTGGTGCGCAGTATCCACAAGTCTCTTGGCTGAGGAAGCGTCGCGGATGTTGGGCGCTGCGCCGCGGGCCGCACTTGATACTGGGCCACTGGTCTGTTTGTACAAGCAAAAGGGAAAAGAATTATTATGGGTGCGTGGTGGTAGTTTGAGATGCAAAATAATGATAATTAGCTGAACTTCTCGGCATGTAGGAGGCGACTAAGGGACTAGGGATAAATAGAATCTATATGTATGTTATTTCCACGTATATCTTATAACGTATGTACATAGTAGTGTACTGTATATTTTAATGACCTCCGTAGCACAATTGGTTAAACACTTGAGCGCTAATCGTGTAGTCCCGGATTCAATTTCCGGTGGAGGTAGAGTTGAGAACTACGCATTTCTTCTGCTTTCCTGTCCTGTTGTTGACTATATAAATATACCTCATATGTATTTAGCTATACAAATAAGTATGTTTCCTAAATATATGTAGACTAGTACCCTTAACACAAGTCTTAAATGTACTTAGCAAGGCGCTACTTCAATAGGTATAATAGCATCCTTAATATCATAATAATAGCGTAGTGTGTGACCTGCAGGAAGCTCTCGGTGGCGGTGACGAGGCGCATGTAGCAGGTGGGCGGGGCCTCCTCTCCCGCGCTCTGTATGGCGTCCGCCACGCGCGGGATCTGCTCGCTCAGTACGCGAAGCTCCTCTTCCAGGCTCTCCTATAATAAAAGGTATGTTTTAGTACAAATGTACTACAATTGTCAGTATGGGGTGTAAAAATAATGCTAACTAGCTGTCGTTCTTCCCGGCATGTCGTAGGAGACGACTAAAGGACTAGGGGTCAATTGGGCGATGGACTAGTAGTAAGAACTCTTACTCTTCCAACATATAACATAAGAATCAACTAAAGGATTAGATGTATATAGAATTCATTTACGATTGCCTACTTATTACTAATACTATCTACTAATCACTTATTTATATTAATACTTTCATTTTAATACCATCACAGGTATATAATTCATAGTATAGCTAAATCTTTCTTCATCTTTTTATCTCAAGGGCATGTATGAGAAGGTTAATAGGTGTGAGTGAAGCAGGGAAAATTTCTCAAAATCGTTCCAGGTTGTGTACAAGTATAGTTGAACGTGACAGAGCAGTATCTGTTGGTACGCACCTGTGCGTGTGGGTTGTCGTTGTGCGGCGCGGCGGCGTTGGCGGCGCTCAACAGTTGGGACGCCGCAGCGGTTGCCGAGCGGGCTGAACTGCGGAGTCTGTAATGTATAGGACCTTTTAGATGACGTCTTGTAATATGATTAAGCTAATAAAATAACAACGGTGAGGGAAAACATCGTGAGTAAAACATAATTTGATTACGTAAAACTCACTTTGAGAAGGTCGATAGAATCTGCACTTATAATGGATAAATATACATATATTAGCCTAAAGTGGCTCTACGAAAAAACGATCGTCATTTAATGGCGAACTATCAGAGTAGCGAGGAATAATCGTTAAACCCATATAATTATTATAAAACTGCACGACTTTGTTTCCTTTTTTATTAATTATGCAAATAAAGGATGTATCATTAAACCGAAACAAAACGACGAATGACTAGCAGAAACTCAATAATTTAGAATTGGGTCCAACATAAATCGTTTGCCTATCCTAAATGTTTGCCACTGGAAGTATTGTGCTAAAGTTCCAATAACTTACCTGGAGAGGGCGCTGGCGGCGGGGACAGTGGTGGTGGCGTACTCCTCGGCGATCACTTGTACGTCTTGGGCCGCCACTCGTAGGGCTTCTTGTTTGGTGCGGTCCTACATATGTACAAGAATTCATTAGTACACTCTAACATATATATTGAAGCACTACAGTCAAAGACTAATCACAGTAAGGGAATAAATTGAAACTTGTGTTTGGGTATGTCGTACAGTGCGACTGAGTAGTGGTTTTCGTATGTTTGACAAAACCCTGTGACTCTTTTAATATTCGTCAGGAATAAAACTCATTTAAGTGCAAGTATGTGACCTTAGTGTTAGCACTATGTTCGTAATTTTTCTGCCTCATGTTTCCTGAGTGATCATGTTTTGTGGCATACCCTTGGGGAGGCCTAGGTCCAGCAGTGGACTGACAAAGGCTGATTCATTCAAAATCAAAATCTATTTATTTGTGAAACATGTGTACAAAAGATCTTAATATAAGTTACAGGGTCTCAACTTGGTCTGCCGTCATGCTTCGGCGTACAAATGAATTAAAATTAATTAAATTCATTGATAAGTTACCTGTGGCGAGGAAGCGCACTGGCGGGCGGCCTCCACCATCCTGGCGGTAGCATCTGCGAGCAGCTTGGCCGCCGCTAGGAGACGCCGCTGCTGGTCTGAGGGCTGCCTCTCTGCCTCCGTCTGCAAAAGGATACGTGGTAAGTTTGGACTTATGTTGTATAGATGAGTGAAGGTTAACATACGATACACGACTTAAACACACTCCTTTTTTATTGTAGCAGGGTAGTCAAGGCTTGAGTGCCCATTTCCGAAATTTCGATGGCTAGATATGAGTCAAAGCGTGCGTTTAACTAGATAAACAGCACCCAACGTGATATTCCCTTACGATGTTTACCCTCACCGTTAGCGACTATAAATTTTGTATGTAAATGAAAACCAATGAAATGGACAATGGAAACTTGACTGCGTATGAATAACAATAATATACCTAGGTCTTAAACTGTAAATGTATACTACAAAGCATAGTTACTTTGATATCGGCAATGAGCTCAGCCGTGTGATGTCCGAGTGCGCGCGCGTGCCGCACCATATCCGCTGGGTCGGTGGCCGCCACGACGCGCTCCGTCGCATATACCACGCGCTGTACCACCTGCGCACCTCGGGCAGGCTCTGTGGACACCAATGGGGGGTAAAGGGTAGTGATGAGTACCAAATGAATAGCGAAGATGGCGCTATGTGACTAAGAAATGTTAGATCTAATCGATAGATGGCAGTAAAGTGAAAAATTTTATTTAGAGCAATTATGACGTGGTTCAACGATTGACTAAATTATCAAGAAAATTGGTGAATTTGGAATACATTTAACTGGCGTAATCACCACATATTTTCGACAAACGACGCGAACGTTGCTGTATCGGCTATTTTAAATGTGTAACCCATAAATACATACATACATACACATCACGCCTGATTCCCTGTAGAGGGGTAGGCAGAGATCACGGATCCTCATTTGTCCCATTGACAGACCACATTCGCTTCATTGACATTCATACATCTTCTCATACACTCTCGGCGGGTACATGGTTATAGGTAGACCTAACGTCACCTTTTTTCAATATAGTTAAATAAACCAATAAATAGTTAAGGTATTAACAAGTAATAATGACCTGGTGGCTCGCAGTGCGCCAGCAGTCTCTCGAGGGCGTCGGTGACCGCCCTGGCAGCGGAGACCAGCTCCTCGTTCTGGGGGTGGGGCTCTGCGAACAAACCAACATATAAACATTTTAATACATTAAGATATATAGCCCCATTTCTATCAACACGACAGTCAATATAAGAATGATGTTTAGGAATAATACGTAACAGGATGTTTACTTAACATCCAATACATTTCTTTGAGCATTCCTTAATCAATTTGCTAAAAAGACAGTTTCTGGGAAAAAAAACAGGCTATGATTTGTACTGGATTTATTTACATATACAATTACATCCTTCATTTTCGTTGAGGTGGACAAAAACTCGGAGATTTAGAACCTCCTGGGTTACTTTTTAGCAAATATTGGGGTGTTTATGTCATATAGAACATTGGTGACAGGTTGCTAGCCCATTTTAAGAGTTGTTTAAGAATTCATAATATGATTTGAGACATATTCATAGTGATATAGTGAGTCTTACCTGCGGTCCCAGTGGGCGTGCAAGCGTCGAGCAGCTTCTCGACGGCCAACGCCACCTGTCGGGCAGCGCTGCGCAGCTGCTCGCGGCATCCGGCGCTTGACAGTGTTGGCGCTACCACCTGTGAATGATATTTACATAATATGTATAGCTATATGATTGTGAGTATGGTAGTCATTGCGTTTTGTGGCGTACCCATTAGTGAGACCTATGTCCAGCAGTGGACAGCTATAGGCTTATTTATCAAGTAACAATATTGAAAAGGAAGCAGTTATTAATAAGAGAAAATATAATAAAATTGTCATAAGAGCTTTGTAGAGTTCTGTTTGTTGGCGAAGTTAAGTTATAAGTTTATAATACAATTCTTCCATTACGTATCAACGCATATTGATGGCACCTCGACACAACTGACAGTACACCTTCCCAAATAATACCGTCCCTCTTTGACAGATGGCGTTACCTTGGCGCAGGCGACGAGTTGGCTGGTGGCGAGCGCGGCGCTGGTGGCCGCTGCGATGATGGCCTGCTGCCGCTGCGGCTGCTCCTTGTGGTGCGCCGCCGCCGCCTTCGCCTTGAGGACCAGCGCTGCGGTGGAGTTGGCCACTGCCTTCGCCAGGGAGAGCAGGATGTCCTGTGGTAGAGGAAGAAAGATATTAGAGGCAAGGTTAAAGTTGTTAGAGTAGACCAATCTCATACATAGATGTACAGAGTTAAGGTTCATTATACAAAAAAAAAAAACAGAAGCCACCATTAACACTCGTAAGGTAGTCAGGGGTTCAGGTTTTAATCTCCGCAATCGCGGAGGTAGTTATTCTATGGCCACCTTGAATCCACGTGTTGCCCAGATAGTCAGTTCTCAATGTGTCAGGTGGTAAGCCATGTCGCCATTTACAAGCATTTATTATAACCCTTCGGGGAATTGGTAGGTTTCCTCACCGCAGCATTATTTAACACTATATCATTCTAGAGACTGTTCAAGGTGGCCATAGAATTAAGCTTCGCAATTGCTGCGATGGACCCCTGAACCTCTGACTACCCCGCAAGAGTTAATGGCGCATTAGAATGGTGAGTTCATACATATTTACACTGTATTGAGTGCCACCAGATTACCAGAATCTATAATATAATAAAAACTTCATAACTCTTATCAAACCTCTCACATTACGTTCCTTGGTAGAGATCCGTGATTAAAGGAAACAGTACGGGACCGGCTTGTAGTGGATGTAAAGAGGTTATCTTACTGTTGAGAATAAATCTGAATCCTTAATGTAATCCTTTTTCTATTCTTCTTTGCATAGAAACAGTCTGACAAACATTGTGTGCATACAACATGTCAGACTCGATTACTAACGATCCTGTAATTTTTTCTCCTTTCACTGATATACGCTTTTCCTGGTTTCTATTCTGTTCTTCAGACTACATTAGCAATTGATTGGTATATTTTCTTCGTGCCTTTCTATTTCGTACTCGGGAACGCTTCGACCCAACCATCCATTTTGGCTCAATGTATTCCTCTAAATATTGTCGTGTGATCTTTGCAAGTAATACTGATTCAATGCAGTTACTCTGAGCGTAGAAATAAATGATTAATTGATTTAAAAATTGTTGAGGATATTTAAATATTTTTTTACACAATATATCCGTTCTACAATCGAAACGGAGACTGCCTGTTTCTCGGCATATGTAATAATGTCAGTACCTATTACTTTGGGTGCTGACTGTCTGGTAAAATTACGCTATAAAATATTATCGACCCTTATTGCAGTAAAACAGATTTCATAGTTACTATAGCCTGTTTTTTTGAAAAGAAAGTATACCAAAAGCATTGCTTTGCTATTCGTCCACTTAATGTATAGTCAACGCTACAAGTGCAGTCCCAGTAGATATTTATAAGGTTTACGTTTATAAGAACAAAAGACAATATTTTTCATTTCGAAGCACGCGAACGTATAGTGGGCATGACAATGCATGGTGGCGCCAGTTTTAAAATGTAAAATATTGTCTTTTGTTCTTATAAACTTAAACCTTATAAAAATGTCTGGGACTGCACTTTACAGAGCCACATGCTTGCATGTGCATGTCTTAACATTGCTGAGACGTTAAATTGAATAAATGTGCTATAGACATACTCCTATATATACATATTACTATAGAGTACTCATTTCTTAGAAAAAACAGACTATAACCAGACTAACTACAGGGTGGTATTAGTAAAGATTCTGTTCCACGTAAAGTGTTGCAAATCCATTCTCAGACAGTTAGTTCGAAATAAAACGTCCAACTAATCGAAAGCAATGTATTAACAACCTTTACATGGCACAGAACACAACACAACTAAAAGGTTAATATAAATCAATAATTAATAGAATATTAAACAATAAATAATATTTTTAAAAGCAAACGTCAATATTTGGTAAAAAATCAATCACAAATTTAAGGAAAGTAACAATATATTTTAAAGAATGATGTTAAAAATTGCCACCGTAGTTTATGTTATTGTCGTTAGCCAATCAACGACCAAGGTTCTCCTGTCAGTCAGTAGCGAAACTGACAGAAGGTGAATTTGTCATCGTTCACAGAGTGACCATAGACATACAGATTTGACAGTAAAATAAGTATCTATACAATGTAAGGTGACGAGTTACTTTCCTTCTATTAGAATTCCAAAACCAATATTATATATGTGCTATACATAAGTAAAACATTTGTGTAAAGAAAAACAGGCAAAATTAAAATGTAGAAAAAAGTAACAAAAACGTAAAACAAAACAGGTTTATAAATTAAAAACAAAGCTAAATTAAGTCAAAACACCTAATTACACATAAATATATCACCTAATCCACTTTGGTAGTATTTTTTGTTAAAAATTAATACAATCACATCTATCACTTATTCCTACGCAGTTAAAATAATACTTTTCGTTGACTAGTATTGTTAATTTTATAAGTACACTATTTCCCAATTCGGAATAAAAATTTTAGTTCTCAATTTAAAACACAGATGGCAATTTTAATATATTAGTTTAGGGTACCATTGTTATTCAATAGCTTTTACTATTGCTGTTTAGTAATTATAAATATCGTCATGTAACTTGTGGTTTTCATACATACTTCCCTATAGGGATAATATGCCGAGACTATTAATTGTCACCTTGTGTAGATTTAAACACATCAAAAGTAGAATCACTGTATGATCCACATAAGAACAGGTAGCCAAGTAGCTGAACGCTAAGAAATCAAAATGTAGGACGTTTGACTTACCGAAAGCTACATCATTGAACTGACATATCGGATAATTAGCGTTGACACTTAGCTGGGCGCCATGTTGTGACGTCATACGTCAAGCCACCTCAATGGCCGATTTTACTCTGTAGATTCTTTTGTATATTCTTACATATCATTATTATTATTAAAATCTTACAAGTTGGACAATTAAGTATTTCATTGTAGAGTATCTACATTTTTCGACACTTAAATAGTGTGAGTTGAGAAAGTAATCTTATGTTGACTTAGAGATTCCTACTCCGAAATACTAAATAAAATCGCCATATAAATTCACATAATTCGGTATTTCACTCGTGACTAAACACGACCCATTTTAATTCCGCTTATATCAGAATCACAACCATTGTTGTTATGTCATAGTTAATGCAAGGCTAAATTTATAATGCACGTTAAGTATTATTCCAATTTTAGTAAGCGACGCTTTGGCAAAATTAATACCATTTAAATTTTGTCTTTTCAACCAATTGAAGTGAGAATTGAAATTGATTCGGTCTTTTTGATAATGCCTTTTTCATTGTCTTTATCGAGCTTTATAGAAAAGCATTCATTTAAATTAATTTAAAAATGAAAGTTTTTTTACTGATGTATAATTTACAATATATTTTAATAATTTATAAAATATTTTTTGTTTTCCAATTCATTGTAAATTCTTATAAAGTAAAATTTAGTAGCAATCCTCAATAATTTTTTTTCGACAATCTTTACGATTACCAAAAGAGGAAGATTAATGTATATTTTGTGTTTTTTGTTGCAAATTTATTCGTAAATCTATGTTTACAATTAAATTGCAGAAAAATCATAAATATAGATTTCAAAGACATTTAGTAGGTCTAAATACTTTCATCAAAGTAGCTACTGTAACTCTTAAAATATAAAAGAAGTACGTAGTTATACTGAGAACTTTATTTTTTATAGGCATTTGCATGACTACTGCAATTCTGAACCACTGACACAGACCACTGACTTTTACCAGACAGTCATCAACGTATTTGATATACAGACAATGACTATTACCTATTCTTTAAAAATTGAGATTACCTCACGATATTTTCTAAATAGAGTATTCCTTCTGGTATTCAATATTACGTATATAACATATTAATTCGATTTTTAAAGGTTTTGTAATGTTGATAAGTACTGTTTGTAATTTTGACTAGTAAACATATTCTAATATAACGTCAGAGTAAATTACTGTAAATTCGGCAAGCACCATTAACGCTTAGGATACATAACTAATCTACGTTTAACCCATGTGGCTACTATTTAAGTATAATTACGTAATTGCCGCTCATTTATTGTGAAATCAATGATTCAAAAACCAAAAGGACCTACAGTTACATAGACATTGTAAGATAACTGTATCTAACGTAAGTTAGTTGCCTACCTAAACGTACTAGGCAAGAAAATCCTGATTTACGAAATAAAAGACCCCATACAACTTTCAACCAGCGTTCCATTCACTAACTCCGTGGGACAATTCTGAGGCAGCACACACTGTACTAGTAAAACCGATACAACAAAGATCAAGGAAAAGATGAATAGGATATTCAGCCAGTTTTCCTTCCAAATTTTTTTCCACTCGAGCTCTAAGCAAATGCATTGGTCACAACACTTATCGGCTGATCTTGGACAACGCTTTTTGCAAAAAGGACAACTTTTGATTTTATCCCCCGTGGCTCTAAAAGTTGGGTTATAGAAGATTCTTATCTCCGTTTTGCCTTTACTAGGTTTTGAATTATTAAGCACGTCAGTTTTCCTTTCTCTTTGTTCAGTAGTATAGTACTTTTCACTCCGTTTGACGAAAGTTTCGAAATCGTCGCCTATCTTTTTATTAATTTCGTTTTTAGTAAAACTGACCTCTGCTGATTCTTTAAACGTCTCTTTGGTGGTTAAAACGCGGTTGTATCTATCCCAATCGATTTTGAATTTTTGGTTTGGATTAGTTTTATCTGTTTGTTTATTGATCTGTTCATTGATTACATTTTTATCTGCCTGATTTGTGAAAAACCGTTCTTTCAGCAATTGATTTTTGACCTTACCATCATAATTAACATTTTCATAATCATGAAAATTCATATTAGCGTAATCATGATTGGAGAAATCCCTCTTAAAACTGTAGATCTTATCTGCTACTTTACTCTTTGGCTCTACTTTAGGATTATACTTCTCACAGTTCTCTATCATCTCATTCAAATGATTATCATTCCTTTTGAACTTTACATTACAGTAGTCTAGACTCCTATAGTATTCACTATCAGTTTCCTCCTTAATAACATCGAGAGGCCCTCCCACCCAGGCTCTACTGACATCTACGTCCTCGTAGAGTCCCTCATCGTTATACCTGTCCTGACCTCCGAAGTCGGCCCCGTACTCTTTAGAATCCCTCCCGAAGAACACTTTGTAGAAGTTCTCGTAGCAGTAGTGCAGTTTCCTGTAGAGGAGCGCTTTCCTCTGCTTCTTGGTCTTTACCTGAGACTCGCGGTCGTGGGGCTCCTCGCCGATGGAGTGCAGCACCGTGGTGGACGCTTCGCCCACGCGGGACGCCGCGTTCAACAGGTTCTGGCGGGGCTAAGGACAAAAGGTAAAGTAAAAAGAAAATTTTATTTGTACCAGTTCTTCGGAATAGGCAATACGCATTAGGACGCCGCAAGATGTATGATAGTGAATTATAGTGTGACTGGAGATATTTCATGTCGCCATAGGTCATGTTAAAAGTACGATGGATCAAAATACTGCTTCTTATAACAATATAGAAATAATACGTAACTAACTAGATAATTCACGTCATCAGGAAAAATAACTAATTTTTAAACAAATCTGACATGACTCTAAAATCTTAATCTATCGCTCAATGTACTTTTCTTAATTCCTAGTGTCCTTGTTTCGTATAATTAAGTTAGACCAAAAAAACTCTATCAATATTTAATATTTTACGTAGGTATTTGATTCCCTATTTCACCTATTACGACAGGAGGTACAAACCAGTTGGCTTCTTTTATACATACATATATTTACGCGTCATCTCCAGGTAGACTATCGATCGTCATTTGGAACGACCCTTTCAAATCTCCCTTGCGTCACTAGCACAAATTAACCTTCTGATACATGCTCTTCTGTTGTTCACACTACGAGAACAATGTCTGCAATGTTCACGGCTTTTTGAAGTCAAGACACCTACCTCCTTGGCGTCAGGCGAGGCTGCGTTGAGGAGGTCGCTGAAGGCGCTGCAGAGCCTGCGGGTGGCGTCCAGCAGCTTCTCCCCGCTCGCCTCCTCCTCCATCAGCGCCGCCAGCATCTGCACTCCTGCGCACCACAAGAAGGGTTAGTAATCCTTACTTTGTACTGCTACATACATGTGATATATATTTATATATATACCTAGGTCAATTTTGGCATAACTTTAGGGGTTGTGAGGGAACTAGATAATCTAGGATTTCCCTTTTTTGCTCCTAGGGCTGTGAGCAAATTAGTATTTATTGTATTGTATATTTATACTATTTTTCCGATCAGAGCAAAATACTTTACCATAATTGACGTATGTATAGACCCATCTATATACATTAGCAAAGCTTACTTTGTACTGCTACATTCATACAAATACTGAGTTCTCGAGGGTCGCCTTGCACTACCTGAGCTACGAGGTATAGGTGTGTTGTGTACGTTTGTTCTTATTTTAATACTATGTTATTTATACCATGTAATTAGTACGTCATCGAAAGGTTGCCTGTTAGGGTGACGTACATTTCTGAATGAAATAAATAAATACATACATACATATTCATACATTCATTCGAGTCCTTTCATTCATTCATTCATTTCGGGCGGTCGGAATCTCGGTCACTTTTTAGCATTAATATTCATTCGATGGGGTTGCGATGCTATTTGGAACATTCGTGTCAGATTGCTAGTCGAGGTTACTAGCTTAACGCCTAATAGATTCCATTTATCTCTAGTCCCTTAGTCACCTCCTACGTCATGCCGGGAGGAACGGCAGGTAGTTAGCTTTCTGTTTACGTCTCAGACTAGCACAGGACACTACACACAATATTCTGGATATTCTAGTTTCGGCGTTTCAACCTTTTATTACTATAAACTAAATGTATGTTTAATATGAAAATGTTAGTTATATGTACATAACACTGTATTACCTTTGCTCATTTCGGGCAGGTTGCTGGTGATGGTGTTAATGGCGGCGCCGACAGCTGTGTGGTCCACCTCCTCACTTGTTCCTATGATAAAAATATAACACGTTGAAAAACATTATACGCATATATATCTAAAAAGGGGATTCTTTTCTAGACACTTTACGAATAACTATAGGACTTCTGAAGGTACTAATTATTATGGATTATCGTAAAAGATAGGGTTATGTATCGCTCAATTAATTATAACCCTAGTGCTTTCACACGACATGGCGGAAATAACGGCAGCTAGTTAGCATTTTAAGGACATTCTAAAGTAGAACAGAAAAATTTAATAGAGTAAGTTGTCGATTTATTATTGATCATTTTTCTGAGTGAATGATAAAATGACCGAATGAATGAACGATACGTTACCTGATGTGAGAGTGACCACTTGCGCCGTGGCCGCGTTCATGGCGGCGATCTGTGACGTCACCATCTGTCAAATAAAGTGCAGGTGTAAATAATAGTGGTTTATTTAATAGCTACTTTAATTAAGCTTTTGATGAATTAGTAGATGTGGTATAAGGCAATTTTGTAGCTCAATGCTAACCTAACCCTTATTTAATATAACCTTTGAGTTATTATGAAGAAAAACATTATATTAAGCCCCGAATCAATATGGGAGTAGTAGAGATCACGTCCAGAACTTCTGAACGGGAAGACAAGAGTACTGAGCATGTACTGACCTGCTTGTTGGTGTCCAATGTAACTTGCTTCCATTTCATGGAGGCAGCGTCAGCACCCAGTTCCGGGATCGAAGCCTGCAAAGACACATGCTTTTAACATTCATAACTAAATAAGAGAGATATGAAGACATTTAGAGAATATTCTAATATTGGCTTTGCCTATCCTAAAATAGGAAAGTAATTTATGTGTACATCGTATTCACAAAGTCAGTTTTTCTATAAAGTCAGCATCCAGTATCTCGCCATATATTATACTTGGCGCGATTGGTTAACCACGTTAACGCTAATCGTGAGGTCCCGGGGTAAATTCCTTGTGGAGACAGAGTTAAGAACTTTGCTTTTCTTCTTCCATTTAGTGTGTATTTCTATTTATCTATGATAAGAACATATTTCTTAAACATACATCGACTAGTACCCTTGCCACAAGTCTTAAATGTACTTAGCAAGGGGCTAGTTGAATGGTGTAATAATGTCAAAATATTATTTTTATTAATGTGACGGGTAGTAAGCTATGTCGCCATTTACAAGCATTAATGTTTGGGGACCAGGTAGGTTTCCCCACGATGTTTTCCTTCACTGAAACACAACGTCATCACCCATTAAGATACAAGCTTTAATCACTAATGTCCAACCTTACATAACTTCGCGGAACCAACTATAGTACATTCGCATTAAGTAAATAGCGACGTCATTATATATAGGTTAAACTGGCCAATGAGACGTGAGTAAATGAGAAAACAATTCACATTGACCAATTGCAGACAACCGTTGTCACGTCTCATTGGTCAAATCGTGGGTACACGATGACGTCACTATTTACTTAACGCGAATAGACTATAGAACCAATTCATCAAAGGGTCCTTACCCGTGTGAGGGTTTCCTCGGTGCGCCGCAGCACCTCCCTGCCACTGCTGATGGTGGTGAGCAGCGCCCTCTGGGGCTCCGAGAGCACGGAGCGAACCTGCGACTGCTGCGCTATCACGCCCTGCGAACACCACTTCACTTGCTTAACTTGTAAGGGAGTAGCTTGAATATACAACTGTTATTTATGTATGTATGTAATGTATTTCGAATGTATGATGTAATTTCGAAAGGGTTTGAAACATTTATACATTTTTTTTACATTTATGTGTGTATGCATATCTTCACACACACGCACACATAAATGTAAAAAAAATGTATATTCATAGCCAATCTTAATCATTATCGCATACGACATGTCGGTTTGAAAGGTAGCTACTGAGCATTCTTGTTAAAGAATAAGAAAAGAATTCTTCACTTAATACCACATACGACTATAAATATCAGAATGGGTAGTCTTGAATGAATGAAGGTTGTAGTAACAAAGTAATCCAACTTACTCGTTCATGTTTATAAACTGTTGTTCACAAATCATGCAGCATGGAACAAGGCAAGCGTATACATACATATGGGTTACATTAATCCCTTACTGTTTAGTCACTATTAGCATAAGTATAGTTAGTGTATTTGTTATTCAAAAAAAATCTTATTTATACTGTTATAGAGCAAAAACTATATAGTCGCTACCATTAGTCGAATGGGTTAAGCACCAAAACCCTGATTTTAGATACTTACTAACCAGCTCTTCAGTCCATGATATACTTTAGTATATTTACATACATGCATTGCCATCCATAATCCCTGTGGGGTGGATATCATACATACGTGCAAAAACGTCTTATATTCCTTTTTGGAAGGGACATAAATTTTCTTTGGTCACTTTTAGCATTAAATAAAGGTTGTTATATGTTACAAAACAGGAATATATACACTAATGATAGTAACCTACTCCTCCGTAGGGAAACAGTACTAATGTGTTTTAGTACAATCGTAGTTTAATATCCCTTCAGGAATAGTGTGAATTTGGTAGTGGATTAACAACTGTCAAATTTCACAATTTATGACAACAAAAGTGTCAAATATTGCAATTTTTAAGACACTTGCTAATCCACTACCAACTTCACACTTTTACTGATCTGATATTGAACTGATACTTTGCAAAAACAATTAGTACATTGGCCCCTGGTGTTGAGTGTATATATGATAGGTACTATCACGAATAACACCTTCACGGTTCACATATAACGAAGGATACGTCGTATCACATATTGTTATAATAATATATTGTGTGTAGCGTAATGACAGAACAGACAAATTTTCTTTTCACTCAACCAATGACACGTTAGTACGTCGTGCGAACATTTCGTCTCATTTTCCGTCACACGTGAACCGTTAACCAAACTTAAAATTCAAACAAACGTCATGCAACATAAAGTAAGCGTGCGAGGCGAGTTAGTTCGCGGGTGGTACGTACAGATGGCGGCGCGTGTCCCGTGACGATCTGGCCCGAGATGGTGGTGATCTGCGCGCCCGTCATGTGCGCCACGGAGAACGACTTCGCACCTTGGGACAAGCGACACGTGAGCAAGCCATATGTGCAAGTAACGTAAGAAAAAAAAAGTGTATAGGTACAAAAAATGGAAAAAAAAAGTTTTTTTTTTTGCGTTTTTGTATTTTTTTTCTGTAGATTTGGAAGAAATAGTAATAATAAGTAGTGTATACATGGAAAAATAATAAAAAGTTTAAGGTTTTGGTATTTTTTTCTATAGAGTGCAAGGGAACATATCATAAAGAAAATATTAGTCTACCCTGAGCGTTCACCACTTAGTCGCTCAATAGATTCCTCTTATCCCTTAGACACGTCAAGAAGAAAGGCAACACGGATAATTAAGAGTGTGATGTGTATTTATAATATTTTTATGTGTAAAACAAGCAAAATAAAGATTTTAAAAAACAAATATAAACTATATCTAGCTAAACCTAACCGTATAATACATTTAACTAATAGTACAATTAGAACTAACCTCAAAAATACATTCTTTCATCTTTATATACATTCACAAAATGTTGATATTTATAATGCTCCTGCAGTACGACGTAATTATTTTTACGGCCCAAACAAAACCCCTAATTTCCTCCATTATTTACATACACTCTAGTTGCATACTGCTCTAAAATAACAAGTTTGGTTGAATATTTACATACATACATTCACGTTTCTACTCCCTAACAGGATAGGCAGAGGCTGTCGATAGCCACCTTGAATGAGTAACAAATCTATATCGTCACTCACACACTAACCTTCTCATACATGCTCTTCTGTCCTTCACTGCGTACACAGTAAGAATTATACGTACTTATATAAACATCCGTCTCCTTACAGATGTGTAGGAAAAAATCCATCCTGCATTTACCCCGATTCAGTCACATCAATTTCGCTTATTTTACATCCATATACTTCCTCATATACACTCGGCGGTTATAGTAAACTATACATACAGTATCCTTACAGACGTGTAGGCAAAGATGCATCCATTATTCATATACAGGCATATCAATTCCACTTATGTCACATTCATACACCTACTCATACACACTCGGCGGTTATAGTAAATTGAGTACGTTTATTAGTAAAGTATTACCTTCAGCGCCGGGGCGTAGTACGGCCGGTTTGGCCACTGACTCCGTGGTCACTTTTCCCGACTTGAACGTGTCGTGTTGGATTATGTTGGCCCTGGAACATTATGATATGAAAGGGAGGGAAAACCTCGTGCGTATATAAGTCCCTTGGATGGGTAATACTTAGTATCTGTGAGTAGCGATGGAATATTCAGTAGTCACTTTAGATATGAGAACGTTAACTTCAACTATAAATTACTTATTATCCCTTAAGCCTCCTATTAAGGTTTATAAAAACGCCATTACATATCCAATTCTATATAGTATCAATACCATTACTACTTTCTATCAATTAAAATATCAACAACGACTAATTAAGTCATCGCCTTATTGACTTCATTCCCTCTACAATATACCTGAAGATAAAAGTTTTATAAATATTTTATTTCTGTACTACGTTATTATCAATTTTATGTGTATCTTATTTTGCATGTATATTAATTAGAACACTACAAGTACTATTAATTTTGTTTATTGATTTTATAAAAATAGGAGAAACCGAGCTACTGAGCATTATATATCAATTCGTACCAGTGTATTATACATACATACATATATTCACGCTTCTACTTCTCCCACGGGAAAGGCAGAGACTATTAGGCCACCTGGAACGCGTGACAAATCTCTTGCTTCACTCACACCCATTAACCTTCTCAAACATGCTATGTTCTTCACACTACGTGTAATATGAATCCCTGTTTACCTAGAAGGGGCGACAGAGTCCTCCAGCATAGCAGAGCCTTCGTCTCCCTCGATGCCAAGGTGGTCGGCAGCGCGGCGCCTCTTCAGGATGATGTCGATGTAGCCAGCTATCACTTGCAGGATTTGTTCAGCCTCTGTCGTCTGCACTGAGTAGTATTGGTCACTGTGGGCAAAGGGATCGTAAGTCAATTTGTATTATATTGTTCACAAAACACTCAAAAAACTACAATTATTATCCTACAATATGTAAACACAACGTGGATGGTGTTAATGCTGTTACATTTCATTTCACATTGACCTTAATTAGTCAATATTTTCTAACGCTTTCAATACATTTAACCATTGCGAGGTAGTCAGAAGTTCAAGTGCATATCTCTGCAATTGTGGAGGTAATGATTCTATGGCTAGCTAGAACCCTCGTGTTGACCAGACAGTCGGCACATAATATGACAGGTGGTATACCGTATAACCAAAAGGGTGACGTCAAAAGTATCTCTAACCGCACAGTATATACGAGTGTCAATGAAGCGGAAGTGGTTTTTCAGGATCACGACATATAGGGTTCCGTTATCCACTTACTCATCTATAGGGAATCAGCTTTGATTTGTATGTATGTAGAATCTATTTACACCTAGTCCCTTAGTTGCCTTTTACGACATGCTGAGACGAACAGCCGCTAGTTACCATTCCTTTACGTCCCACCTAGCACGTATGTGTGTCCCTTAATCGCCTTTTACAACATGCTGAGACGAACGGCAGCTAGATATAATTATTTTTCCTCATACGTATGTGATGTTGGAAAGCGAGCGTTGGACTGGCATCCCACAGGAAAGAGAAGGACAGGGTGTCCTAAGTCCTCGTGGCGTCACTCAGTTCAGAAGGAAGCTAAGTCCGTGGGACTGCAGTGGGGAGATCTGAAAGAGATTGCGCAAGATCGCCCACGGTGGAGAAACATTCTTCGAGCCCTATATCCCTGCTAAGGGATAACAGGAAATAAGTCAAGTAAGTATGTGGTGTGTGTACCTGTAGTCTCCGAAGTCGAGCGTGAAGGTGTTGGGGGAGGCGCACCAGCGGCGCACGGTGGTGAGAGGCCAGCTCTGCAGCACCTCCTTGGAGCGCTCGTCCAGCCGCAGCACCGAGTCCTTGGTCACGCCCAGCAGGCGAGGCACCAGCTTGTTCTTGCCCTTCATCTTCTCCTGACACCGAGAGAAGAGAAGTTGTTAATATAGATCATGTAGATAGATATTACACTACACTACATACATACATATATATATACCTACCTATCACGTTGGATGCTGTCTATCTAGTGATACACAAGCTTCGAATGACCCATACCTAACATGCCTTCGAAATTTCGGAGATGGGTATTCAAGCCTCTGACTACCCCGCCATAATAAAAAAGGGAGTGTGTATACACAAGTCGTGAAGCGTATGTATATATATATTATACATTCACTTCCATTAATCCCTTTTAGAGTGGAGAGAACCTCGGAGAAGATATTTCTAAGGTCACTTTTTAGCATAAATATTAGTGTTGTGATGTCATATGGAACATTGGTGATAGGTTGTAAGCCTATCGCTCAATAGATTCTATTTACCCGCTGTCTCTAAGTTGCATCCTATGACATGCCGAGAAGAATCATTGCATTCATTTACGTCTCAGCTAGCACGGGACTACACTACACTATTTATGTTATATTTAAATCAATTAGATTATTATACGTTAACGATATGCATACAATTTTTAATTATTAGTAAATGTTCCTTTGTATTTCCGTTTAGTAGTTTAATATATCTTTGCAATGTCATGAATTATAATAATTATTTTCTAAAATTGTAATGTGTCCAATTAGAAATACAAACTATTTATATCACTACATAGTATAAAACAAAGTCGCTTTCTCTGTCCCTACGTCTCTTTGTATGCTTAAATCTTTGAAACTACGCAACGGATTTTGATGCGGTTTTTTTTAAATAGATAGAGTGATTCAAGAGGAAGATTTATATGTATAATAACATCCATTAAATAGTGGAGTAGGCTGTATATTTTATACCCGTGCGAAGCCGGAGCGGGTCGCTAGTTAAGTATAAAGTACGTACCTTGACAAGGAAGAACGCAACCCCATACGTAGGCAGGGCCCTCGCAGTCTTCGTATAGAGCACCTTAGCGTCCAACTCGGAGAGGCCGACGTGACGGGAATGTTCTCTTAGGACCTTCTTCTCTATTCCCTTTACCTTCACGTAGGAAGTCGGCAGGAACTCTTTTAGGCTGCAAAATAGTTGTGAAGTTAGAAACTGACTGACAGTTCTGGTGTAGTTATGGGGTACTGACTGACAGGTGTCAATTTAAAATACTGACTGACAGGTGTGAAGGATGTAAATTCAATTGAATGTTATTTTGATGTTTTAAGCAAATTGTGATCGTAATTAAAATATAAACAGTTTTGTTTACTGTTTATATTGGCTACCTCTAGAGCGCCACACACAGAGAGCAACCTAAGTTGCAATTAGTTAAACATAATTACCACAAACGACGCCCGCAAGAAATAAAATAATATTTAAAATATATTACAAAAATCCATATCCTAGAACGCGTAATTGTAATATTTAACTGCAACAAGATATATACAAATTGACGAACACCTGCCCAGGTAGGGAGCTTCCTCTTTTCCTGTACGACAAAATGGATCCTACATATGTACGATTATATATACTAGATGTAACACTCACTCTAGGAACCCTGGCGTGTGCTTGTCTTCCTTGTGGTCTCCGAACTGGATCTGGCACTGGATGCCCGCGAACTCACACGCTGCAACCAAACAATTACATATAATCATACATACATATACCCTATGTATTCCGTTCTTACGTATAGTATAGTTAGACATTTCGTTTAATATGTATTTTGAATGCTGTGGCAACATTAAAATTGAAGGCAACCTCCAATTTTTACCGTTTATGTACTTTTGTTTGTAAGTGTTAAGTATGGAAGTACCATTCAATGGATTTTCTCAAATTTCTCAAGCATATATATACACATCACAAGCGTATCCCTATGAAAGGGTCGACCGAGATCACGGAATCCCATTCGTTTGTCTTTTTAGAACGCCTTTATAGAAGTTATACCGATACCGATACGCTATACCGAGTTTATTTGATTGAGTCTTGATTCTGACCCCTTTGGCTTCATTAACATCCACACATCCACACACACACACTCGGCGGTTACAGGTGTTTAACCATCACTCTTTTTCAATTTTTTTTTCCTAGGAAAGTTGTAATTTTACGTCTCTTGTTATTTTACAGTGACATATACAACTAAGGAATATATATGAGTGAAGTGGAAGGGCGGTTACGTAGGGGCCGGCCTAATAAGACATATAACAGTCAGATAGACGCTATATTGAAAAAAGGTGACGTTAGGAGTACCTATAACCGCCGAGCGTGTATAAGAAGATGTATGAGTGTCAACGAAGCGAAAGTGGTCTGTCAGTGGGACAAATGGGGATCCGTGATCTCTTTACCCCTCTACAGGGAATCACGTGTGATGTGTATATATACAACTAAAGCATGTCCCATACCCTTGTCCTGCGTGACAGGATGCGTCCCATCCAAGATGGCGTCCCTGGCCTGCACGTACAGCAGATTCAGCTGTACTGGATCTCTGGCGTCCACGTTGCGGTCACTGTAGAACAGCTTGCGCCGTAACAGCAGGGTCTCGCCAGGCGGTATGCCTTGCTCGCGGAGGGTCTTTGACACTTCTACCCAGTTCACTGGAAAGGAACATAATAATAAGTAACGTTCTGTCCGGGATCATTTGTTCTCCCAGCAAAGGGAGGCGGCTGCTCCTTCGGTAGCCCATCGTACTAGCCACTGATTTCGTGTTGCCACTTGACTTTATTATAATGCATTGTATATATTAATTATAAATTATCTATATGAATATATTTATACTATTTTTAACTAACCGTATTGTAGAGTGTATATCGGTTTTCATATCGATGATGATGATAGATCAAGGCTACTAAGACACAATTTTAATATAATTTCTTGGGCGAAGTTCTAGCAATCTTGATTATGTTATATACGAATCTCATCGTAAGTATGATATGATGCACGCACTCGAAGGTTGATGGTAGACTATATTTTTTTTCCTTCTAACATTTTTATCCATGTTAGGTATAGAAAATTGGCAAAGTTAAGGGCAGAGATACACTATTGGGAATAGATAATTTGCGCATACTTATTGTTTATATGACTTCGCAGCAACAATATAGCCCCATTATATGCTAATAAGTGACCAAGAAGATGTCTTTCATGTGACGTAAATGTATGTGTTTTTAAGAGCTAGGCAGCAGTGGCTTGGCGTACCTTCGTCGTCGGTGCGCAGCTTCTTCCGGAGCTGGTCCATCTTGGCGTCGCGCTCCTTGTCCTGGTGGCGCCTGCGCAGCGTCAGGGTGCCGTAGTTGGGCTTCTCGCAGGGGTCCGCCTCCTCCTTCTGCTCCTCACGAACCTAAACACCATACGATACATGTATCTATAACCGCCGAGGGTGTATGAGTATCAATGGAGCTAAGGTGGTTTGTCAGTATCGGGATGGATAGGGATCCGTGATCTCTGTCTACTCGTCTATAGGGAACCGTTCACGATATATATGTATGTTAATGTGTACATACAAAGACTCTATAATTTCTTTGAGGAACACAAATTGAAAGTAATAAGATGTGAAAACAATCATGGGTTTGTTTATTTATTACCATAAAACCAATTCACAGTACGCAATTGTGAAGTTACTGATTCTATGTGCACTTAGGAATTACATGTTCACCAGTGGATACCACTATATCACCGTAAACAGAGACTATTAATATATAAGTAGGCTGCTTCCTTAAAATGTTTTTGATCAGCGATAGAAACAGCACATGGACAATATAGATGGGTTCTCATCTAGATACTTCTTACACCCGCGTCACTTAACTTCAGCGACCAAACGAGACGCCGTATATCATCCCGGTAGGACCGTTGTCTTTTTGCCATGCATTTTAAATAAAAAAAAAAAAAACATTTTATTCACAAAGGCACAAGACCAACGATGACAGAAACAAAACGGAACATAACAATTTGAGAGGCGCCATATGCTGGCCCCGGGCCCCTGCGAAAGGGATCCGTCTCAGTTACTTGCTAGCAGAAAGGGAAGCCCAATCTGCCAGCATTGATGTTATGACAGACTCCGAGTATGTATTTTATATACATACACATCACGCCTGTATAATATAACACAGTCTGAACACAAACAGTATGCTGTATAACATTCTCCTACCTACTAGGGGTATACAGTAGTACGGAGCGCGCCATACTCACCAGTCCGTACTCGTCGTGGTTGGTGATGCCGATCTTGGTGCAGATCACCACCATGAGGTTCGCCACCACCTGGCTGTCATCCACTAGGAGCGTCTTCACCGAGCCTACGCACACACGCACACACATATTTACATACAACATACATTTATTTTGTGGCGACCTCTAGGGCCACACATAGGGAAAATCAAAAGAAAATCAGAGGAAAAGTTGTGATTAAATTAAGATAAAAAATCACAGATGGCGCCAGGACAACAATTACTGTCCTAGAACGCGCCATTAAAATAATTAACAGAAACAAAATAATTATATACAATATTCCAACTCAATTACTGCTACGGTAGGCAGCTTCCATTTTCCCTGTAGGAAGCAGTGAAGATGCTAACTAAATGTTACAACTATGAATTATTATCATAATTTAATAAATCCCACGCTTAATCACACGGTTTGACATTTCCTAGGGGGAATGCTTTATATGTTCATGTAAATGTATTTGTCTTGAGTATTTTTTTTTTCATTTTTATTGTTTTTTCAATAATTTTAGATCCGTACATATTACGTAATGTATACAGTGGATAACCGTGTAATGTATACCGATCTACATCTTGTTTAACCAAAATACTCCAAGCCCTATCTCACCATCAAGCATCTTGACGCGCAGGTTCCGCATCTTCCTCGCATAATGGAGGAGGTCTCCGTTGCGCAGCATGTAGTAGTCGAGGGAGCGGGAGGGCTCCAGCCAGACGCCCTTCTTGCTGTCCTCGTCAGACGGGAGGAATAGGCCGTATTCCTTCGCTGTGGAAAGGTAGGAAGGGATGTGAATAGGCTATAGTGATATATATATCTTAAATTACGCCTCTACGTCCCCAACAGGCAAGTTATATAGTAATGATTGCTACCGTGATTGACTGACAAATCTCTCTTGTTTTTTTTAAACTCTCGCGATGTATACTCATTATATTTACTATGTGAGACCGTGAGTCTTCCCGCGACCACGGCCTATGCAACTGGGTCGAAACGTCGGGTGAAATAAAGGTATTTATATCTTTATTAATTTATCATGAAACGACCCGGTCTCACATAGTAAATAAAATCTCTCTTGCTTCACTCATACCCATTACCCTTCTTACATGCTCTTCTGTTCTTCATGCTACGCTACATTCGCCTTGGGAAGAATGTCAATGGTTATATAAATGGGGAAATAAAAAAAGACTAGATAGAAAATAGTCAGATCCCGTAATAACCGGTGTTGTAAATACAATGCTAATTAACTTTCTTTCACAGCATGTCAAAGTCGACAATGGAATCTATTGAGCGATTGACTAGCAATCTATCGCAACATTTTTTTCAATGATATCACAAGCCCGATCATTTTGCTTATAGTATGTATGGTTACATGTACTTATATAAAACACTAACTAGCGCCATTCATCCCGGCATGTGAGTTGATTAAGGGACTAGCTATCAATAGATCCCATTGGATATTGGTCACTTATGTTCCATATGATCTCAACTCTTCTATTCACCCTAACAGTGACATAAGACATTATTTTTATAAGATTCAGTAAGTAACGTGAATGTCTATATTGATGTAAGTTATCCACCCCGAAAGGGATGAAAGTACATGTATGTATATCTTATATGTATGTAAACGTACATCCTGGCATGTGAGGCGACTAAGGGACAAGCTATCAATAGGTCCCATTGGATATTAGCCATTAATGTTCCATATTATCACAACTCCTCTATTCATCCAAACAGTGATATATATATATATATATATATACACACACATATATCTAACTAGCTATTTTTCTTCCCGGGATGTCAAAGGAGACGACTTAGGGACTATTTTCACCAATGTTCCATATGATCTCATCTCCCACATTCATCCTAACAGTGACATAAGACATTGTATCAATAAGATTCAGTAACTTAGGACTATATATGTGAACGTACGGTCTCCGTTGGTAGCTTCAAGGACCTTCTCCCGGATGTGGTGGCAGGCGTCGTGCACGGAGCACGAGGGGTCGAACTGCATCGTCTTCACCACGGAGCCCCCCTCCAGGCCCACCTTGAGAGATACCAGCGCCATTGCTGATAGGGAATGGGCTCTGTGAATTGAGGGAAAGGAGATACAGGTCAATAACAATAGTTGTATATAAAACATACCTTTATTATTATATATATTTATTAGACAAAAAAAGACATACGCATAGTCAGAGTTTCTGATGTCCATCACCGCAATTGCGGAGGTAGTGATTCTATGGCCATCTAGGATACACGTGTTGACCAGATAGTCAGACACTCAATGTGACAGGTGAGAAGCCATTTCGCCATTTATAAGTACGTACTATTTGGGGAACAGATAGATTTCCTCATTTTTTTGTATCTGTATTAAATTTTTTATATTGTGTATACAAGAAAATAAATGTGATATTTTTATTAATGTATTACATGGCCATGTCAATTAAAATACATACCCCTGATATAATGTGGAATGCTGGATGGTATGTAAGCCACCCGTCCCATAGGACGTAAAAATAATAACAAATAGCTGCCGTTCTTTCAGACATGTCGTAGGAGGCGACAAAGTGTAAATTAAATCTATTGAGTGATGGGTTAGATATCTGTCACCGATGTTATGTTAGGACATCCCAATATTTATGCTAAAAAGTGACGTAGGCGATATTCTACGCGGTTCTATCCATTACGAAAGGAATTAAAGGACTTGAATGTTTATCTATGTAAAAATACATCAATGTAGTCAATCTGTGTGTATGTAATGTACCTGTTAACAGTAGCGGTCTTGAATGCTGAGAAATTCTCTTCCTCTTGAGGTTCGTTGCCGAAAGAACTCCTCCTGACTCTGGGAGGTGTCACCTCGCTCGCTCTCGATACGGAACCCTACAACAACAGTACCAACATATATACATACGCTTCACGACTTGTGTATACACACTCCCTTTTTTTTATTATGGTGGGGTAATCAAAGGCTTGAATGCCCATCTCCGAAATTTCGAAGGCATGATAGGTATGAGTCATTCGAAGCCAGCGTATCACTAGATAGACAGCACCCAACGTGATAGGTAGTGAACCGTATCGCCGTATTTAGGCTCTGACTATTACCTATCCCTCGGGTTAGGCAGGTTCCTCATAATGTTTTCCCTCGCCGTTAACAGTACCAACATATAATATAGACCATAGCACCTAATGTATTATTATCCGTGATCTCTGCCTACGCCTCTACAGGGAATCAGGCGTGATGTGTATGTGTGTATTATATTAGTATGATATAAAGTGTATACGAAAGAAAAAACATAGTATAGAACGTAAAAAGAATGCTAATTAGCTGCCGTTCTTCCCGGCATGTCGTTGGAGACGACTACGTGACTAGGGATAAATGGAATCTATTGGGCGATGGGCTAGCAACCTGTCCCCAATGTATCCAATAACATCGCAACCCTAGAACAATTGTACATAATATACTCACGCCTCTAAGTCCTCAACGAGATTGGCAGAAACTATTAATCAACACCTTGAATGGGTGACAAATGTCTCTTGCTTATCATACTCTTCTGTCGGCTGTCCCAAACCAAAACCCAGTAAGAGAAATTTTGTTTTCAACCCGTTTATTTTCGATTTTTCTTTATTTAATATAAAACTGTGTCCAATGCAAAAACACTGGCTGCTCTAACGCAGTCGGAACCAAAGTTTATACTTGTTACTTTTATAACTTTTTATAACTTTATGCTTTTCACGTTTTCACAGGCAAGTAAATTAATTTGTTCTTCTGTAAAATGCAATCTTCTTTCATTAACTATTTAATGAAATTTTTGAATTCTTCTTTCTGAATGGCTCTTACTAGGTTTTTGGTTTGGACAGCCGCTGTGGCTCACGATTGTATCCAATAAGATCTAAGTATTCTATGCGGCCTACCACTTTACATATGGAATAAACACTATTCTTTAATCCTATGGTAACTGTAATGATACTACCTAACTAACTACTAGAGTTTACGGTTAAAATGTTATATACATATAATAGTATACTCACGGCTCTGTTCCTGGGGGAGCGGGACAGTGCCTCCTGGATCCTCTGCCGCAGCGAGGGCCGTCACCTCTCACTCCACTCGTACGAGTAGACACTCTGCAACAAACAAATACAATACATTAATGTACACTACATAGTATAAAACAAAGTCGCTTTCTCTGTCCCTATGTCCCTTTGTATGCTTAAATCTTTGAAACTACGCAACGGATTTTGATGCGGTTTTTTTTAATAGATAGAGTGATTCAAGAGGAAGGTTTATATGCATAATAACATCAATTAGATAGTTGAGTAGGCTATCTATTTTATACCCGCGCGAAGCCGGAGCGGGTCGCTAGTACTAGTATAAATAGTCTGGGACGTAAAAAGAATGCTAACTAGCTGCCGTTCTTCCCGGCAATTCGTAGGAGGCGACTAAGAGACTAGGAGTATGTATATGGAATCTATTGGGCGATGGACGATGGTCTAGCAATGTCTGTCTGTCACCAATGTTCCATCATGACATCGCAAGCTAATAAGTGACTAAGATGTTTTCGTTAGTTTAAGGTTCTGTCAACCGCGTAAGGTACTTAAGGGTGTGAATGTATGTAATGTACAGTTCAGTACTAGTATATGTATATTGCGAGGTAGTCAAATATTTTATTTAGTTAATATTTTATTAGTATAATTATTAATTTCATAATTGAGAAGATAGTGTATCTTATAATGGTATGAACTATAATTATAACTATAATATATGGAATAAGAACAAAGGCTTCAAAATCAATTCCTACCGAAAAAAACGACATTCATACCTCTTTCGCTTCATTGAAATTCAAACAGCTCACACACAATTAAAAAATAAATGTAAAATTACATAAATACATACATGTATGTACATTCACACCTATGCATCCCCAACGAGATACGCACAGACTATTCTTCACGCTAATAGATACATTGACACCCATACACCCTCCGCACACACTCGGCGATTATAGTTCTACTCTTTAGACATTCCTAACATACCTTTCCAACGACCGCATTTCCACACTATCCCTCCATCCACATACCCCTTCGCCACATATAGCTACTAATAGCCCAGAATCCCTGTCCACCTCTCTATAGATCATCTCCGTGATATAAAGGGCCAGAATGTTGAGGGATTAACGACGTTCAATGGTTGTACGTGCGGAATAATTTAAAGAGGAATTTTAATATAGCCGAGAGGGTACTAGTATGTAGTGAGGTTATTAAAATCCCTATTTGCAGACAAAAGCAAAAAGACAAATGCATTCACGACCTAACCCTTGCGGGGTAGTCAGAGGTTCAGGTGTCCATCTCCGTAATTGCGAAGGTAGTAATTCTATGGCCACCTCTAACCCACGTGTTGACTAAGTCAGTACTCAGTGTGACAGGTAAGCCATGTCGCCATTTACTAGCACTAACTGTTACCTGTTCGGGGAATAGGTAGGTTTCCTCACGATGTTTTCCCTCACCGTAGTATCATTATCGTGTAAGTATTATAATAGTATTTGCCGACTTCATTCTAATGTTACATATTCAAACTTACATACATACAGGCTCATCACTTCATATAAAACATATATTATATAGATACATATACTCGTACATCACGCCCGTTTCCCTGTACAGAGGTAGGCAGAGATTACGGATCCCCATCTGTCCTGATTCTGACTAACCAATTTCGCTTCATTGACACCCATACACCTCCTTATATCAACTCGGTGGTTATAGGTACTTCTAACGTCACCCTTTTTTAATATTGTATTTTTTTAAGTATATAATCGTATATTCTTTCTGGTCATGTATAGTCATAATAATACCAGCAGAAAGACAGTTAATTACGTCCTATACAGTCCGTCTATCAAGCTTCGTACTAAAAGCAGTAGAGATGCAATTGCCACCGCTCCCCAGCCATTAAACCGCCTACAAGGGGTGACTAGCCCATCACGGAATATTAATACACTCGTAAACTTATAATAGTTGGAGTAACTGCGCGTTTTAAATTCAAGTACCGTTTAATCGAGAAGGGTGACAGTTCTTAACAGTTTATGTTCTGCGCCCAAAAGATTCCATGCTTCTACGATAGGCTGTGAAGAAAGTTAGTTAACTTATCATTGTATTTACGTCCCATAATAGTAATAGTGAGTGCTTGTAAATAGCGACATGGCTTACCACCTGTCACATTGAGTACTGACTATCTGGTCAACACGTGGGTTCGAGGTGGCCATAGAATTATTAGCTTCGCAATTGCAGAGATAGACACGTGAATCTGTAACTACCCCGGAAGGGTTAATGGTCACGACCGCGTTTGTCTTATTCCTTCTAATTTTGAACCACAACACAATTGAACTTCCGACTATCCCGTAAGGGTTAATGGTAGTGAACGCGTTTGTCGTTTTGGTTTTTGTTCCAATACTAGTGACAGTTCCTTTTACATCCCAGACTATCTCTTACTTAGTACACATTATACATGATCAATCTCAATGGAACCCTTACACATGCCAGGATGAGCAATTATCTCTTCTCATGACACGTGTCAAGCAATGGCCAGTGTCAATCCACCCCAGACAGAAAAAGGGGTGACATGAACACACAAAAGTATCGCCTGTTTCCTTGCGGTTAATTGATATTGACATTTACGCTACTGGATCCGTGGTTTTTGTCTACCCTTCTATAGGGTAACGGGCGTGATGTGTATACGTAGAACTTACACAGATCAAATCAACTTATACTTATAACCGCCGAGTGTAAATGAGGAGGTGTATGAGTGTCAATAAAGCGAAAGTAGTTTGTCAGGATCGGGACAGATGGAGATTCGTAATCTTTCACTACTCCTCTACAGGGAATCAGGCGTGATTTGATTGTATGTATATGTTATTTTTCTCAAGGGCATGTATTAGAAGGTTAATGGGTGTAAGTAAAGCAAGGGAGATTGGTCAGGATCAGGGTGGCGATGGAGTCTCTACTTAGCTTGTTAGGAAAGTAGTCTCACGACTAAAAGTCAACTAGAAAGCCGTTCATTTAGCCAAACAGATATACGTATATGAATACTATAATATGTATGTACACACTAATCAGACCATTAACTAATCATATATGTATTGAAGAAACACATTGTCCACCAACACCACCAACTTCTATCGCCCTAGCGTTTATCTACTTGGCGATATCTTAAACCGTTCAAGATGGCGATCGACAGCCTACGCCTTCGCCGAAAAGAAGTACAGGTGTTCATTAATATATGTATGTGTATATGAAGCGTATATATAGGGAGATGCACATTAAAGATAAATAAATAATACAGAACCTATGACTGCATTATCCATAGAGGAGATTAAACTCAAAATCTTCACATCCCATATCCCAGCATCTAAGCCACGCCCATTTCCTTACATACACCCACAGATACCCTAAGATAATCCATAATCCGAGGGTGCTGCGTAAACATGTAGTACGCATGCGCAGTACCCTAGGGGGTATCGATCGTACTCCGGCGCCGACCAGTCTGGGACCCTGGCGACTGTCTGCGATACGAGTGGATAAGAACGGCAGCTAGTTAGTAGTTAGCATTCTTTTTTATGTTGTAGATAAGTATGGGACTGTCTGTTTGTAAAAATATTTAATCTACATATATTAATAATTTTTTGCTGGGTACGGCAGGTTGGATTGAAACATTGCCTATAGTTATAGGAAACTAGCGACCCGCTCCGGCTTCGCACTTCTGGCTTTTTATGGATGTTATTATACAACCTTCCTCTTGAATCACTCTATCTATTAAAAAAAACCGCATCAAAATCCGTTGCGTAGTTTCAAAGGGACACAGGAACAAAGAAAGCGACTTTGTTTTATACTATGTAGTGATTTTTTTTCCGATTCGATAACATGTATCTGCATATTTCGATTTGATGGAGTATTTCGCTAAATTATATGTGCCAAGAGCTAGCAACTTGTCATTTATGTTCTATATCGCCATAAAAATGTAAGCTGCTGTAGCCAATTGGGTAAGATCTCGGACTTTTAATTAGAGATCCTTGGTTCGAATCCTGGCTCTGGCATGTATTTATGAATTAAATTAAAAAAATTGATTTTCTTTTACGTACTTAATTAACATATTCTAATGGTGAGGGAGGATCGTGAAGAGGATCTTGCATATTCCTCGGAATAGGTAATAGTCAGTGACTGTATACGGCGATACGGTTCACTACCTATCATTTTGGGTGCTGTCTATCTAGTAAAACACGAGCTTTAAGCTCATTCCGAACTTGCCTTCGAAATATCAATCTTTTCACTACGGTAGGGTACAATAATAAATGGATTGTGCATACACAAGTCGTGAAACGTATGCCTGTATAAATTAGAATAGAAGAACGTTTCACAAACACAACAATACAACACACATTACAAAAATTGGTACAAACATACGAAAAACAGTAATTGTAGGGCGCGCTGTATTGCTGTCGTGAAAGGGCCCAGACTCAGCATATTTCGGGAACCGGAAAGTTCACGACGCCGATCCTCCGTCTGAGCCGATTGATGAGAAGATGATGAGAATTACAATAGCCTTAGAAGAAAGGCTTTTAGTTATCATTCTATTTACGTGTGAGACTAGCGTGGGCATTTCCCATAAGTGAAATGTACGTAGGCGCCGATACAAGACTTCGCCGTATTAATAACTAGCTTTATCACTCTATTAAGGCCGGATATAGTAATGAGTGCCAAATATTAATAGTCGCCTGTTAACGTTGCTAGGCTATGGATTGCGTATGATATTATTTTCTTAATGGACTCATGTGAATTACTCTTAAGTACCGACATGGACACATACGAATCTATATAGTAGAAAGAATAAGACAAACGCGTTCATGACAATCAACCGTTGAAGTAGTCAGAGGTTCAGGTTTCCATCTCCGCAATTGACCAGATAGTCAGTACTCAATATGACAGGTGGTAAGCCATGTTGCCATTTACAAGCACTATTACCTGTTCGCGCAACAGGTAGGTTTCCTCACGATGTTTTCCCTCATCCGTAGTATGCGGTGCATTGCGCAAAGGTATTTTTATTACGAAAATTTACATAGAAATTCATTAAACTTCATTCCCATTGTTACATGCTCAAGCGGGATTTAAACCCAGTACCCACTGATACAGACTCAAGCCCCAAACAACTGAGTTACGCTGAATTACTTAAAGAAAAACCGATAAGCTGGTCACTTATTATAACTACCCCCACATGAAAAACGTCGTAGATTTGTCAACCCATTGTTTAATGCAGGGAAACACTAGCCTCCGAGTAGCCATTAGCCCTTCGCAGTGGTTGATCCCCTGCAGGACAAACAGCGCATTGTCATGGAATCACTCACGCCCGTCCCGCCGCGGCTAATGGAAACGGATCGCGTTTCTGCGGGACGGAAGCTCTTGATTGATGGACACGTGCGTTTGTATTGATAAACATAGTGCCTTGGACTCAATGGAGATTAGATGCGTTTCTTCATAAGCGAAGCAGAAATTAAGAGGTAATAGATTAGATGGCCTATCATACATATATATATATATATATATATATATATATATATATATATATATATATATCGCACCTTCGGGACCAAACTCGCACTTGTGCAACTTTTTACGAAAATGACTTAAGTATACAGAATTAACCGCGATAATCGACTTCATATACACAGCAAAAAGTTTTAAAATCCTTTGAAAAATGGAGCGGTGAGGCGGGGGAGTATGTTATGTCATTACGTGTAATTGAAAGAGAATTTTAGAGTGAAAATCGCTCTCCTGTAAAATTAGGTTTGTTGCATAAGTGCGAGTTTGGTCCCGAAGGTGCGATATATACACACACAATTCTATCTCTCCAACGGATGGGCAGAGATTATCGATCGCTACCTGGAAAGATCCTGACAAAGCTTTCTTGCTATCAAGTTCCAAATAATTTAAGTGACCATAGAGATTTCGTCCTTGAGGTTTTGTATATTAATATACATACACGTGTACATATCACTCTAGATAGAAACATAGAGAGATCTGTGCCTACCTCGTAATATACAAATGTTTTGTTAAGAAATAAACTATAGGCAAATTGTCTCTAATAAAAGCGGCATAAATTGAGCATATATTGTTAGGAAAAATGCCTATTAGGTATTGAACTCGGAACCTTCACTACCAGAAATTTTGTTCCTACGATTGAGCTAACCCCGCTGTATATCTTCAAGCTAATTACACCGAAGCGTAGTGACAAAACGTTGACCACATGCTGTTTAGGGTGACTCAATCAGCCCTGACAAATGATTCTTTCATTAATACTCGTTTAACTCGGATTTACATAAGTAAGCATTCCCTTTATCCCGAAAGGGGCAGGTAGAACAGTGGGTAGCAAAGAATCTTACGTCTAATTTAGTTTGTTAATGAAATTATCAACATTACAAAAACCAAACATGTTTTCATTAACTACCTTCAATATGAATTCAGATAATGTCGTGTACATCTCCGCAATTACGGAGGTAGTGATTCTATGGCCACCTTAAACCCACGTGTTGAGCAGATAGTCAGTGCTCAATGTGACAGGTGGTAAGCCATGTCGCCATTTACAAGCACTGATTATTACCTGTTCGAGGAACAGGTGGGTTTCCTCACAATAGTATTCGGTGCATTTCGCAAATGTATTATTGCGTGAATGTATACAGGGTGGCATTCAAAACGGTCAGTATGGGAAAGTCTGGAACTATAAGAGATACGAAGATTTGTTCTTAGGAACCATGTCACCGATTTTGATAAAAAGAAAAACTGCATTCATACTTTCTTTGAAAAAACAACTGTATCCATTACGGGAATCTAACCCGGTTGCTTTGAAAAAATAAATTTGCCCTTTTCACTTTTTCTTTTTAAATATCGATTGTGTAGGTCTTAAACTGTAAATGTTTCTATCAAACATGGTGTCGAAATTGAATAAAATGCATTGTTTTGGCATACTTTAGTTTATCATAGTAGGTTTTCTAAGTGGCCACCGTTGTTTTCAATACAATATTCAACACGTTTAGGTATCGATCTTACTATTGAATTTTGTATTTTCATATGGTGAATTTGAGTTACAATTGACTTTATTGCTACTTTTAGGTCTTCAATGTTATCATAGCTTGTTGTAAAATTCATCTTTAACAAAATCCCACAAGAAATTTTCTAATATGGTTTAACACGTCACTTTAAGTGGACTTTTCAATAGATTGTTAGTTTTTGATTACTGTAGATAACAAAACCTCCTTAAAGGATTAATGCAAAGCTAATGCCACATTATATGGTGAATGTAACAAGTAGGGAAGTACAAAACTACAAACAGCTATAGAGACAATTTTACATGTCTGTTGAATATTGTTACGGTGTATGTAAACTACTATGATAAACTAAAGTATGCCAAACCAATGCATTTTATTCATTTTCGACACCATGTTTCATAGACATTTACAGTTTAAGACCTACACAATATTATATTTTTATAATATATTTTATTACACATTTTATTACAATTTATTACAATATATTTAAAAAGAAAAAGTGAAAAGGGCCAATTTATTTTTTCAAAGCAACCGGGTTAGATTTCCGTACCGGATACAGTTGTTTTTTCAAAGAAAGTATGAATGCAGTTTTTCTTTTTATCAAAATCGGTGACATGGTTCCTGAGAACAAATCTTCGTATCTTTTATAGTTTCAGACTTTCCCATACTGACCGTTTTGAATGCGCCACCCTGTATAGTAAATCAAAAAACTCCATTTCTATTAGTACATGAATTGATTTAGATTCAAGCCCTAACAATTGATCTACACCTAACTAATTATAATTCCGAATTGATAGTGTAAACACTAGATTATAAGGCAGAGATGAGATCACTATTTACTATTAGAATAACGCAATACGGTCTAATACCTAATACGGTAAGGTATGTTATGACATCGCCTCGCAGCGGACTTACATCATACATACACACATTTATAATCTTTAAAGGAGTGGGCTAAACAAACATTCGAAAAACTATAGGTGTATTTTGACGACCTCCGTGGCGCGATCGGTTAGCCGCCTGAACGCTAATCGTGAGGTCCCAAAGATTCCCGGTGGAGGCAGAGTTAAGAACTACGCTTTTCTACTGCTTTCCAGCTGGTCGTTGATTATATATGATATATATGTATTTATCTATATATAATATGCACACATTTCTTAAATATACGTTGACTAGTATACCCTTAACACAAGTCTTAAATGTACTTACCAAGGGGCTAGTTCAATTGGTGTAATAATGTCCTAAATATTTATATATTATATATTTACATTCTTGTTTTGATAAAAGGTAACTAAGAAAATTTAGGAATGTCGTATGATAAATACTTAATTACCCATAAATTCCTGAGGTAAGGTAAAGGTCCATTAGTCGCATTTAGCTCGTATCGGAAAGAACGGCAGCTAGTTAGTATTCTATTTATGTCCAGACTAGCGCGGGAAATGTTATGTTTATGTAACATCAAAAATAATGAAAATTAAATAATAAATTGCGACGTTAGAGCTACCTATAACCAACGAGTTACACACAGAGATGTACGATGCCTAGCCAAAACGGTTTGTTAGGGAATAACATATCTGTGATATCTTTATGGTAAATTTTCATTTATAATTATATCTATTTCTTACCATAATTGTAGTAATTATCCATATTATACTCTTTTTGATTTTTCTCTTACACCTTTATAGAGAGACAGGCATGATCTTTATGTATGCAATTAATCAATATTACAAACCTACATAATTCTATAATTACAACACAATTCCTATTCCCAATCTCACAATTATAGCATTAGTATCCTTCACCAAAGAATGTCGTAGCAAACAAAGGCAGTAACTCAACAAGTGCAAATTAGAGGTTTACATCGGATTGAGGCACGCGTCACTCAAATGTTTCAAAAAGGAGATATGCATCTTTGTTTGGGGTGCCTTGTCACAACAAATTTACTGTTGAGTTTTTAATATGAATAGATGCTGTAATAGTCTATGATGTAAATAGAATGCTTACTAGCTGCGGTTTGTCATATGAGGCGACTAAGGGACTAGGGGACAAGGGAATCTATCTGGAAATAGCAATCTGAGAGTAATGTTCTTAATTAATATTATCACAAGTCCGATATTAATGATAAACTGATCGAGGATTTAAGTTTTCGATATTTTGTCCATATCAAATCGGATTAAGGAACAGGGATGTATGTATATGCGCGCGGGGTTGCCATGTGCGCTTGGTTCCATAAATGTAAATTATTTTATAATATTAATTCTTTTCTCTATGTGTGTCTACTTGTGTCTATTTGTGTCTATTTGCGTCGAACAAATGCCTCAGTTCCGAGAAAGATTTTTGGGACATAAGAAATTATGTAAGTAATTATATTAGAAATCCTGTCTATTTTTTTAAGTGCTATAGTCAGTTCATACATGAAACAACCTATCCAACCTATCAATTTTGCTACCCAATTACGAAACTAAATAATTTACCTCAATAGACAAACGAATCTATTTACTACCCAATTATATAATAATCTTAGTATACGTTAAGCAAAAGATTTCCAACCCATCACCAATTACATAGCCCATCCCTCAGAATGCAAATAATATAAATAAGGCCGCCAGCAGTCATTAAGCAATCTTTCTATTTGAATGTTAATTGCATTGAATGGGGTGAAGAGATAGCATCGGTGGGGTCGCAACCAATTGTCCACACATATCGGTTTGATTGCATCGCGATTAACAAGCAGAAAGAGAGATAGTTTAATGTTTATTTTCTTAATAATATTTGGGAGAATATTACATCAATTGAATTAGACCCTTGGTTAGTTCATTTAAGACCTGTGTTAAAAATTGTGTATGCTTAAATTATACTCGTATATACGGTGAGGAAATCTGTTCATAATTCAGAATTGGTAATTAGTTGTTTTAGAAAACGACATGGAACACTATATGTCATGTTGGGTGCTATCTGGCGAAAGATTAGCATTGAGTGACTACATACCTTCGATAACGTATCAGTGGTCACTTATTAAGTTATTATTATTTTTCAGTCTAATAGACGCTATATCGAAAAAGGGTGACGTTAGAGTACCTATGAACGCCGAGTGTGTCTGAGAAATGGGTTGTCAGGATCGGGACGAATGAGGATCCGCGATCTTCACCTACCCCTGTACAGGGAATCAGGCGTGATGTGTATGTATGTATGGTCACTTCTTCTGACAACCCGAAAGTTAATCGTTGTGAAGTGTGTGTAAATTACATTAATGGCGTACAGTTTTCCAAAAAAACATATACGATTTCAATTAACGTTTTTGACGTAGTTATACAAGTGACTTACATTCCTAAAGTCATTGACTGCTCAAAGTACACGTTACCATATAGTCAGTACCCAACATGACAGGTGGTGAGTCCTTTGAATAGTAAAGGGCGCTCTACATACTACATTAGCACTACCGTATGGCTTCACACGATTGACCGAATGACTACTCAACATTTACGTCATTACAGCTTTGTCAAGTGGGCAAAATTGTTAAGATATTACATCTTCTCAGTCATCTATAATAAACGCGTTCATGACCATTAAGTCTCGCGGGGTAGTCAGAGGTTCATATGTCCATCTCCGCAATTGGGAAAATAGTAATTGTATGATAGATAGATTGTATGAAAGATAATACTCAATGTGAACAGTTAGATTTCCTCACGATGTTTTCACTCACCGTCATTATTTAATTTATTTTATATCACAGGACACGGAAGAATTGCTACCTACTTGAAATCATTGATAACTAATTTTGGTAACCTATAGCCTAATAATAATATTCCTTTCGTCAATCTACTATCATTCATCTGCATAACATGTCTTTTAGGCTTGATTACATCTTACCTAGTACACAAACAGAATAGTTGATACTCCTATTTCTAGTTACAAAAACATTAAGGTTTATAGGAAGGTTTACAGAAGGAACGCATAGGGATTATATTGGAGAATTTCTTCTTAACGCGTTCATAGCATGAAGAAAATAAAAGCTTGTGAAGGTATATTGATGCAAGTGTGGCAAGCAACATTGCATTGGTTAGGATTTGTGACTTAATAGTCTGTCTATTCCGTATGCATGAATATATTATATATATGAAAAAGGACAGTTTATTATACCTTCTTCCCCGACTACCCTGCACCCTTAGTCGCTTCCTTCAGCGTTTAATTGATCGAATCTAATTTGTTTGCGCGTCAATCTCGGTGGAAGCTATCTAAGCGTGATCAATGCCCATCGGAGGGGAGATGGATGATTTATTCTCGAAACGAGACAGAAAACGATCTCGTAAAAAGGCGAATGGAATTAAACGATTCGGAATTATAGAACATAAAAATGCCGTATTAGTCTGATGCATTAAATGAATTATTTCAATGTCTTTCTTTTCAATACGTAGGCTTGTAAGATACGTGGATATACTAGTATCACTACATAGTATCAAACAAAGTCGCTTTCTCTGTCCCTATGTATGCTTAAATCTTTGAAACTACGCAACGGGTTTTGATACGGTTTTTTTTAATAGACGGAGTGATTCAAGAGGAATGTTTATATGTATAATAACATCCATTAAATAGTGGAGTAGGCTATATATTTTACCCGTACAAAGCCGAAACGGGTCACTAGTATAATATAAAAGAAAGTTAAAAACCCTACTTACATAACATAGCACCTTAACCATAGAACTTTGATGCAGCGAATAGTTAAATTAATAATAGTTCTTGTATATTAATTGAAAGCCAATTGGCTAACTATATATGCTAAAGGCATTCTTTTTCAAGCGGGTGCGCGTAATGTGGTGGTTATGATTTATACATATATTCACGCCTCTAAATCTCTAGCGGGATAGGCAGAGACTATCGATGGCCACCTGAAACGGGAGACAATTCTCCCTTGCTTCACTCACACCCATTAACCTTCTCATACATGCTCTTATGTTCTCCACTACGTACACCCGCTTTGACCGAGTAAAAAGAGTTTACACGATTTGAGTGAAGCGCGAGAGTCTAGATCTTAAAAGGTAGTTTCGCCGATTATAAGTAAAACCGTGAATATTTGTTAAACCTTAGGGGGTATTTAAAGACTTGAAAGTTCACTGCTATAATTACGAAAGCCGTTGGCTTTTCAATGATCGTAGTATGCGTATACACCTGATGATTCGTTAGAGTCTAATGTAATGTACTTATTGTAAAAAAGTTATCATGTTAATTAAGTATAGCATGTAAAAAATAATACATCAGTTTAGTTGATAATATACTTATTTAAAATTTACTGATGCATAGTTTAGTCGAATAATTTATTGCAAAATAATTAAAAACCTATTTGGTATTTTATTGTTTTTTTTTCAATTTATGCACATGGCGAATTTTTATATTAATTATAATAAATTCATGCACATAAATATTACCACTACGTATAATAAAAAAAATTAAATAAAAGAAACAAAACATGCGTAGAGATCCCGCGTATTCAATGCCAACCATAATTCTACGTTACGAAACCACTATAAAGCAATGAAATAAAAAATTTAAAACCAATTCCTACAAGAGACTGATTTGGCACTCACCTCGGAGCTGGCTCGCCACCCCGCATTGCCTTGCGCTTGCACTTTCCTCTTACTCAAGTCCACTTCTGCAGAACCCTGGGTTCGATCCCACGCTACTCTTCACCTTTGCCCGACTAACATTCAAATTCTACATCTATTTCTACCAAATTTACTTATACAAGATCAACATGAAAATTTACTTCATCTAGTCGTTTTTGAACTTGAGCAAAATTTTCAGTCTTTTCAAATTTCACTATATCTGTTTAGCTGGGTGCCGTGACGCCCACTGCTAAATCGATGGGAAGTGGCGTCGTGGTGGCGGAGGGACCACCCAGGGTGCTGGCTGGAGGACAAGTGGGCTTCGCGAGGCCCGCTATGGGACGGCAGGGTTCGCGCAGGCGCAGCACCCTCGGGGCGGCGACGCTCAACGCCCCATGGGGCCAACATGGGCCGCACTGAACCCATGGCGTTCATCCGAAGGCGATCGCTCGCAGATTTAATAAGCGCACTTAATGGAATCTACGCACTGTTTCTAGTAATGTGGATAGTGCTTGGGGCTTTTAAACTACGTAGGGTTTTTAAAAAAGATTACATATCTTAGGGATATTTATATTTGGTTTTACAGAATTCGCGCCTTTTTAAGATTCTAAAGAGTTTTGTTTAGTTTTGTGTATTATTTTTTTCATAGTTTAGGTGCGTTATCATAATATATTGTTTCATATGTTTCTTGAATGATATTTATAAGCTGATTTTATTTCGGTAGCAATTATTCTTCTTCCGTTGTTAAATGAACGTGGAATTATTAATAGATATTAGAATAACTATGTACGGTTAACGAGAATCGATACTGATAAAAATAACATAACATAAGGTATGAACTCGAATGAGAGATTTGACTTCAAGCTTTCATCGACACATTACGATCTTGAAATTTACTTATCATAAATAACTAAATTTAAAACGAAAAATATAATAATAATATTGCAGAAAACTATTACAAAAATTGAACTAGCCTCTTGCTAAGTACATTTAAGACTTGTGGCAAGGGCACTAGTTAACGTATATTAAGAAATATACGCTTATTATAGATATATTACCCACGTGTTGACCAGATAAGTAATGAATTTATATAATCTTCAACCAAATTGAACCAACAGTAGAAAAAAAGCATAAATGTCAATTTTTTAATAGTGTGAAGAATTCTTTCACCATAGTAGGGCTCAGCTAATGTGGTACGCTGTAACTCCATGGGTATTGTCTACGTCCTTAGGGCGAGGGGACGATCCGTCTAATGCACAAGAAGAGAGGGTGACGTAATGGTATCTGTGTTACATATTTGCTAGTCTCAGATGTAAATAGATGGTTTAACTGACCGTCTTCAGCATATGTAAGTGAAGCAAGAGAGATTTGTCTGGATCGTTCTAGGTGGCGATCGATAGTCTCTGCCTATCCCGTTGAAGAAATAGAGGTGTGAATATTTGCGTCGGTCTAGTGACCAATGTATCAATATGGCTTTTGTAAAAAGGGAAAAAGTCAGTTAATCACAATTTTTTTTTGTATTTAAACCGACGAAGAGATTTTTTTAAATAGACATATGGGACTTGTAACAATAGTCAATTATATTTCAAATTTGTTAATACTAACACAACTAGGATAATTTTATTTAAATTCACCAAGGAGATATCACTATTTGTGGGGATATATATTCGAGATTTACTCTATTAAAGGACGTGAATCTATTTGTATATGTATATGTTCTAAACAATAGGCTACACACATACAAGACAAAATTTAACTTTTCCCCCTAACAACTTATTTAGCTCAAAATCTCTTCCTCTCCTACCTTGAACCACAAGAGATCATTTCACTACCTAAGGTCTACTCTCTGCCAACCCTCTTAACGGAAAAGGCGTGATGTCTGTTAGACCATTTTTTATTAGTTACTGTTGTACCACATAACATATTCCCAACCGGATAGGCAGAGACTGTTGATCACCACCTTTAAAGGGTGACAAATCTTAAGACAAAAAAAAGACAAAACTTACTTTTATCCAATAACCTGTGCTATATAATGCTCTTCTGTTCTTTATACTACTTCATATAAAAGCATATGTAACGAAGTCCCAGCTAACATAGGACCGTCATATCTTAATTGGATAATATAGAATGCCAATAATTATTGATATCTGTCTACATCTAAAGGGAAAGAGCGTGACGTATAGATAAATGTTATTCTATCGAATGCTCTCAATAATAGTGAATCGACACACATTCAATAATTTCACTTAGGTTTGCAAATATTTACTTTAAACAGCATACCTACTTGCGAATGTTATTATAAATAATTATAATACATACATCGACAAAATACTACTGTTTGCACTATTATAGCAAAAGTGGTTTGTCAGGATCGAGATAATTGGGGATCCTCGATTTCTGCCTACTCCTCTGTAGGGAACATAAGTAAATAATACATAATGGTCAGTGCTTGTAAATGGGATCACGGTTTAGCAACTGTCACATTTGGTGTTGACATTCTGCTTAACACGTGGGTTAACTACAGATTGCAGCTTTGGAGATGGACAATTGAACAACTGACTATTTTGTAAGGGATAATAACCGCGAATGTTGATGTTCTTATTTTACAGTGACGTATGTGATATGATGAACTCTATAATCCATGACAAAATGAGAAGTTTAAAAACAGAAATACATTATACTGTAGTGAAGAAAAAGACTAGAAAATTCTTTAAAAGAAATCTAAAATATGATTACAAATAACTACGCTCATGTAATTTTATCAACAAATTAATTATTCGTCAGTACTAACTATTGTGTTTAATGTATTGTGGAGTTTCAATACAGGATTATTATTAACTATTAAATTGTCTCCAGTCCATTTTTATCTATAGTTTTTGAATCGTAATGGCATTAATATAGAACATATGTTAGAGACAGGTTGCAAGCCCATCGCTCAATAGATTTCATGGACCTGTAGTCCCTCAATAGCCTTCTATGAAATACCAGGAAGAACAGCACCTAATTAACATTCTATTTCTATCATACAGCACGGGACAAATAAGACAAAACGCCACATCATCATTAGAAAGTTAAAACAATAATAAATGATAAGAGGTTCTGTGAAACAATGCGAGGTTCAACATTACTTTGCTGGGGAAATTCGGAGGGTCGCCGTATCATTTTTCATCAGCCACTAATCACTTTTCTATTATCGTTGTGCAACTATGATAGATAGGTTTAGGGTATCTTGCTAGTTTGGGACGTAATATAATGTTACTAGCTGTTAGTATAGTTCAAGTCGAAGGGGGTTTATTTATTTATTGAATGAAGATACACCCTCGACATACTTGTATGCTAATCAATACTCAAAACTAAATTGAAACCATTTCCATGTCTGATACATACGCCTTTATGGGCGTATACAGCATTATATTTAAGTTATTAATAAATTAAATACACTTATATTGATACATAAATGTAGTGTGTAAAGAATATTTATTTCAATGCTTATTAAACTACACTAAAATTGTTTTATATCATATAATATTAATGTAACATAATATAACTATTATGCTGTTTATCGTGTTTTAAATACAGTTTACCGATTACATAGTTATTTAAGTATTTTTTTAACTACCACCTTTCTTCTCAGCAATATTGCGACTAATAGTGGTTTCATTATATTGATTGATAAGCTGAATCTAGCACCAATATTTGAATCCATCACAAGTTGTGGTGGTTATGATTACGTTGACGATGGTTAATCAAGATACTATGTCCTCAAGATACTAAATAGATATGTTATTATAGCTTCAAAAACCAATCTACCAAAGGAAGAAGCATACATTAGTATATTTGAAGAGTGTGTATGCAGTAACAATTGAGCGAGAGATAAGATATAAATAGATGGGCGGTTGCCTTTCAACTCTAGGCGGATGTGACTGACATTCGAGATGTAACATAAACACACGAGTATCTACAATCATTATATACATACACTTCGCGCCTGATTCCCTGTAAAGGTTTAGGTAGAGATTATGGATCCACATCTGTCTCTGTCCTGACAAACTACTTAAGTTTCATTGAGGCTTGTATACTTCGACATAGATACTCGGTGGTTATAGGTACTTTAAGACAACCTTTTTCAATACCCTTTGAGTATGTCTACGATAACTATAACATATTTAAACTAACATTTTTGTAGATAGTGCTTGTATACGGCGATACGGTCTACTACATATCACGTTGGGTGCTGTCTATCTAGTGAAACGCGGACTTTGAGTGGATAGCCAAAATGCCTTTGAAATTTCGGATATGGGCACTTAATCCTCTGACTACCCCGCCACAATATAAAAGAGAGTGTGTATACACAAGTCGTTAAGCGTATATAAGTATTTATCTTTGTATTTATTTCAATATTGATGATAGGTTACCAGCCGATCGCCCAATAAATTCGAGTAACTTAGTCCTTAAGTTTACTCCTAGGACATGCCGGAAAGATAGACATTTAATTAATAGTATATTTTAGTCCCTGACTAAAACTGTATATAAGTATGAATATGTTTACAATTAAGTTTAAATTTAACCCCAAGGCTCCAGGTTCGAATCCGCAATGGATTGATGTCAATTATAACCTCACACTATTAGGTGGGGCACCTCAAGTGTTGACTCAAGCCGTGCCTTTTCGAAAGGGGTGGCAGAGACAAATGCCCACTCATATTTGGAATAACATTGCGCTAATGCCGGTCAAACATTGTATTGATGGAGCAGAAAATCAACTCAATCAAATGTCTTGTGGGCAATCAGACATTTTTTCAGGCTTTTGCAATTTCTATATATAAATACGTACGTACGCGTTCACGACCATTAACGCTTGCGTGGTAATCAGAGGTTCAGGTTTCCATCTCCGCAATTGCGAAGGTAGTAATTCTATGGCCACCTCGAACCCACGTGTTGACCAGATAGTCAGTACTCAATGTGACAGGTGGTAAGCCATGTCGCTATTCACAAGCACTAACTTTAGGGAACAGGTAGGTTTCTTCACGATGTTTTTCCCTCACCGTAGTATTCGATGCATTTAGTAAATGTATTTTTCTATATATACAATTCGGTTTAATTGTCGTTGTAAGAAAAGGTTTGTATTTTATGTCATTATGTTATCGAAACCACCTTTCCTAAGTACATTATGGTCTCATCGTAACGGCCTTTTGTAAGCACTGATAAATAGCTCTTATTGTTTTGAAAAATATATAGGCATAAATCTTCGATACTTTATCAAAAGGTGCTAGTCTGGCACTCAATAGAATGTAAATAGCTGTAGTTACCTTGGTTTGTTGTAAGAGCAACAAGAAACGCTACTATAACCATCGACTGTACGCGAGCGTAGGTGTATGTATGTCAATGAAGCGAAAGTGGTTTGTTAGTGTAAAAATGGTGATCTGTGATCTCTTAAACATATAGAAGGCGTAATGTATCTGTATACATTTGTATGTTTATTAAGCATAGAAATTGCGTATCAGTGAATAAAAACACTTATAGAGGCGTGAATGTATGTATGGAATTTATTGGACAATAGGTTGTAATACTGATACCAATATTATATTCGGCCGGTCCATTAACACATACGACGTTCAGATAGATGCCACATAAAAAAGGTAGTTAGAAGAAGTTATAACCGCCGAGTGTGTATGAGATGTATGAGTGTCAATAAAGTGAAAGTGGTTTGTTAGGATCAGGACAAATGGGAATCAGGGATCTATGCCTACCCCTCTACAGGGAATCAGGCGTGATATGTATGTATATGTATCACCTTCCGATCCAGTAGTTATTCTAAAAATAACCAAGGATATTTATTTTCTATACCTAAAACATCTACATATTTCTGTCTCCTCTAATGTGATAAAAGCACGTGAGTATATACGGAGTTAGTCTTCTTCTCAATGCCATTTACAATCGCAATGAACTGAATGTTTGATTTGAGCTCTGAGAAGTATGAACTGAATCAACACTCATAAACAATGCACTTCTGGAGAAAGGGTAAACATAAAAGGCTTCACGACTGTTAACCCTTTTGGGGTGCATAGTGGTTTCGATGACTACGAATCTACAAATCTAAGACAAACTAGAAACCTGTCACCAATGTTACATCATGATATTAAAACCCTTATATTCATGCTAAAACGTGACCTAGGAGATGTTAGATCTACATCATTCATCCATCATTTTCACATAAGTTTCGAATTGCGCTCTGAGTATCTTGAATTTATATTCACAAACTAAACTTAACCATAAAATAAAAAACAAATTTCGTTCAAAAATGACACTTCTTGTTTAAATTTTTACAACATAATCTCGAAACAGTACCTTGCGTGACCATAAAAAAATAACAAATAAACAAGAGGATTTTTCTCGGCATAAAACACACAAAATAGTCAAGAAGGGTAGGAGATATCACGCTGAGAGAATGATGACTCCGATACGCCGGGGTTAAGCTAAAGGGTGCAAATGCGTTTGGGATACACCGCATATGTATAATACATATGCAACGACAATCAAGTTTCCTTACGATGTTTTCCCTCATCGGAAAAACACATTTAAAGATTGAACATTCATTCGAAGACACATTTTCTTCAACATAATCGCAGGTCAACCTACGTATATGGGATCGAAATGACTATAATGTATGGTGATTTGATTTTGGTTAATCGTTTTGTTAAAAATTACACACAATGACATACAGTTTAATAGTGATTGTAGAGTGATTGGGTGTAGTGTAGTTAAATTGCCTACACTGTGGGCTCCTCAATTCTGTATCCTTCGTTTTATGTACTTCTTATTTTTCGTTAAAAATAAAGATATATACTTATCGCTGATTAAGAGAGGAACTGCATTTAAATCTAGGACACTGTCACACCTCTTTACGTGACGACAGGTAGACTGATGTTTCGCTTTATTAATAGGCTTCGTTTGAGTTTCAAAATTAACTTTCAAGACATGTCTAGTCTAGTTTATTTCGACATATCGAAAGGTACACGGGGTTTTCTTAAGAATATTACGGCCGAATCTATTACCTATATCACAGCCAATAGTCTCTAACGAGTTAGTACGAAGCAAGGTCTTCAATTTTCTTTACACAATTTTGATCTTCCGAGCTGGATTAATACGATAAAACCTGTCGATCAACATAATATTTCCACTATTTGAAATTTGGAAATAAACAAAATAACATAAGTCTAGCCAAAATAATGATGGCACTAATTAAAGCTATTATGTATGTACCATATAAAAACATCCACTCGTCTTCATCATGATAAACATATCCCTGTGCTTAACAGCTTGAGACAACCCACTCCAATCATAGTCAATCTCTTATGCACATTATGTATATATAATCTTCTTTACATTAGAGTACTTACCTTGTCCCGAACTATCCTAAGGACTTGAATTGAATTTCATCAGTTCCCATTTACCCGATATGTTGTTGAGGTAACTACTATAGTGTATTTCTTACCTAGTTTTACGCTTACATTCCTGAATTCTTTACTTATATTTATCCCTAACAGGCTAAATATTAGCAAAGGTTTTTTCATTCTTTGGATAACATGATAGTACTAAGGACTACTAGACATATGACAATCATTTTAACATTATACCTGATGCATATAATGTATTATAATAATAAGACAGTATAATATATTCATATTATGTACTCACCTTATAAATATCGGTGTACAATTGTTAGTCGTTCGTAAAGTTCGTTCGTTGCTTCTGTATGTGCTATAACTAAGATATGTGGGCGGTACACGGGTACAAAAATATAGAAGATATGGCTTATAGTATCAATACATCAAGGCACTAATCGGGAGTGGTTTGCTGTCCTTCTCACATCTCACTCGGATTACCTGCGGACGAAAAGAGATGGATATTAGTTAGATATCTGAATATAACATACTACACGTCTCGTGCTAGTTTAGGACGCAATTAGAATGCTAACTAGCTGCTGATCTCCCCAACATGTCGTAGAAGGCGAATGAAGGACTAGAGTTTATATCAATAATAATAGACGATAGGCTAGCAACCTGTCACTTATTTATCATATGAAATCAAAACTCCAATAACTATAGATGCTACTAAGTGAGCAAGAAGATTTTCATTTCATGTCTCCAAGGTTCTGTCTATTACGAAACGAATTAAAGGACTATATGTATAAGTAACTATAAACAAGATGAGAACCAATATTGTTTATAAACGCCATCAGATTATTAGAATTTCAAAAAAAGCAGAGTTACTTACGAAGTTTTCCTTACAAAACATGCGTGAATTTTTACGTGAAAGAAAATCACCATCTTTGAACATCTACTTCACGATATCCAAGCCTTTTGCCCCAACGAAGTCCCGTCTATACTTGCATACATATCCCTCACTCGCCTTTAACAATAGCAGCTCACTTCTACTCTCAGCCCTTAATCCCTTAGATCTTCTACTAGTAGCCTCCATGTTTCCACCATACGCTACACCATGGAGTAATTAATAAGAGGAGTGGGCCTAACGCAATATTTGTATGGAAACTAGCGTGGCATTACGCGGGGTGAAACGAGGTATGCGAGATAGAGGGGAGATATTACAACCAATCAAAACACGGCATCAGCCAATCAAATCAGGTATATTCTTTATACTACACATTTATAGACTCGATTAAAACACGCCATTTGGACTCCGCTCCGCCTAACGGGAACCGCTCCTTTCGCCGGGTCCTCTTTATATTTAATATATAATAATAATATCGTAGGACGTTATTACACCAATTGAACTAGCCCCTTAGTAAGTAAATTTAAGACTTGTGTTAAGGGTACTAGTCAACGCATATTTAACAAATACTTATTATAATAGATAAATACATATATAGCATATATAATCAACGACCAGACTGGAAAGCAGAAGAAAAGCGTAATTCTTCTGCCTCTGGGAATCTTTGGGACCTCAGTAGCGTTCAGGCGTCTAACCGATATTTGGTTCCCTACCCTTAGCCCGACATGGGCTGGGTGAAAGCTTCCCATAATGGGGAGACAGAGAGAAATGTTCCTTGGCGCGGGGGGCGGGGGACGGGGTAGGTTGGCGCCAGCCTCCCTCGGCGCCGTCTGGCCGCGCTGCCTTCGCCACGGGCCTAATGCGACAACCGAAACACTGATTCGGAGGCTGCGACGGAGATGCGAGGGATATGGACTGCGTTTCGTGTTGTATAAGGTATATTTAAGGCGATGGAATAGCAACGTGGAATGCTAACTGGGTCCTTGATTAATGCTTTTTGCAAAATATCAGATCAATAATAGTGTGAAGACGCTTTTGCCGATTTCAATGGTGAAATTTGATACTTTTGGTCATGCTATATAAACTTCATACTATTACTGATCTGTTTGTATTAAAACGCATTAGTAGTTTTGGGCCCCTGGCTGCGTGTCGTACATTGTACTTTTGGATGATAGGATAGCTACGTCTTATATTATCTGTGGCTACGTGTTACTAATATTCCATATAAATATCATCACGACCTAGTTTTTGCTAGAGCCGACTTGACCAAATTCTCCGAGGTGCGAGACATAAAAGTACCGGTTCTGTCTACCCCTACAAGTACATGTATGTAGGGTCCTATAGCTATGTTATTCACTATAATTAAAATTTGGAACCTAATATTTTTGCGAAAAGGATTTCCACCTGCCTAATATTTCAACGAAAATACTGATTCGGAGGCTTCAAACAGAGATACGAGGGACATAGAGTGGTAATAGCTGCCTTTCGTAGTTGTATAAGGTATCTTTAAGACAATGGAATAGCAACATGGAATGCTGTGTGTTTCGTAAAAGGTATGTTATTGGGTGATAGAATGGTAATGTTACCAATATTCAATATTAGTGCAAGCTACGAAGGAAACGCAAATTCGTAGACTGCTCGACACAAAGATACGAGTAAAATAGAATGCTAGTCTAGTAGTCTTTCTTTCTGGTGACTAAAGGATTAAGGCATCTTTGGCAGTTTAGTTTAGTTTGCTAATAGGTGTGGTCAATATTTGAACCTACGATCTTTGTATAGAGAAATTTCTATTCGTCAGAATCCGCTACGGATTTCGTAGAGTTTAAGATTTGAATAGTAAATGAATTCATGGATAGGACTAACTATAATATATTTTATATTTGTTTTTTATTGATACATTAACGAAATGGTCCGTAATAAGACGAAGTAATGATAAAGTCAGAACTGCTAAGTGGTATGTAGCTGATATAAAGAAGATTAAATCAATAGTTAGTTAGACATTCTTCTTTATAGCTTGAAGAACTAAAGAGCATACATAAAAAAGTAAGTAAAATATTTATTAGGATACAAAAATTTTCTCTGCATATTATTTACTCCTACTTTATACCGTAGTTAGAAAATACTACGATTTACAATACATCGCTAACAGTGAAGAAAATCGACCTCGAAATCCCGAGTAGACCACTATGAACTACTCTTATACATAGATTATTATTTCTAAGTAAGCAAATGCCTGTACACCCACATAGTTTGCATGTTTCGGACACAGTGACCTTTAACCTCTACCCACTCCACAGGGCATAACAGTCGTATATACATACATACACATCACGGGTGATTCCCTGTAGAGGGATAGGCGGAAATCACGGATCCCCATCTGTGCCGATCCTGACAACTTCATTAACACTCATACACACTCGGCAGTTATAGTACTTCTTACGTTTGTCTTTTTTAGTATGGCGTCTATCTGACTATCATGTCCTATTGGGCCAGCCCTTACGTATCCGACCTTCCACTTCCACCTGTCACATTGAGTACTGACTATCTGGTCAACACGTGGGCTCGAGTTGGCCAAAGAATTACTACCTTCGCAATTGTGGCGTTGGACATCTGAACCCTTGACTACCCCGTAAGGGTTAATGGTCGTGAACGCGTTTGTCTTTTAAATACTTGTGCGATCTCTGCCCCACATTGGTTTGAGCACGTGCTGCCACAGATGGGCTTGCATAAACAATCGGCCCTTGTCGCTTATCTCGCCTTGCATACGGTACTGGGCACGCGCTATGCTGTTCATACTTTAAAACCCTTCCTGGATAGACTGAACCTCGGATTTATATACCAATTTCAATATTTGGTCCAATGAGGAGCTTAGTTCGCAGAAGTATTTATAGTTATGTATGTAAAGCCTTCATGTAAGAAATTATCCTTTAACTATAAGGTTCTATGATATATATAGTAACGATTACAATGGACATGATTGTGTGTCGAAGCATTATATAAATAAACGTATCATGTTTTTCCTTACGGAGGCGTATGCAGAAAATACCGTTCCCTATTTATCCTGATTCTGACAAGGCACATAAATTTCATTAACATCCAAATACACACATACTTGGTGAATATAGGGATTTCTGACGTCACCGTTTCTTAGTCTTATTAGATAGATTTTTCGTGATAATCAATATTCAATGTGACGCATGGTTAACCATGTCACCGTATACAGATAATGATGACTCATTTAGAAAAATGACAAGCTTCGTCACGATGTTTTCTCTCACCGAATTACTCAGTCCTGCTCAATTAGTTGCCGTTCTTTCGGCATGTCGTAGGAAGCGACTAAGAGACTAGGGATAAATGGAATCTAATAGGCGATAGGCTATCAATCTGTCACCAATGTTCCGTTATGACATCGCAATCCCAATAATTATGCTAAACAGTGTCCTATAAGATATTATACGAATTGCTCACTAAAATGCGGTCAATCTACTCGATTACCTCAAAAGATTTACGGTCGTAATTACATATGTGCGTACTTAGATAAACCATATTAGGAAAAGTATCGATACAATATCGATCAAGTAGTTTACACATTCCTAAGCCGTTTCCCGCCCCCGCACTTGTCAATGAAGTGTCACCGCCGTCATCGCGTCACTTTCACTGGGGCAAGGGCCCACGTGGGTTCAGCCCACGCCGCGAAACGAGGTCCGGCCAACGCAACCTCCTTCCTCAATCGGCTTTCGAAACCTAATATGGTGCAATGGAGCTATCGTAAGAGGTAACAAAAGAGATGTGGTCACCTGTAGCTAAACTAACCGAATTCTAATGGCATTCATATCGCATAATGTGCCAGGTTGTTTAAATTTTCCACTACATTATTATGTCTTTTAAGATATATACGATAATGCAACTAACTAGTTAGTTATAACTTAACGTTATAACTAAGATACAATTTACTTTACTTATCTTTTTCGGGGATAGTCAAAGTAATTTGTAAGTCTTGATTGACTACTACTGTCATAAAATGTTATTTGGCTACTTAAAATACAGTAAATATAACTGCCGAATGTATGAGAAGATGTATGAATGTCAATGCAGCGAAAGTGGTCTATCAGGATCGGGACAAATGGGGATCCGTGATCTCTGCCTACCCACAGAGAATCAGGCATGATGTGTATGTATTTATTAACATGCACATTTCATCAGTTACACAGTACCTTCCTAAATGGTTGATTCTATTTACGATCTAGATTAGCACCGGATTCATATAACATACTGCAAAAGATAGACTTATGAACTTTTGACTACTCCGCAAAGAATAACGATCATAATCATATGACTAGTTATTACCTAGTTATTTAAATACATACATACACATCACGCCTGATTCCCTGTAGAAGGGTAAGCAGAGATCACGGATCCCATCTGTCCCGATCCTGACAAACCACTTTCGTTTTATTGACACTCATATACACTCGGCGGTTAAAGGTATTTTTAACATATTCAAATAATCATCGAAAATTCTTAATAAACATATTTTTTACTCCTATATTTATTAGTTTCGCACCTAAATATGAGTAGTACTCATTAGTGAGTAGTCATGACCACAAGTGAGTCACGAGTGACGTCATGCCTTCGCATCCGATGATCGAATCAAACAAACACAGCTGATAGAAAAAACACATTGTTTTGTTTTTGTCCTAACTATAGTTAGAATTATCACTGATCATAACTATTTGCGTAATCCGTTCAAAATATGTATAGTTAAACGCCGAGTGTATGTATGTATATTGCTGTCAATGAAGCGAAAATAATTTGCCAGGTTTAGTTAGAACAAAATGAGTATACGTGAATCCTGCCAACCTCTTTGTAGGGAGATAGGCGTGATGTGAATGTAATTATGTATGTAAATTTTGTAATTCTTAAAGTACCTACGCAGTGTGAACAACAGACGAATATGCAAGAAAATTAATGGATGTGAGTGAAGCAAGAGACAATACACAAGTTCGTTTAATGTGGACAGCGATCTCTGCCCATCCCGATAGGGAATCAGAATCGTAAGCAGTCACATTCTGATGGATTATTTAACTGAATTTGTGTTTAATAATGTCTGCAGAGTTTCTTAGCATTTCTTCTTTGCAGGATTTTCCTATACGAAATTTAATTATACTTATTTAATTTTTTTAAGATTAACTAATTTTAATGACAGTTTTTCTGGTGAAAATGTTTTTTTTTTACTTTTAATAAGTGATTTTATGATCCTTATGTTGAATAAAAAGCATTTCATTTTATGAAGTATATGTATGTGAGACGTGAATGTGTACGTAACTTAGTTTGATCTGAATTCTTGCCATAGATTGCCTAAGCACGTAACAACGTAGCGTAAAGATAACACCAATTTAGTGTTGATTAGATAACCGCTTGTATACAGATGCAATTAGTTACGTGCAAGCATGATTCGGGACGTAAATAGACTGTTAATTAGCTGCCTTTCTGCCCTATAATGTGGCGATGTCGTAGAAGAAATGGAACATATTGGGCGATGTGTGCTCGCCTGTTACTAATAGTTTATATCAATGAAATCACGACCCCGATGATTTTAGGAGTTATGGAGGAAAGGTCTCCGAGGTTCTGCCCTTTGAAGCTGATAGAAGGATGTGAGATTAAAATAAACCTCAGCAAATGTTAATATGAAAGAATGTAGTTAGTTACTATGAATTTTGATAAATTGCAATTCTCTAAATCTAACTAATTACTTATCTTGATTATAGTGGTGGTGAGTTGAGACGTTAATATATGATGTTTGTATGTTAAAAACAAATACTAATAATGTGTATAAAACACACGTTTTACTAATGATTCCCTATATATACCTAATCCCCACACGCTAAAAGTGACTACGGAATCCCATTCCACTATTTAAACTATCGTAAACTATAACAGATTAGCTGATTTCCAAAAGGGCGTAAGTCCCACTGTATTTCATACTACCATGCGTCCTTTTAGAAAGCAACAACTCAATAGTTTCCGTCAGTCAGACGTCTGTCTATTTCTGGCCCCCAGTGCCCCATTTACCACCACAGGTGGGCTCGTGCTAGTCTGGGACGCAAATAGAATCAACATAAACATCACACGTCTCTATTGGGAAGCATACAGGTCTCTATAAGCTATATGTGCATAGATAATTATGTTTCTTTATATTCTTTTTGTAACTGGCACTGGGCAAAAATCTTGAAAGCCGGATTTTGTTGTTGGTTCTTCTCCGAGCCAGGGCTTCCGAACCAACGGTAGAATTTCAACGCTAAGAGACAACCAGTGTCGGGCAAATGTTTTGACTTTCAATTAATATACTGTATTTGTACTTATGTTGAATAAAAACCTTTGACTTTGTTTCTATAAAAACCAGATCTTGGTAAACGCTTTCGATTAATTAACATCTATACACTGCATACATAGTCGGTGGTTATAGGTACTTCTAATGTTACGTATCTAATATGTCACCTATCTGAGTATCATACATCTTATTAATATTAAGTAACTAATAGCCATTCTTCGTATGTCTTCTACACAATTAAGGGATATATGGAAACTTTTGGGTTCGAGGTGTCCATAGAATGACTACCTTCACAATTGCGGAGATGGAAACCTGAACCGCTGACTACCCCGCAAGCGTTAATGGTCGTGAATGCGTTTTGTTTGGAAACTTTTGGAGAGTATGCAATTTGCCATCAAATTTGGTCAGGAATGTGTTTAGTCTGTCGACCCCGAAAGGGATATGAGGCGAGAGTTTGCATATGTTGTAGTAGGTTAATACGAGACTAATAATAATTGGAACTAATCGGCTAATTATAAATTTGAACTCATATTTAATATCTCTTTCTCTACCCTAATTCCTAAAGGCAACCAAAAACACTTAATCCAAGGTTCTGTCCACCCCAAAAGCGAGAGATACCTTGCCTATATCCATGTTATTCGTTAGCCCTTCTCCCTTGCAGTCCAGCTACATTGGTGAGTTATTTGTGGCCATACATAAACAAAGCTAGTTTTGTAACCGCCGATGGTTAGCGTCTCATTATACTAAATAGCTGCTGTTGGGGATTTGATAGAATGTAACCAGCTGTATATAAGATTGGTGTTTAATGTAATGTAGGGAGGTATAGGTATAAAAGCATAACGACTTAGTCTTTGATTTGATAGTTTTAAAAGGGGTAGCGTCAGAGGAAAATCACTAAAAATATCTACAGATCTAAGGCAGTTACAGTGAGCGCTAAAAGTGCAGTCCCAGTAACTTTTTATAAGGTTTAAATTTATAAGAACAAGAGACAATATTTGACATTTTAATTGCCATTGTCATGGGCACTAGTTACACGTTCGCGTGCTTCGAAATGAAAAATATTGTCTTTAGTTCTTATAAACGTAAACCTTATAGAAAGTAACTGGGACTGCACTTTTAGCGCTAACTGTACTTCTTAGGTCAGTGCGTCGTTTATTTACTTCTCCTACGTCTTCTTGCACTAAATTTACGTAAAATAACCTTCAAATCCATCATTTAACAACCTCCTAATTAACTATCATTCGCATTACACGTTGAAAACATCAAGGGACGTCATTTTCAAACTTAGCCACTACATCTTCTTAAAAACCGCAATCTTTCCTCATGACACAGGTTTTTAAATCAATGTATCGTGTCACATGTGGGTTTTACTTCACAATAGAACCACTAACTTCGTCGTTTCAAAGATCACATTTCAGACCCTCAAACCTCTCATTACATAGTAGGGGTTAATGTTTGTATTTATGTTATAACTTCGACAGGTAACTACTTGACGGTCGATGAGGCAAAAAAGCTCTTGAATGGAGACCACGCAGTAGCAAGCCTGCCTGTCATATGGAGTGACGATCTGGTAAGGTCCCCAGGGTCTTGTTGGATGCAGGTAGCATTAGAACCGTCGCGTTGGAGACCCTATGGAGAGGCTTATGAGCCTATGAATAGCCTGTCAGAATGACGATGTATATAACTTTATCATAACCTAATATTGTAGATTGTGTGAAAGGTTACGGAATAGTGTGATTCGTGAACGTTGTGTTATGAAAGAAGTTACAGTGACGAAAATAGACAAAGGTATGTTGAGGAGGTTTAGGTACATGGAGCGGATGGACGAAAGGAATCTTTAAAACCAAAGTGGAAGGTAGAGTTGGACGGGGTAGGCGTAGAACTTATACAGATCAAATTGGAAACATTCTTCTCAAGGCGGGTGTACGTAGTGTGAAGATCAGAAGAGCAATGTATTTGAGTGAAGCAAGAGATTTGTCAGGATCGTTACAGGTGAGGATCGAAAGTCTGGCGTGAATATATGTATGTAATAATAATAATAATAATATTTATTTACATTAGGACATCACACCGACGAACACAAAAACCTAAACAATAATACAAAACTTAGAAACTAACAAAGAAAAAAAAAAACAAACTTGAAACTAAATAGGCCTGTGCAAGCCGGTGCAACGCCAAATGCAAAAGGTAACAAGGTAGGTAAGGTAAAAGGTAAGGTATGTATGTAATATTGTAAGTAATTATATAACGTTGTATAGTTACATCAAGATTCTTCCTCGTAATATGCATCATCCTCTACCGTATTACCTCATGGTAGTTAGGCCACAGCTAAGGCGCGCATATTGAACCAGCCAGCAGTGGGCGTCAGTCCCTAGAGCATTTGGATCTCTGCCAACACCCGCTAATGGGGATATTCAACTCCACACCTATTTGTCTATTCCTATAACACTATGAGAGATCTATGGTATGCTATGAGAATCTTTACAGGTAGATATAATATCTAACTATCAGTAGTTACATTAATAATTGGAATATTAGGGTTGAAACATTGGTGACAGGTTACTAGCCCAAGAGACTCATTTTACCACTAATATTTTTAAATCAACCAGCCTGTAGCAGTCGCCATTTACAAGCACTAACTATTACCTATTCGGGGAACAGGTAGGGTTCATCACGATGTTTTCCCTCACCGTAGTGTTCGACGCATTTCGTAAATGTATTTTATTACGAAAATGTACCTAGAAATTCATTAAACTTCATTTCCATTGGTACATGCTTAAGCAGGATTTGAACCCTGTACTCACTGATACAGAGTCAAGCCCCAAGCAATTTATAAATTTCAATTTAGTTATATGTATTACTAAATACCATACAAACAAATATTATGCTTTATAATTTAAAACAAATGCATGAGTTAGTAGTAAGTTGTAGTTGATAACAATGGTAAATACCTAACCGCTCATGTTTACATAAATTGCAAACCTATGAAGGGATTTGAAATGCCTACTCTCATTATCAGTAACATTTGAATTTAGCTACACATTTCCTTTTGAACTAACATACATACATTGTATACATGTATTCACATCTCTAATTCCCTAATAGGCAGAGGATTGGCATTGTGGGCTTTGGCCTGCAACATATGCTGAGCCTGGGCCCTTTCACAGTGACAGTGCACTATGTTGTAAATTATGATAAATGTAATTGTAAATGTTTTTGTACCGGTACTGTTTTTGTGATTAAAATTTTTCCTAATAGAATAGGCAGTGACTATCAATCTCAATATTGAATGATGCTGGAATATCTCTCTGCAAACTCATGTCAATTCACCTTGTACGCTCCTGACATATCTCTCTTTACTCACATCCATTTGCCTTCCTATGCCAGCTATTATGTATTTTACACTACACACATCCATTTTAGGAAGAATATCTTTAAGTTCTATGGGGTTTCCTCGTCCAACCCTACTATCCACTTTGGATCTAGATTTATTTTTCATAACTCTTATTTTATCCATTCTTATTCATCTTAACATTAAGTATTTTCTTTATTTTGTATGTATAACTATCTTTCAATCCGCAAAATTTATAGACAAATTAACTTTATATCGTTTTCATGAAAAAAGGTTACATTAGAAGTACATGCAAGCGCGAGTGTGTATGAGGAGGTGTATTAGTGTCAATGCAGCAACTACAGTTTATCTGGGGATCCGTGATCTCTGCCTACGACTCTACGAGGAAGTGTGAGTTGTATGTATGCATGACTCATTATCAACTGTAATGTCAAAAATGCACTTACTCAGCATTTACATTCCAAGATGTGTTTGTTGATGTCACACAAATGTGTTTAACATTATATTATAGTTACATCTTGATAATGTAATATGTTATCAATATTTACATAGCAACTATGGCTATACCCATATAGTGAATAACTACCTATACAGATGCTGTGTTATATATGTAAGTTAGATACGAGTATGTAGGAAAGAACCTCAAAGATAGAATACCTCCTAAGTCATTTTCAGCATGAATATTGATTGAGGTTGTGAAGTCATATGGAACATTAGGTGTAGGTATGGCAGCTACTTAGAAACACCTTCATCCCAAACTAGAATAAAAATGCTTTAGTGTTAACAGATTTAACACACTATACAGACTCTTTAGCGGAGTAGCTTAGGATCGCAGCTTCAACTTTCGTAAGCTAAGTAATACGCTTTTCCATCACTAACAATCATATACCTTACACATATTATTTCTAATTTCAACCATTGATATTTGTATAATGATTCTTACTATGTATTAATGATCTGGTCTGATTACTTATAATAGCCTTGATCGATGACTGTGAAGAAAAAAGTATTAACTATTACTACCTAATTAGTTACTACTTGATGATGTCAAAATCATGTTTTAACAATTATGGTTTCACCTTTGAACAGTTATTTTAATTTATTAGATACATTCTACACATAAACATGCATACATACAAACAGATTAGGACCTATTATTCTTTTAGGGTAGCCAGAGACTTACATCTAGCCTGAAAGTAGGTATATGCTAACCCATGTTACTTCAGATAGTAAATATTTACCTAATGAGGGATAGATAAGTTACCTTATAAGATCTACCAATGTTGGGGATGGGCAAACCGTTTAGATGCTAACCGAGTCCAGCGTTAGGTAATTAAATTACAATTGAACCAAATTAAATTAAGATTTATATTTATAAGATTAATTTGAACAACATCAAAATATCAAATGCCTTATGACATGTGAATACATACAACTTTTTTTTATTGTGGCGGGGTAGTTAGAGGTTTCAGTGCCCATCTCTGAAATGTTGAAGGCATTTCATTTGATAGACAGCACCCAACGTGATATTATATTCAACACCAGATCAAGTTTAACATTATTTAAAAATGTATAGCCTTAGGTAAGATTCTTCAAATTGTTTCTTTTATTGCTCAATAGTAGGTTGTAAAAATAATTATCATTGTAGAGATTGGAACCTGAATCTCTGACTATCCTGCAAGTGTTAATGGTTATGAACGCATCTATCTTTTTAGTAGGTTAGAGGCACAGGGTAGGACAACGCATTTCGACCATATAAATAATAATGTATAAAAAGTAATTGCATTTATAAGTACCAAGTATGTGTGCAGAGGTTTATGGCTGTACCAGCGTAAGGCTTGTAAAAACAGGATTTAATTGAGTATATGTCTAAAGTAATACAGATTTAATATTAGTATGTGTGCCATTCATTATGAGCAAACACAATAATTATTTATCAAGTATCAATGAGCTTAAAAAGTATGAAACAAGAAACAAGTGTTGAACAGACATCTGTTTGTTTTTAGATTCCTTACTCATGAATAATAAAAGATATTGCACTGAATGGCTGCTGTGTTGGATTGGTGAGGCACACTGACTAATTAGAATCCGAGCAACATGAGTTTTATTGATCCAATTAATTAGTGCCATGCCTATGTTGTAAAACATTCTGTAACACTAAATACTTGCTGTATAGGACCTATTTCCACAAAATTACAAGCACCGGTGAGATAACAATGAGTCTAAGCCATAAAGCTGTTAACTGCCGAAGTTTTCGACATCGCTGCGTTAAATAAACCAAGCGAAATCTATTTTAAAAACATTCATAAAATGATGTCATGTTTTTTCTCAGAGTAAAGTGTTATTGCAAGGCCAAAAATTGGCCTTTGCATATTCAAATATACTACATAATGTACCGGACAGCATTTGCAAAGGCGAGGCAGAGTTCTCGAATTGATCTTGAGCGTTTTAGCAAGCATTTTAAAGGTATTTAGCTCAATTTATTCGCAATACGAGACTGGAATCTATGTCAACAAGTTCTATATATGGGCATAAATGCCAAGAACAGGAACTTTGGGTGGCGTGAAAGCACACAAGGGTCCTCACAGAAGTGTTCCAGGAATGAGAGCAACGGGAATCAGGTTACAGGAAGCATACGATCGATATTTATACGACAAAATCTGAAAAGCTCCGCACAAAATGGCGCGACGGCCAACCCGACCGATTTCTAACGTCTACAATACGTAGGCGGCGATGCCACAGGAAACGCGACCTACATTGCCCGGGTTATACGTCTGATCGCACAGATGTGCAGTTTCAGTGATTTCATACATTTTCTGTGTATTGTACAATGAAAATAACACTCGATGGTGTGAATTGAACCATAACAAGTCTAAACTTACCGAGTTCTTGTCGTTTTCTTTGATAAAACATCACAAAACACTAATAAATGGACACAAACACTCACACGCCCTACACATCACGGATTGTACACTGACGCCATCTGGCGGGCAATTTTGCAATACGATTTCCACTTGCCTCAAGGCAAAGATCAATATTTTCTTATTTTCCCGCGTCGCGACGAAGCTTCTAATTTTCTATTTCTAACTAAATACACAACTCAACCTGTGGATATGTGGATGCAAATGAGTCAGTGAGGTGAAGTGAAGTGCGGTGACTAACGCAAGCCGAGCAGCCAGTTTCCTGAATGACTTTATCGATTTTTGTTGAATGGACCGCGGCCTACACACGAGGCGTTGCATACTTGACTCACAGATCTATTCTTGGTATTTCCATTAAATGATTTTCGTCATAAAACACCATAAATTATTAACAATTGCTACTTGACTTGTACCAATTAGATCATTCTATACGTCAAAACATGCTCTCCCGGGGTATTCAGAGACCTGTAGTTCCCTCTAAACCCATGTAGTGTGTACGTAATAGTTCCATGTACATGAGGCAATGTTTTCACTGACAACTACCATAAAGTGCTAGTGCGGGACTGTATTAGTATGTAATCAGCTGCCTTTCTCTCGATCTTATTAACACTTGTTAGATTGGCTACTATCGTCAATATTCGTTTACACTTTGATCCTTAGAAATAAACTAAGTATAATGTGACGTAAGGTTAATCGGAACCTTTTAGTTATGTCAAACGATGACGTATTACGTACATACATACATATTCACGGCGCTACGTCCCTAAGGGGATAAGCAGAGACTATCGATCGCCATCTGGAACGATTCTGACAAATCTTTTGTGCTTAACTTACACCCACTAACTTTTTTATACATGCTCTTCTGTAAATTATTACTTATAATTGTATAATATACAAGTTACACCTACATTGGCGTGAATATATGTCTGTCAGTTATTAAAATGGCCGTAAGTATGCGTACTTACTCTAACAATCGTCATAAAAATAATAATAACGACACTAACCCATTTAATCATTGAAATAAATAAATAATAAACCTTTGCAGAGTAGTCAGAGATTCGCATGTCCATCTCTCAATTGCGAAGTTAGTAATTCTATGGTAACCTCAAATCTACGTTGACCAGATAAGTCAGTACTCAATGTGACAGGTGGTAAGCCATGTCGCCATTTACAAGCACTCACTATTACTTATCTGGTGCTAGTCTGGGACGTAAAAGAATGCTAACCAGCTGCCGTTCCTCCCGGCATGTCGAAGGCCTAAGGGATTAAGGGTAAATAAAATCTATTGGTCAATGGGCTAGCAACCTGTCACCAATATTCTATTATGACATGGCAACGTCAATTTTCTTGCTAAGTGACCTAGGAGACATTAGGTATACATATCTCCAAGGTTCTGTCCACCCCAAAAGGGATTAAAATACGTAAATGTACATGTATGTATAGCTTTTTTCAAGAAATATGTACGTTATATAATAATGTTTTCCCTCACCGTAATTTAAACGATTTATGTAACCATAATATTGAATGCATTTTTCCGTTGTCTCTAATACACTTTTCTGCGCATGCGTGCAGTATGTACAATGCAGATAATTATTCAACTAATGATAATAATTTTATCAGTGTCTTGGGAACCCTACCATCCTCTGACAGCGATGATTATAAAGATATTTTCTATGTAACTTAATTTTTATTTCTACTTTAAGTTTATAGTTTTAATTTCTTGCTTTATTGTATATTCAACTAATTAGCTACTTCATTATGCTATTCCTATAAAAGGACAGTTATAAACTGTAAAGTCTAAAGTTATAAAGATGAAAAGCTATTAAGATCTATAAAGCCAAAGTGGAATGTAGAGTTAGACGGGGTAGGCCGCGTAGAGCTTATACAGATCAAATTGGAGACATTCTTCTCAAGGCGGGTGTAGCTTGTTAAAAACAGAAGAGCATGTATGAGAAGGTTAATGGGTGTGAATCAGGATCGTTCAAGTGTCGATCGGAAGTCTTTGTCTATCCCGGTGGGGACGTAGAGGCGTGAATATATGTATGTTTGTAGTTATGGTGACGAAACTTTCGATATATTGTGTCTCTAAGGTTCTGTCCTTCTCATAAAGGATAAAAACATTAAGTGCACGCTACATACATACGCTTCACGACTTGTGTATACACTTTCCCTTTATTATTATGGTACCCCGTCAGAAGCTTGAATGCCCATTTCCGAAATTTCGAAGGCATGTTAGGTATGGGTCAGTCGAAGCCCGCGTTTCACTTGATAGACAGCACCCAACTTGATAGGTAGTGAACCGTATCGTCGTACTCGTATATAGGCACTGACTATTACCTATCCTGAGGGATAGGCAGGTTTCCTCACAATGTTTTCCCTCACCGTTAGCGACTGTAAATTATATACGTAAATGAAAAACACATATTTAAATTTCATTCATTGGTACATGCCAGAGTCGGGATTCGAACCTAGGACCTTTCTCATACAAAGTCCGAGGTCTTACCCACTGGGCTACAGCCGCTTTACTGAGTGTATGTACGTGTATAATCTTACATCAGTCAAGTGTGGTGAAGCGGTTTGTCGGAATGCGTTATGGCCTTATTTGGTGTCGCCACATAGCTGTCCACCCCGATTAGCTATGCAGATTGAATACTCCAATCCGGTATTCAGTGCATACCTTCGCTTGGGTTTCCTCAACAGGTATCATACATATGTGATACATACACACATATTGTATATATATCATAATATTATCGGTAGTAGTATTTCGTATAATGTATATTCCTTGTACGAGTACATATATACATACATATATTCACTCCTTTACGTCTCCAACGGGATAGAAAGAGACAGTACAATATAGGTCGCCACCTGAACGATCCTGACAAATTTCTCTTACTTCTCTCACACCCATAAACCTTCTTACATGCTCTTCTGTTCTTCACATTACATACCTTATTATTACCTTCAGAAGAATGTCTCCAATTTGATCTGTATAAGTTCTACGCCTACCCCGTCTAACTCTACCTTCCACTTTGACTTTATAGATTCCTTTCGTAACCCTCCTTTCATCCATCCACTCCATGTGCCCAAACCACCTCAACATACCTTTCTCTATTTTTGTCACTACATCTCTTTTCATACCACGATTTTGATGAATCGGTCGTCTATGGTTCGTCAACAAAGTCAGCAGCTCAGTGAATGTTGAAAATACAAATAATTATTTTCGGCTGAATATTTAGTCAGTTGTGATGCCAAATTGGCTAAATATGTTTGCTTTGGGATTAGATTTGGATCCTCAACTGGAACGAACCGAAGAACAAGGAAAAGAAGAATTGGAGGTTCAATTTCGTTTTTCTTCGGTTGTAGCGGCGGGCGGCGTTGGTGTAACCATGGCGATGGAATTACAAGAAGTTCAAACGCCGTGGCATCAGTGTTTGTAGGTACTTCAGCCGACATAACCTTAGTGGTGAATGGCTTAATAAAGAATTGAAAAAAAATGTTTACGAATTATTTTCATAACTACATTCATATATTCGTATGCATTCAAGTCCGTTTATCCCTTTCGGGGTGGACAAAAAGTCGGAGAGATGTGATTAATATCTCTTAGGTCTTTTATAGCTTAACTATCTAACTAATGTACTGTCTGTGAGAATAAATAGATTGATAGGTAACCTAAACTAATAGGTAACCTATCTAGAGTAAAGGCCTAAGTCCACTGATGCGTTTTAGCACAATCGTACTTCAATATCACTTAAGTAATAGTGTGAAGTTGGTAGTGGATTTATTTATTAAGGAAACAAAACAGAAATGAACACAGAAAATATATACATAAAAACAAGGATACATAGGAAAATAAATGCGCTCATTTCCATAAATATGTCTCATAGAGAACATAAAATGATAAACTGAAAAATGTGGACCGAAATAACAAATGACAAAATTGGAAATTTGACGCAAAGTAGTACAAATTTTGAAGAAAAATAATAAAATGAGTAATAAGAAAATCTACGTTATTATACATTAATAAATAAATTTAGTGCATTTGTAACATTATTCTTTGTTCTAGATAGAAGGTTAGTAAAAAGCTTATTTCTAAAAGTGCGATTAGCAAAAGTGACAAATTTTATCATAAATGACATCAAAAGTGTCCAATTACACCTTAAATTTTTTTCACTATTCTACTAAGAACTTCACACCGTTACTGAAGGTATATTGATCTACGATTTTGCAAAACCATTAGTGAAACTATCTCGTAAGAGGCGATAGGGGCTTAAGGATGGAATCTCTTGGGTTAGAAACCTATCATCAAACCTCTATATATGTATATTCTGTCACAAGTTAATTCGGCATAGCTCAGTTGTTTGTGGCTTGACTCTGTATTAGAGCGTAGAAGGTTCAAACCTCTTCGCATGTATCAATGTACCAATGCACCAAATACTACGATGACAGAAAGCATCGTGAGGAAACCCATTTGTTCCCCTAACAGGTAACAGTCAGTGCTTGTAAATGGCTACATGGCTTACCACCTGTCACATTGAGTAAACTATCTGGTCAACACGTGGATTCAAGGTGGCCATAGAATTACTACCTCCGCGATTGCGGAGATGGACACCTGAACCTCTGACTACCCCGCAACTCGTGAACGCGTTTGTCTTATTTGTCTGTTTATCATGACTCCCCATAGTTTAGCTAAAGTTTATAGTTTGAGCATAACTAATATGAAACATAGCTGATACTCAGTCAATCCCCAACGAAAGCACTTACCGTGATTGGCAATATCACGACCATCACTCATCGTAGGGAGACAGGGGTGCAGCCTCCCAACAAGGATTATGATCGCTACTTTAGGTATGGTGGGGGATTGGGGATGTAAAGTTTTGTATACATGTTATAAGTTACAAATTGCACCACTACTACGGTGCGGGAAAACGTCGTGAGGCAATCTGTCTGTTCTTTGGAACGTAGTAAGATGATTCGTAACAACATAGTTGATGCTTGTGACAAAGGACAAAACATTTAATTATGCGGGGTAGTCAGAGAGGTTCAGGTTTCAGGTAGTAATTCTATGGTCACCTCGAAGGTTAAAAAATGATACAATTTAGGTCCCGAGTACATCTCCAGCCCCTTTGACTGGAAACCGCATTTTTTTTGTTTTTCTCATTTGTACATTGTTGCGCATTATATTTTTCAGCCTATACTGCATAGTTCATCTACTTGTAGCGTACGAACCAGACTAGTACAGGACAATCTTCGGGGCACTATAAACAAAAAATAAATGTTTCCGTACAAAAACAATTTCAAAGAGAGTGCTTAGACATTTGGAGACAATTCGCATGACAAATAAATCTGACAGATAAGAGAGCGCCTGACAGTTGGAACGACGACTCTGTAGGCGCTAAGGGCGGGCTCCACTCTAATGGGATTCCTTTACTTGGAGAGAGGGACTCAACATGGTTGTGTGAAACTTGATACTACATATATGTATTTGCTAAAAGTACGGGATTTGTATAAAACTAACTTGTGTCGCCTGGATATGTCATAATAAGCATATAGGGGCTTTCTTAGTTCATTTATGAGTCTGCCCGTGACCATGGCTGCTGCAACGTAGCCGAAAAGTTGGGTTAATAAAGGTAACTTTATTATATAAAAACATACGCGGTAAGTCCCGCTAGTTATTAATCATTTATGAATATTAAAAACAGCAAATACATGTAATAGATGGTTTACATTGGAGACTTTATAAAACATAAGGTGCTAATGAAGCATATATCACAATGAAAGTCTTCATTCAATATAGAGAATACAAGTATAACAATAAATCAAAATAAATTTTAGACTATTTATAATAGAAAATAAATTCTTAACAAAAAGATATACTTTAGTCATTTCGTAAAAAGACACCTGCAAAAAAGAAGAACTACATATTTTTTTGTAATTTCATTAAATTTATTTACACTGTGAAAGCCAACCATTTGACTCTATTCACCATATTAAAAGCCAGTCTTTATCCGATGGCTTGGCAAGTCTTTTAGTCTAAACACAGACCCCTCGATGCCCAATTGATAGCAGATATATATTTATTGGCGCGAGACCATATCAATAAATTAGAATTGAAATTACTTGCACGCGGCTGGGGTGAGACTGAGATGAATTTCCAAGATTGCGATATATGTATGTACTAGGCTGGGAAAATTGGAAAATGTTATATATCTACATTACAACATGGCATTTTTTCCACTACGAAAGCTTCCTCGCTACGCCCGTCATGCCTGTGAAACCCGTTTTGTGATACTTCAAAAGAATACGAAACTGGCTTTTTCTGCTATGTATCGTTGAAACAAAAATCCGCATCCTACATTCGTAACAAACAGTTTTTTGAGTTGTATCAAAAGTTACGATTTTGTCTTTATCTGTTCTTCCTGGCGCAACGACGATGGGTTCAAGCTGGCCATAGAATTTCTACCTCCGCGATCGCGGAAATTGAAACTCTCTGCTGAATTTCTGACTACCCCGCAAGCGTTAATGGTCGTGAATGCATTTGTATTTTGTTGTCTATGTACCTACATTACATATACATTTACATCCCTTAACTTAACACCTTTCCGTGTGTACAGAACCTCGATGACACGATAGTATCTCCTTGGTCCCTTCTTAACATGATTATTAAGGTTGCGATGTCATTATGGAACATTGGTAGCAGATTACTAGCCCATCGCCCAATAGATTCCATCACGTGCTAGTCTGGAACGTAAAAAGAATGTTAACTAGCCGCCTTTCAAGCAAGCCAGGGAGAAATACATAGACACATATAAATGAAATTTAAAACTAAAGGCAATAAATAGTGGATGTTTTCAATGTAACTAATTGGAAAGAAAGTCCCTCCAGTTCCATTAAAATAAAATTTCAATCTAATGTAACTACATGGAACGAAATTGTCCATGTAGTTACATTAATGTAACTGACTGACACAGACCAATAAATTATGCATTGCAAACGTACACTTTTTCGGGATATTTACAGGTTGAATGTCCAACTTCAACTGAGCATTTGATGGTGTTTGGCCACTTGAAACTCATTTGTTCACCAGATAGTCCCCGATGCCAAGTGGAAGCTTATTAAGATTATTACTTCCCAGGAATAGGTAACTTTCCTCAAAAAAATCATAAGATAAGCTACCGTTCCTTCTAATGAGTATCTGAGAATGGTGACAGACTTAGTAGATATCATAGGGTGATCGAATTTGGACCAAACGTACTGTTTGAGTGCCCATGAACGTCCGTAGTTAATAAGAGAAGTAAGAGAAGAGAATTTATATAGGAAAATCATTTCCTAAGAAAACCTGAATATCCCGAACCAAAAGATATAGGATTTATGAAATCCAATAAATTTTTTTTTGTTGGCTATCCAGCGGGGCAACGCTGCTAGTGTGCTTGGGGCTTTTGCTTCTAGATGCTGAAATTCAGGACACTAGTGGCGCTGTGTAAAGATTTAAATTTTGTTAAAAGTAAGTTTTTTTTATGTTTTAATTTGTACATATTTAGTTTTATATTTCATTCCAGTTCTTTCGTAAACTCTTACGGTGTAGTATGCAGCTGGTTACATTGCCTAGCTTGTACGGGATAGACCTAAACCAGGACGGGAACTATTATTCCATTACATTTACAAACCAGTACAATCTGAATACGATTTATAATAAAATAAAGTATATTTTACTGTACGGAGAATATATAACATGAAAATATGAATAAAACGCAAACTAAAGCGGCTCAAAGAAATGTAATTTTTTTATGTATATTACATTAGCTAGTCAAGTGCTAGTCTCAAACGGAAAAGAGTGCAAACTAGCTGCCGTTCTTCCTGGCATGTCGTAGAGAGCGAATAAAGAACTAGAATAGAATCTATTGGACGACGGGCTAGCTCATAACTTATAAATAGATGTACGATCTATCACCACTAATACTAACTACTTGTTAAAATTTTAGTTCGATGTGTCCATAGAATCACCATCTCCGTATTTTTGGAAAAGGATATTTAATCTTTTAAGGGACACTAGTCATATAATGTTAGTCTGGGCCACAAAATGTTCCTAAACAGCTTCAGTGATTTATTGGGACCCTAATCTGATCCCGAGTGCAACTGGAGATGCAAGGGTCAATAAAACTTGTTAATTGACATCTCTGACCGCCCTCCGCAGTTGCTAAGGGGACATTAAAAGCTTTGCTAACATTACAAATTTACAAAATTTTGAACTTTGGGGATGTAAAGAAAATGCTTATTATCTACCTATCTTCTCTTTTTGTGGCTGTTAAGTTACTAGATTTATTTACTAGTACTACTTTACAACTAGTTAAGCAATGCTAAGCGTCCTATTCATTACAAGTGAGCAGCCTCGTGGTGGACTAGTGTTCTTAGTTTCGATGATCGAAACCATTGCTTCTAGATGTGTTACATACACATACATTCACGTCTTTGGACAGATTCTTGGAGATATAAAACTCCTCAGTTACTTGCAGTCATCAAATTAGGGTTAAGATTGCATTTATATAGAATATTGGTGACAGATAGCTAGCCGATCGCCCTTAGTCACCTTCAATGAAAAACTGGCAAGAATGGTTACTAGTTAGTATTATTTTTACGTCACAGGGACATATATAAATGCCATCGTTGAACAAAAAACGTCAGTGATAAAGATAAACAAGGCTTACTCATTTCATTCTTAAAACGGTTGTATTTATGTATCGTGAAAAATGAAAGAGTATACATGAGAAGGTTAATGGTTGTGAATGAAGCAAGAGCGATTTGTCAGGATCATTCCAGATGGTCTTTGCATATTGTGATCGGACGAATCAAGTCTAGACTAAATACTTGTATAACTTTTATAGTATCTAATAGCAGATCAGTCTGATAATGATCTATCATTCTGTTAGAATATCATATCAATGTAAATACAACCGTGATGCCTATATAAAACGATGTATATTACAAAGAAATGGATAATGTGATGATATAAATAAAAAATCTTTCTGGTAAAAGTTACGAATTGTTCTAGTAACTTTGCAAAACGAAATAAGAACTAACCTAACCTCTATGTATAAATATATGTATCTTTGGAATGTGCGTAGGATCTTTCCGAAGATTCTTATAATGAGGTTCTCCACTAATATTTTTAGAAAAAGTTGTTCAAGGAATGGCAAAAGTGACATATTTCATCATTTTTAAAGTGTACTTTTACACTTTAGCTGTAATAAATAGTGAAATTTGTCACTTCTGCTAATCCACTACCAACTTCACACTATTACTGAAGTGACAATGAACTATGGTTGTGCTAAAACGCAATAGAAACTTGTCAGATAGACGGTATATTGAAAAAAGGTGACATTAGAAGTACCTATAACTGCCGAGTGTGTATGAGAAGGTGTATGAGTGTCAATGAAGCGAAAGTGGTCTATCAGTGGGACAAATGGGGATTCGTGATCTCTGCCTACCTCTCTACAGGGAATCAGGCGTGATGTGTAGGTATGTAGAAAACTTATGCCCCGTGATCATGCTACGACATTATTTTGTTTTGTTGTTAGCGGTTGTACCTTCAATATGATATGTGTCGTGGGTGTAACAGAAACGTAACAATAGCCAGATCTTATTAGAGGAACTCATTGTGTAAGTTCTGAAAGGAATAGAATTTTTCATATAATTCTTGGGATGTATGTGATACTAAAATCACGTTCTAATTGAATTTTATTGTTAAAAATTTGCTGTACGGTTTGGTTGCATTTATTTTCTGCAGGATTGTTTAACGGAATGCCAATAGTTTAATTAGTTAATAAAGATTTTAAGAAATATTCAATAACTTACAGGTTATGACTATGTTAAATAAAGGTTATGGCTAAAGTTAAGTTTATATATAATATATAAAGGCTATGTTGACAATTATGTCTCTTAATCCTTTATGGGGTAATAAATTTGTTTGTCCGAAAGAGTCCGAAAACATATTATATTTTAGAAATTTCTGATAGAAAGTACATATGTATATATGTTTAAGAAAAAGACTAAACGTTAATTTTAGTCACAGAATGTTATTCACGCGGTCATTACATATTTCGGGGATAATAAAAACATTTTGACAAAGATGATAGTTTTATTCAAGTTCACAGTGACTCGTACACTAATCAAATCGATTTCGTGTAGTGTAGCTTTCTTCTTAGTAGCCATTTTGTATTCCATAAACGTTCTCTAAGGGTACAGGTTAATAAAGAATATATTTGATGCGGTTTTTTTTTAATAGATAGAGTGATTCAAGAGGAAGGTTTATATGTATAATAACATCCATTAAATAGTAGAGTAGGCTATATATTTTATACCCGTGCGAAGCCGGAGCGGGTCGCTAGTAGCGTATATCATAGACATATAGTTACATTACATATACATATAGCTCTAGAAGTACATAAGCCCGCTCCCACTTTAACATTGAGACCCCTAGTGCCCTCAAGTAGGGAGTAAGGTCTCAAAACCTGGGCCAGGGCGGTGGGGCGGATGGGCGGGGGCCAATCTCCGCTCACGGCAACAGGTGGGCGGCACCCCTGACGCCATCTTGGATTCAGGACCCCACAGGTACATACGTACAGCCTTATAGGCTATGTGCTTGTACTGGGTTACATAATATGATATTATTCTTAAGGTAGCTTTATATGAAATTCGGTGTAGCTTTAGTGTTTGTTTGGGCTTGACTCTGTATCAGTGGGTGCAGGGTTCAAATCTCGCTTGTAACAATGGAAATGAAGTTTAATGAAATTCTAGGTATATTTTCGTAATACATTAGGAAATCAACCTGTTCCCCGAATGGATAATAGTCATTGCTTGCTTACCACCTGTAATGGCTTACCACATGTCATATTGAATACTGACTCTGGTCAACGTGTGGGTTCAAGGTGGCCATAGAATTACCTCTGACTACTCTGCAATGGTTAATGGTGGCACACGAGTTTGTTTTTTTAATAACTGCGTTTCTTCTCAGAATGTCGTTTCAAGACAGTATGATAAGGTTAAAATAAATCCATCCATGAAGTCTGGAATAAAAAGAATACTAAGTAGATGCCATTCATTGCATGTGGTGAGAGGTGACTAGGGGACTTTGGGTTAATTGAGTGTATCGGGAGATGAACTAATAATCTGTCACCTATATTCCGTGTAACATAATAATTCTAATATTCATTCTAATAAGTGACTTAGTAGATATTCCCGATACTCGGAAGTTCTGTCTGTTCTGAAGTGAATGAAGGATGTGAATGTATATGTAAAAGAATCCACATGAGTTCTTATTGGTCTGCTTAAGGTAATCGAAGAGTGGTTTTAACAAACCTGGGGCCCAAGTCCACTAATGCTTTTTTTACAAATTATCATTTTAATATTACTTCAGTAATAGTATTAACTTGTTCGTGGAACAGAACAAAATTCACCATTTTCAAGGCGAAATTTCACTACCAACTTCACATTATTACTGAAATGATATTGAAATACGATTGAGCTAGTACACTTGGACCCCTAATAGGAATTGAGAGACTTTTAGTTAAGGAATGATCTCGGAGACAATATTACCTCCATACTCACTATTAACATAACTATTGGAATTGTAGTTAAGTTTTAAACGGAATTGTGAAGATGGTGACTAGTTTATTATCCTAATATACCAAAAAAAGTCCTGCATACACATGACGCCTGATTCCTTGTAGAGGGTTAGGCAGTGATCAAGGATCCCCATCGCTCCCGATCCTGACAAACCACTTCACTGATCACTCATACACCTCTTCTTACACACTCGGTAATGAGTACATAATATTATTATTATTAACAGAAAGTCAGTTCTTACAATATGCCCAAAATAACGATGGAGTTTTAAGAAATGTCATTCTATCTATACAACGGAAGTATCAAAATAAGTTATTGATTACAACTTGATTTCCTCTCGATGCTTCCCTAATGGTATTGCTGAAAATCTCGGCACAGAAACATAATTTGTCACCAGAATTATCAATGGCCATCAATAATATCAGTTCCGAGTCTAATAAAAGACGAAACTTTACGATTTCCATCCAGCCTTACTCGCGAACTTAGCTTGTACTTGCAAAATTCATCTTAACTCATTTACTATTGAATATAAATTGACTTGGCTCTATTCCAACACCTATATTCATTCAAATACCCACCTTATCCCTTTGTATTAAAGTTTATTTTCGAGTGGTTGAACAGCACCCTCTGTGAAAATAAATCAGAGATATCAGAGAGAGTTTTATGGCGGTGGGGATGCTGCCATCTAGTGTTTTGCTTCACTAACTTCTGCTAAGAGGGGTAAGCAACGTACACACTCACGTTTGTCTCGCCCTTTCAGGGTAGTCAGGTCAGTGTGCATATCCCTTTTGAGAAGACGAAGTGTTCAGAAAGCCGTCTATTGACTATTTGAAAGAGGAAGGTTTCCTGACAATAGTTTTTATCAGCATATAAGTAATGCATTTTTCGTTGTAAGGAAATTTAATCCATTTAAATTACTATTAAGGTATAATAGATAATGGTTTTTATATACTTCAGATTTTTTTATTTATATACATACTTTATATACTTTACATGTTCTTACACTCCAAAATAGATCCAATTCTCTTTTCATACAAATATTCACCAATTATGACAAATCTCTCTCGCCTCACACTGAAGAATAATCTCCCGTTCTTTACGCCACGTACCTTGGCTCTATAAATAGATTCCTTTCTTAACTCTTTTTTCATTCAGTCATAAGTCCAAACCACTTAAATATACCATTCTCTATTTCAATCACATTTATTCATTATCAAATCAGATTAATAAAAAACTACGCACCCGACCCCCTGCCTACCCCTCTGAATAAATGATCACTCCATCTGCAAACAGCTTATGGGCTAATAAAAGCAAGCAGTTAATTGGCGGCGCGTGGCATAACGACGCACTTCCATCGTCCCGCGGGGTCGCGCCTAATTAAAAAAGATACGCCATGGCGGCAAAAGGACATTAAATTAAAACTTTTTCCTTTCTATTATAATTGCAATGGCTCCAGTGCGATTATTGCACTGTTAAAATGAGGGATTTAATGGCAGGAATAAACAATAGTGTCGTAGAGATGTTTTTATTCATTCCAAGAAGAGAAATATACTATACAGATTAAATTGGAGATATACTTCCAAAGACGCTTGTAAATAGTGTGAAGAATAGAATAGCCTGTATGAAAAGGTCAATGGATGTGAGTGAGATCAAGGAGATTATAATAGTCATTTATTTGAGATTATCTCGTACTATTAATACTGTCAGTCTATCGGTGGAAAGTAATAGCGTAAGGTGACATTATTTTTATTGACTAATTATTATTTATGTCATCACTCAATAGACCTTTATAAAAACGCCTTCACGACCATTAACCCTTGCGGGGTAGTCAGAGGTTGAGGTGTCCATCTTCGCAATTGCGAAAGTAGTAATTCTATGACCATCTCGAACTAAGTAGTACTCAATGTGACAGATGGTAAGCCATGTCGCCATTTACAAGCACTAACTATTATCGGGGAACAGGTAGGTGTCCTCACTATGTTTTTCCCTCACAATTTTTTATATTACGATAATGTACATAGAAATTCATTAAACTTCATTTCCATTATAGACCTTTATACCTTAAGCACCTTAGATTCCTATAACACACCGGAAAGAAAAGCAGCTAGTCAACATTCTATTTACGTAAAACTTGACGATTTAGTTCCAATACGCCAATCAATCAATAAATTCATGTCAAAAATGACAAAGGGCGCTTAGGAGTACAAATACTTGTTTAATGCTAAGTAAACTTCAGTTACCCCTGGCTTAGAGTCGTGGGTTCGAGCCCCGCGCGCCAATCGGCCAAATTGATACAAAGCTCTGCTTGTTTACTAAAGGCGAGTGGAGTGGATTGGGGTGCTTGTTGGTAAGGATAGGGTAATGGGTGCTTTTAAATGGTGTACCAAATAAAAACTTAAAATGAGTAAGTTAAACCATCGATCTGCTCATGTTGAATGATAGTTACTAGACCTTACACATAAAAGACTTTAGCATTTAAACTTGTTCGTTGCTAATCTTGCTAATTAAAACCCACTCTTTACGAAACAATTAAAATCTAACATGTCTACACGCCTTTTCAAGGGGCTTTTCCTCACTGTATGAGCGTAAAATAAATAGCGAAAATGCATTAAGAAAGGTTACAGCTGATTTAAGTAATGACAAGCTTTTGTATCGGAATAATTTATCTCGAAACTACAATATTCTTGTTTTATTGTGCATGTGTCAATAAGGCAAACGTAATTTGCCAGGCTTCAGACGAATGGGAAATCATAATCTTTACCTACCTCTCTGTTGGCAAACGGCGTAATGTGTATTTTCATTACTTTAAAACCTAAAATAACTAACTATAAGATACACTATAAGAACAAAGTGTCCATAACGCGAGTGCCCCCACCCACAATGGGGTTGTAGTGGGTATTGTGAGAGCTGTTGTCGCACCCATTAACGCCACGCCGATGGGGCTCCAAGGACCCTGTCTGCCCTTTGGGAGCTCGTGGTCGCAATGCCAATAATTAAGTGATTAACACTATTAACTTGTATGTTATGATTGGTATACTAGGGCGGGCGGATAGAACTTAAAGTATGTATTAGTTTAAAAATATATTTGTTGCTATAATATAGATGCTGTGTATTAATAACGATAAATACAAATGCATAATAAATACGATCAATTCCAGAGTAGACCAATTTCACAGAAAAATCTTCGTTTGGAAACGGGATCATCAAACGGAAAGCCTTATAAAACTATTTAGCGCATTTAGGCATAATAATCCTAAGTTGAGTCACAAGCGACTCGCAGGCATGCCATATACATACATATAGATACGAGAGGTCTCTGAAACCTCTAGATACCTCGAAGAGAGATCGTGTAGCATCCGAAACTGTTTTACCTCTTCGAATCCCGAAATTCTATAGTATTGTTGAATTAATTCATTCTCTCAATAATTTAAACAATGTATGCAATTCCATAAGTGAAAGAAATGTTCATACTCCAAGGCTCTGTCCACCCTTGTGGGGATGTTGGTTAATAAACTCGTGGGGCGGTGGCTGGGGAAAGTCGTCGGTTAATGCAATTACCCTAAGTATCCGCGGAGCAAATCTCGGATTAATATTTCGACATATACGCCGCGGGGAGCTATAGGACGCGCGTTTACATCGGGATAGTTTATAAGCCAGTCTTCTACTACTACTGTACATTTCAAGTAATGACACTGTGTATTAAAGTAGGTACAAGTGTATATTCATATCCATTTACGTCCTCCAATCCTTTTCGGGGCGGACAGAACCTTGGAGATTTAGTATGTCCTAGGTCACTTTTTAGCATAAATAATGGGGTTGCGATATCATAAAGCAACATTGCTGATAGGTTGCTAGCCTATCGCTCAATAGATTCCATTTACCCTCAGACCTTCACTCTGATAAAGTGATAAAGGTGTTTGCGGAAATAAAACTCTTTCTAGGTTTTTGAATCTTTACAGCAGGGGTAGAAGAACGCTTATGTCTGTGATCTAAAAAAAATAGGAATTCAATTACTTTTTCGGAGTCTTTGATCTATTTTGTCCATTACCTATGCCATCGCAACCCAATTATCATGCTAAAAATGACTAAGGAGACATTACTTCTCCGAGGTTCTGTCCACCGCGAAAGGAAATCAATCAATCAATCAATCAGCCTATGACAGTTCACTGCTGGACGTAGGCCTCCCCAAGGTAACGCCACGCCATGAAGAAAGGAATTAAAGGATGTAAATGTTTATGTTTACCTTTATCAGCTCAAAGCTGTAGATTATGTTTGACTACGGATAGTAGGCTCGAAGTTTGGTTCACCTGTAAATGTAAGTTAGTGCTTTTTTTTGTCCAACTAATGCATACATTCACGTTCTTTCATTACTTTCGGGGTGGATCTCCTAAATCACTTCTAGCATAAATATTGTGCTAGCCCATCACCCCATGAACCCCTAGTCCCTTAGTCGCCTCCTACGACTTGCCGGGAAGAACGACATCTAGATATCATTCTTTTAACGATCCAGACTAGCAAGAGACACTAAACACTCGTCCAACTAAACACTATACTAACCCCTTAGTAAACTTCCCCAATTGCGCCGATGACAAATGTCCGCGCGGAGGGTACAGGCCGACGCCAATAAATATGATTGCGAACAATAAAACTTTATGACTATCCTCCCCACGACTCAACTCGCCACCCCGCTCAACAATCACGCTTAGAAGCCTCTGAGAGGTAGACAGAGTTCTAGGACAGCAGACACTAGTTGGTTCATCTTCTGGCTTCCAGTTAAGGGTTAATATGTAAATGTACAATCCTGTATCATATGGGAAAAAATACATATGTAAAGGTTTAAAATAACCTTATTAAGTGGAATCAACTGGTATTAGTGTGTATGTACCTAGTTAGTGTTTCAAACTCTGTTATTGGTAAATAATAAACTTATTATTTACATAATATCCGTATTGACCTATCATGGATAATATCCGTCTCCATAACCATTACCGAAAAGGTCAACTATACATAGTAATTTTTACTCTGTAGACTTATTATTTGACAAAACAGAATATTACGTTCACTTCATTTGTACAATGAATGCAATAGTAAAACTAATCACATTTGATGTATGTTAGAGGTTCGAATGTCAATCTCTTTAATTGAAACATTGTTCAATTATGGCCATAACTATTACCACATGAAGTTACCCTCAATGTTACGTGTGGAATTCCATGTCGCCGCGTAAAGGCGTTGACATATACAGATAGACACATATTAAAAAGAATAAGCAGGTTTGCTCACGATGTTTTACCTCGCCCTAGAAGTATGTTTCGCAAATCGTATAGTAAGAAAAACGAAAATAGACAGTGAACCTCAAAACACAGTGTTGGAAAATTACTAAATTATATGCACTAACGCTGTGTTAGTTTATACTAAAAAAGAAAACTAACTAGATGCATTCCTTCCTGGCATATCGTAGGAGGCCACTAAGACACAGAGGATCAATTGAATCTCATATTGAGTTGATTGGTTGAGCAACCTGTCACCAATTTTCAATATAAATGCCAACACAAACACTAATATTAATGCTAAAACTGACCAAGTCGCTTTTATATCTCCAAACTTGTGTCCACCCCGCAAGGGTTAATGGTCGTGACGCATATGTAAAAGCTATTAAGAAGACAGATTCCCTCGTGACTGCCCCTCCCGAGCACTGAATGCGAGTCTCGTGTCACTCCCCATCCTGTCACTTGGCAGGAAGTGACGTCGACAACCGGAAACCGGAAGTCGTCTCCCGGAAGCAGAAAAGTCTTGCAAATTGTTAGTCGAGTTTTTCTATAGTCATGCTCTGTGATAGTTTGGGATGAAAATAGAATTTAAGTAGCTGCTTTTCTACTTAGCTATCGGTTTCGGTACTAGAGGGGTAATATAACAGACAAATGCGTTCACGACTATTAACCCTTGCGGGGTAGTCAGAGGTTCACATGTCAATCTCCGTAATTGAGAAGGTGGTAATTCTATAGCCACCTCGAACCCACGTGTTGACCAGATAGTTAGTACTCATTGTGACAGGTGGTAAGACATGTCGCCATTTACAAGCACTATTACCTGTTCGGGGAACAGGTAGGTTTCCTCACGATGTTTCCCCTCACCGTCATATATGTGTAACCTATATGACCAAAAGGTTTATGAGGTTTGGATGAAGTAGAAAGACTGTTACGTAATAGGAATTGGCCTAATAAGACAATATGACAAGTTAGATAAACGAATTTTAGAAAATGAGTTCACGACTTTAGAAGCACCTGTACCCAACGAGTGTGTATGAGGTCTTTGAAGCTAAATTTAAAGCCGTGATCTCTGCCTATTGGTCAGTTCGACGACCTCCATGACGCGATCGGTTAACCACCTGAACGCTAATCGATCGTGCCAGTTTCGATTCCCGGTAGAGGCAGAGTTAAGAACTTCGCTTTTCTTCTGCTTTGCAGTCTGGTCGTTGATTATATGTTCTATATATGTATTTATCTATAAAATAAGTATATATTTGTTAAATATACGTTGACGAATACCTTAACACAAGTCTTAAATGTACTTAGCAAGGAGCTAGTTCAATTTGTTTATCAGTGTCTCAATTATTCTTATTATTATATTGCTCGTGATGAGTATGAATTTTTCAATCCCTATCCTAACCATCTAAACAACTATAACTTTACAACTCTAAGCACCCTTTACAGGAGTCGCGGGTTCAATGAGGCGAGGCCGCGGGGGTGCTATTAGATGACTCATGGCGGGGTAGACAGAGCTCCAATGCCCACTCATCGCTAGAACATTTGCGCTTCACGGTGGCTGCCTCTGAAAAATGAGGGGAACTGTTAGCGTCCTTTGGCCTTTTTGTGGCAATGTGCTGGGGATCTGGGATGTAAAAAGGATGTTAACTAGCTGCCGTTCTACCCGGCATGTCGTAGGGTGGCGACTAAGGGACTAGGGGTATATGGAATATTACGCAATGAATGGGTTTAAGGATGTGATCTGCAAGTGATTTGGCAGATATATTTTTATTTGTATATATGTTTAGTTTTTTTTGTAATTATTAGATTATTTTAATCTTTATTTATAGTCTTATATTTTAGATTCATTCCTTCTTGTAAATATTGATTATATAATTACCTAAATAAACTCCTTTTGATAAATATAATGTGAATATACATTGTATCTATGCATTTATTGTAACAGTGGCAGTTTTATGAAGCAACGTACGAATGACAGATCTTCAATGCGGAGATGGACACTCGAACTGTATTACACCGCAATTGAATGTTTTTGGAAGGGATTCAAGACACGCAGTGACGACCATTGACTTCTGCAGGATAGTCAGAGATTAAAGTATATGATCAGGGTTTTGAACCCTGTATCCACCGCATAATCAAGTCCCCAACGACTGAGCTACGCTAAATTCTTTCTAGCATTCGAATTAAGTATCTAACGACTTCTGTATAGGTATGTATATTATATGCTTCCAGCGGCTGTAGCCCAGTGGGTAAGACCTTTGACTTCTTATGAGAACGGTCTCAGGTTCGAATCCCGGTTCTGGCATGTACCAATGAATTAAATAAAAATATGTGATTTTCATCTACGTACATAATTTACAGTCGATAACAGTGAGGGAAATCATCGTGAGGAAACCAACCTATCCCTCGGGATAGGTAAAAGCCAGTGCCTATATACAGCGATACGGTTCATTACCTATCACGTTGGGTGCTGTCTATCCAGTCAAACAAGCGCTTCTTATACATAACATGCTTTTGATATTTCGGAGATGGGCACTCAAGCCTTTGACTATCCAGCCACAATAAAAAGGGAGTGTTAAAACACAAGTCGTGAAGCGTATGTATGTATGTATAGCTTCTAGTAACAGAACTTGTATACATATTGAAGCTTAATGAAAATGCACACTGATGACCCAGACTGCCAAATGGCTTGCCATTTAATTGAGATAATGTAAGTATGCTTTTTCAATGTATTTGCTCACTGTTGTAAAGAACGGAGCTCGTAAATATCACTTAGGCGTCGCGAGGGGCTGTAACTCAGTTAGCGCCCTCTCTGCTCGACTGGAAGGAACTAATGGTGTTTCACTATGTTGTCGTTAGAAGAATATAGTGTAGTTACCTCTCTTCTCGGTGTATAGAAAAATATGACTTTTGCTCTTGAGTCCATATCCTCAATAGCGGAGTTAATAATTCTATGGCTACCTCGAACGCACGTGTTAAACAGACGGTATCTAATGTGACAGGTGGTAAGCGGTGTCGCCATTTCATTTCTTCGTGATGATATTCATAGAAAATGAGAATGTTTCTTTTCATGGGTACATGCTCAGACAAGATTTGAACCCTGTACCCACTGATACAGAATCAAGCGCCCAGCGACCGAATAGTATAAATTATTCAATACATCCCATAGTTAGCATAATGCATTAAGTATACATCAAGATTTAGGTAACAAAGAGTAATTTAAGGCTACGTCAAATAAAATTTTCCTCTAGATAGACAACTGACTGACCTAAAGCCTAATGTCTACTGCGTTGAATAAGTAAATAACTATTTGATATTTTCCTTAACCGTAGAAGATAGTAGTAGCAAAGTAAAAGTTGAGATTTTGAAATAAATAAAACATTGTGTTGCACCCTTGATTGAATCGAAGTCAGATTTACCTTAGCTACTTTTGCTCTTGTTACTTATATAAGACATAACTCTCCCACCGCAAATAAAACTTCTTAGGCAAATGGCGGCACAGGAAATATTTGCCAGTGGAAATGTGCCGTTCATTTTGAAATATGAGCGTGGATCCGTGGCTGAACTGGCTGAATCGAGCGGGAGCCGCTGCCTCGCCCGGGAAAACTAAACAGCCAAGATGGCGCCTGTCTGTCTGGCGCCAAAGGTTTTCGTAGCCACCCCAAATGTTGCGACCGAAAAACAACTTAATCCCATTTGCGCAAAGTTGCTATTTGTATATCAGCATTTGATACATTTCAGTATTGACTTTTCAATATAAGTAACGTAACGATGCTGTGGTTACGTGCAATATTGGGCTGTGAACGAAATTCTACTTTAACTCTCTCACTTACAGTTCTGTTTCCTTTGATAATCAGTATACTAGCTTTCTTTTACATAAAGAATCTTATTCATAATGTTTTAAGGTATGTTTTCGTTTGCATTTGCGTTGAAAAGGGGAATTGCTAGGCTGTAACTTTTAGGCAGTAGGAGGTTTTATGTATTTGTGCCGCAGTTGCCTATTTAACTTCCGACCATTTCGTGAGCTTACTTTAGATAAAATGGCGACGTTTTGCTATTTTCGTGCAAAAACTGGTCTGCTGCGACCAATCTAGGGATGGATCTTTAGATTGGTTTGTGTCATTTGGTAGCTTTGGAGTAGACCAATTTAACTTGGAATTCAATTGAATATAACTAGCTTCCAGTACAGAAATTCTTACATATACATTTACGTTTCCTACTCCTATTTTGAGGTTTAGAACCTTGGACATATACTTTTAACGAAATTATCGGATTGGTAATGGACTAAACATGGTTTTGTCGTACAGATATTCGTAGAAATGACGTCTTTAGGTTACATCATTTATTAGTAAGTGCCATAAGTCACAAGAACTATAAATCAGAACACAACTTTTATCACATTATGACAACTCCCGAATTGCAGAGTATATGTTACATTACTTATCACCACATAGTCTTCACTTATTTGCAGATCATATTGCGTTTCCTAT
>JAMBLF010000731.1:0-206717 GCA_030578115.1 Leucoptera coffeella
ATTCCCGTACTTTTTCTTCATTTCTGGAACATTTCTTATCCGTTACTGTTCAAATAACGCAAGTCGTCATGTGCTGATAACCTAAGTTGTGTCTACATAGCATTCGTGTTATCAAGTCGAGGAATTCACGAAGGAAATCGTATGCAGACGAAACCGACACAATCTTGTGCATGTTCCTTGGGGAAAGCAAACATTGAACTAGATCGTTCTGAGTCCTATCCAATTTTACTGCCGAGGTGAATTACATTTCTCCATTAATGTAGCTGAGGCGAGTCTTTGATGCATTAAAGTTTATGGCTGTAGAGTAATTAGGTATAGATACGACCTTAGCTGGGTAATGGTAATTAAAGCTTTGAATGTCATAATTAAAAATTTATATAGGTGGTAATTTCATTTTTATAGCTGCTAAAATTTAATTCAATACTTAGACTTATTGTGCCACGTGTAATTGGTGATGATAATATGGTTTTGTGTGATTGCTGAATATAACAAGTTATAAATGTGAAAAAGAAAAAACGAATTTGCATTAAAGACAGTCATTTTACGCCTAGATAATTAAAGAAATTATTGTTTACATAATAATCTTTCTTGACCGGTAAATATTTACTCATGATAAATATAAATTGTGTTTTTTTTGTGCTACAAATTATCACAGTGTCTTGTTTTATTTTATATTCTTAAATATTAACCGATAAAGTAATATTCGTAGTTTCACAAACATTTTGCTAACTTAACTATCACAGCTTACGACGTCCCGAGTTCGACTCTATCTGAGATATTTATGGTTTTATCCCCTTCTGAGATTTAGGGTGTTATGTATATTCCAAAAAAGATTTATGAGGTGAAGATGCCTTGGTTATTGGTGTTCTCAATCGTAATGTGTCTGTACATTTGTGTTTGGGAAGATCACAAATAAACAATGGTTGGAACATACTCCCTAAACGGTGGCTCTAAGTACAAGTGCAGAAGATTAACATCGTTAATTAGCGAGTTAACTAATGAAAATTATTAAATAATACTGATGTGATGGTCAATAGGTCTAGACTATCGGCCTATTAATGAACGAGAAAATAAGTAATTACTAATGTCTAAACTAAAATTTATCTAGCTAGATTTTTAATGGAAGAAAATCGGTCCAATATAATATAATTTAACATCTTTACGAGTATATACCAGTTGCAAGCTTACTCGATAAGTCTAGTGCATTAAATCAATTTTATACATATTATATTTGTCTTAACAGTAATCTGTTTTTTTTAGTTTAATGGATTGATTATACGACATTTTTTCTGTACTGCAACAATAATGACTTAATAAAAACAAGAGACACTACTACATTATTCCATTACATTTCTTACAAAATCCACATTTCCCACTGGCTATGTTAAATCGATGTATAATTAATATATCATACAATTGCTAGCTATCCTAAATAAAATACCATTAACTCGAGTGAACCTTCTGTTCCCAATGGCTCTGGATGCTGGATCATCGGTTCACACAGTAAAGGAACACGTGGCGTGTGTTCCCACCAGTGTATTATGACGTTGCCGATATGCGGGCGCATTCTCTTAACAGCTTAGATGCTCGAAGCTCACAGATCGCCTTTGATTGCCCTTTGCTCTGGTATTGCCTTTTGATGTGCCTGTAAAATGTTTGAGATTTTTGAAGGGATCATATAGTTACATAAAAGAAATCCTTATGAAATATATTTGGGGGTTAACAAGGAATTAGTTACATGCAAAAACTCTAAGGTTGTAAGGATATAGTAAAAACACATAACATAAATTTTATATTCTATTTTGCAAAAATAAGGTAACATAAAACGATAGATTGGTTTAGTACTTTGAAGGCGTCAGCAACAATGATTACCACGTTCCAAAAGAGAAGTCTAGAATATTCTTTTTATAGTATTCGAGACACCACTATAAGTTCATATTATGACCGATAAGTATCGAAAGTAAACAAAAATAGATGAAAACTAATCATCATCACCTGTCAAGATAAGCTCGTAAAATTCATTGATAACATCCCACCCGAAAAGGTACACGTATAAGAAGTATTGATACGTGATAATGCATCAGTATTCACGTCATTAAATGACATGTTGGAGATAAAATAGGCTTTTTCCGCCGTCTGTCACCCTCATAAAATGGGTGTGACACACGACGACTTGTTATCTCAAGGAAATGCTATCAGGCACGAATGTAACTAAATGAGTGGAATATATTAGTTGGAGTCAAGGAAAAGTTCGTATGCGCTTTACTAGATGTAATGAAAATCAATAAGTCACAAATATCTCTGTGTGGAATCCGTGAAGTAGTTGAACTGAGTTCAATAATATAAGTCGCATTATAATTAATGACTAGGTTAAGGTTTCAGAAACTTCAGAATGTTACTCGAGTAGTCGCTTTTTATTTTATACTCAGAAGACAACACCTTATTATATTGTGTTGAAGTCCCAGATCATAGCGAGATTATTATCATTACGTTTATAATATATAAATGAAATCTATATTTCATCCTTAACAGTATGTTAAAAGAAAGTCAAACAATCCATGATTCTTCACGATACGGTACATGATCTAAAAATTATTTACGCTACATACGTTACATCGAAAATATCAAACCCTATATTTTCGAGCTAAGAGCAAAGTTTCCCAGAATATGTCCACTAAATCAAGCGAGGACGACACGGGATTTTGTTCCAAAGTTCAAGTATAAAAGCTCGTGTTACTACTCCGTTGAAAGGGTAGTTGGTAACTCAATTTACGGCGCTCTTTGGTTTATCGAACGAGCGGCCAATCTTTCCACATGCCATAAAATTGGCAATTTTGATAACAAGTACCCGGTAATCCTGTTAAAGATTGTTAGAAATTTCTAAGTAGATTGTTATAAAATTAAACGGTGCTGCAACTACTTTCGAGACTATTAGAAAACAATTTAAGGGTCTTAAGTTAAACGTGTTATTATTTTTATGATTTGAATGTGGTCAATCATTAGAGAATATAAGATATTGTTCTCTTTTAGTGACATAACTAACTCTAATTTATGTTCGATAAATCAATAACTAATATTTATTACAATATGTCTGTTATTAAATTACGATAAATTCTACTTAAAATAGACAATAGGGCTCTTTGCAAAGATATTGCGCTTGTGATTTTTTAGATACTATAACGCAATTTCAGTTTTTATGGGCATGAGTAAGTGTTTTTCCTCGTTGGATTTCGTGACAAAAATAATAATGGAAATCACCCATAAAAAAATTCGTATACCTACATAAACAACGTAGTCATTTGCAGAGTCAGAAATTCGTTCATTTTATGGTCATTTTACGACGCAATTGGAGTTCTTTAGTACATTTTAAGTTACGTGAATGTCGTACTAAGTAGATAACTTTTCACGATAATATTTTAGACCGTATGAGCTGAATCATATGAATTCATATATTTATATTTTACACTGTAGAAAACTCTCTATATACCAAAATTACAACACAGTTAAAGAATTTTCTTATTACACCCGCAATTGAGAAGATGAACAAAAGCACATCTGACTATACCGCGCGAGCTTAAATGTCTGATTGTATATACCAAATAAGTTCTAAGCGTAAATTTCATTGCTACACGTAAAGATAAATATTTTCATATAATAATTCATAAAAATATGCTTTATAAAAATATATTAATCTTTGCAATAGAACCTTATCGGGTGCTAGGAAACAGTCGCCTGGCCCGTAGCCAATGCGATGATACTGCAAGATATGGATCGACATGATCAAATACCGCTTTCAAATAGGTATTGATGCCAGCTGATCATCATTTGTGCTTTGTACAAGGTATTGTTTAGACTCGCCTGTTGAAATTGATTGAATGATAGGTATTGTTTCAGTTGTGTTTGAGGGGTATTTGAATACAAACAGATGAGTACAGTATAAAGTATAGGTTGATTAAATTAAACATTGATTTCAGATTAAAAGAGAATTGTATGAAATTATTGTCATATGAATATCATGTTCAATCTGTACCTGGGTATATTAAAAATACATAAATTATTTTGTTACGTTATATATGTATATACGTCACACATCCCTTAATCCCTTTCGAGGGACATCATCATCATCATCATCATCATCTTATGGTACCCCAGTGGTACAAAGGGCCTTCGTGAGAAGTCGCCAACCGCTCCTATCCTGTGCCTTGCACTCCGCGTCCCTCCAACTCAACCCAGCCGCCCTCAACTCAGCGTCGACTGTGCGCTGCCAGGTGTGCGCCGGCCGGCCTGGGCGTCTGCTCCCGTGCGGCCTCCATGTGTATGCTGCCCTGGCGATGTTGTCTTCCGGTCTTCGGAGTGTGTGCCCTATCCACTTCCATTTACGTTGAGCGATTTCACGCTTGATTGGGAATTGGTGGCATTGCTTCCATAGATCCTCGTTTCTGATAGTGTTCGGCCAGAATATGCGAAGTATGAACCTCAGGCATTTGTTGACGAACACTTGCAGCTTGTTCGTCAGTCCCTTTGTCTCCTTCCACGTCTCGCTGCCGAAGAGCAAAACAGACTTCACAATGGAATTGAAGAGGGAAATCTTGATCCGCCTGATAAGCACATTAGAGTCCCACCGAGGGACATACACAATAATATTTCCTACATCTTTTTATAGCATGAATATTGAGGTTGTCATTGGTAAATAAATTGTTAAAAACGTTTTCTTACTCTGTTAATTTGCAATATAGTACATGAATGTGACGTTGAGAATTCGCAATCCCGTTAAATGTAGAAGGACAAAGCAATCTACACTAAGTATTAAATTTAATCTATAATACTAGTACAACAGAGTGTGCTTGCTATCGATAGGTGGACCTATGACGTTATTTATTTGGGTACCAGAAGTGTAACTTCGTCCGACTTTTAGAACTTTTAAATTGCGTGCTTTTATTTTGTGTTATTGTTGGTGAAGCTCATTGTTTATTATTATACGAGAATGTGTTTATAATTCTATATCCTCTTTACTTCATATTTAACAATTTATTTAAGAATTTGCATCTGCTTTATTAGTCATTTCCGAAACAGTGGATAAGCCATTCGTAAAATCATCGGATAACACAGATTTTTAAGGATTATCAACAAAAATTATAAACACATGGTAATAAAGCAATTAAAAGCAGTTATTTCTATTTTCAAGACATGTCATTGTTCATTAATAAAATCGTTGATTTGACCTGGTTAACATTTTTCTTTTCATTACACATTAAAAATAAAACCTATATTTTAATAAATTGCCATCGTAAAAGACGTATAGAACATTCTGCCAGCACAATTCCTAGGTAGAGGACGTAATAACGGTTATTATCGGAGTATTATAATTTAGTCCAGCGCAGCCTTCGGTTACGGAACTCAGTTTAGGTGGTGCAACGGAGTTAACCCACCGATTTATTAAATTAATGGCAAAACCTATTACGGTTACAAGACGCCAAGGACTTAATGTAGCGGTGGCTATCTAGAGCGAAAGCGGTTACAATATACTGAGCGTCTTTTGATTTTAAAATAAAAAAGTACCAAAATGGATATTAAAGAATAATAATAATTTTATAAATCAAATAAATACAATAATTATTTGTGTGAAGAACAGAAGAGCAAGAGGTTAATGGGTTTACCTAAAATGAAGGATTATAATCATTTTATTTATTAAAATATTATTTGTTCAAGAAACAGAAGAGCGTGTATGAGAAGGTTGATAGGTGTGAGTGAAGCAAAAGAGATTTGTTAGGATCTTTCAAAGTGGCGATGGACTGTCTCTGCCTATCCTGTGAGGGACGTAGAGGCTTGAAAATATGCATGCATTTAAAATGAAATGATTATTTGATGAGAAATAGGTGCATTATGATTATATTCCTCGTAAGTATAAGTAAAATGATTAACAATTTACAGTATATTATACTAGTTTAATATACTCAATGTATATAAAGTGTTGTATGATTAATGCTTATTTTAAATAGGATTATAGGCGTGATGCATACGTGTGAATAATTTTATTTGAATAAGTGGGCTAACAGTTAATACTAAGAACTTAGCTTTGATGCGGTAATTTACATAAATCTAATTTGTGAGACCTCAAGCAAATTGCAGTAAATGTCCTTGCGTACAAAACTAGAAATTACATGCAATATAACCGTAACTAGTGTAAGTATGATTATTGTAAGTACATATGAGCTTTCCGCTTTACCGTAATTCAAAAGTCGTAACTGTATGAAAATTGGAAGTAATTCATATAGATTATATAATAAAATTACATGTATGAAGGTTATAGGAGAAAACTTGTTTTCTATAAATTACATGCCATACCCTTTACGACCATTAACCCTATCAGGGTAAGTTAGAAGCTTGAATTAAAATCATCGTATCTCCGAAGGTCCGGTCTATGTGTCAGCATTACAGAATTTCGTCGTATCAAAGGGAATAATTGATGATCTTTAGATCTTGATGAATTTTTACAATCTTTAAAAGCAAAACTTCTTAGAGTATCCATAAATAAATAAAATTAAACTAGTTTACTGGTGGCCTTATATCTAATGATTAAACCGACCAATATATAAAACCTTGAATCATAAAAATGTATGAACTGTATTTGAATATTAGATTCAAGAGTACCTCGATCAATAAGAGAAGCCGGCCCCAATAAAGTTATAAATTGAGGATATAATGAAGGAATTATCCTCATGCTAATCACAATGGCCGTACCTTTGAAACCTAATCCGATTAGAGGATCTCGGATTGCCAGATGCTCCACGAATAGCCAAAGGGATAGTAGTAAACGAGTACAATTAGGCGTCGTGCAGGTGTAAATGGAATGAGTGTATAATTATACTTTGATTATGGATCTATTATATGGATATTTGAGATCAGGAATTCATTTTTGATTAAGGAGAAACTTTTAGCCAGGAAATATATGTATAAGACCTTCAGGAATATTAATGTTTATGACCCATTCATCCAAAGGATACCTATCAAAGAGAACATATTAATATCATTTAAATCTGTCCCAAAAATCCTTTGTGAATCCCGAATAAACAGTTTTCAGACGAACTTTTCGTAACATAGTTTGTGGGAAAGGAAATTACCATGTTCAAGTAGCGAGTTACGACATAGTTCGATACGAGTTTAAAAGTCACCGATTCATTAGTAACGCGATACTGTAGACGTTAAAAACTCCCCGGTCCACTTTCGTGAAGCATTAATCAACAGAGATTTACGATCTATCACCTTTATCGATTCATGCCAATTAATATCGATGTATCGGTTTATCAAAAGCGGAAACGATCGGCCGTGAGCTTTGAATGATCGATGTGGACGCACCTAGTCATGCGGACTTGGATTGAGCTGATTGGTCAATCGGTATAGGAGTTCGAATCACATCAAACGATACGGAGTGTAGTGATTCGTATAACATTTGTATTAATACATTGATTTATGTTTACTAAGCGCGTGTCGTAAGTTTCAGTACTTGGTTGGAGTTGACTAGCTTGTGACTAAATTATACCCAGGAAATTTGCTAGTCTTTAAAGCCGTTATTATGGTTTTATATTATTGTAGGCCCTAAAGGACATAAAAGTATAACAATTAAATTTAACGTTATGTAAAGTAAATAAAATAGAATTCTATTAAAAAAAACAGAGCGAGAAGCAGTAATATATTTCCTTCAAGTTAGAATTACCTCTCAAGTAAATAAATTGAATTTTATTTTAATATTTTTTTTAATAATCAGAGCGAGAAGAATGAAATGTAAAAGTTTCACCTACCTGTCAAGTGCGTATTAACGATATACGGCATTGTCAAAACTATACGCTTTAGGTCACAGCTTCCATGAAAATATATTGTATACCAAGAAACCTTCAAATATTTATCAACAGCCAACGAGGCGCTAAGTAGTTTGCTGTAAACTTTTCCCATCACTACAGACGGGGCGTGGGCGGCGAAATAGGCGTAAAGTGTCTTATCGTGTTATTTTATGGATACTCAGTGAGAACGTATGATAATAATTATTTAATTATTGTGACGGCGGCGTGTCGTCTTAGGAAATGTTCGATAAGAAATGTATCATATAAAAACGGGTTTGACCTGATCAAATTTAATGAGGGCGGTCGCTTAACTGTCCTTAAAGGTAGTTCTGTGGCGAATCTTTATTGAGTAATCAATTAATTATGTTCTTTTGGCTAAAACGTTCCTTATGTTAGAAGATTTAAAAATGTTGTGTAGAACTTTATTTTTTGATATAAAATTATAAAGCGGTATGTAAGTAAGTAAGATGTTTATTATAGCAATCATTATTTAATATAACATGTTTTCTTACAATTTGTTTCATTCTCATGTTTTTTATTGCGTTTGGAACCTATTTTGTAATCTAAAACACAGACCAAAAGTATTTTAATTATTTTGTGTTTAAATTGTTTCTTAAATTTTCTTTATAGGAATATTGAATTACGTTCTTTTATTGTTATTGACTGACTAATCAAAGCAATGGGCGTAAGAGCATCCGTTTGCCTCTTACGAAATGAAGTGCCAAATTCAAATATCGCCCCATCGAATTGAAATATTGGTGCGCATAATATGAATAAATAATCGCGTGAAAAAAACTTTAATGGCGTTCATCAGAAAAGCAATCAAGTGATACAAACGAACCTAATTAGATATGGCTTGATTTATGCTCAGACTAAGTCTTAATTGCCAATTAATATTTCGGGTGCAAAATCAACGGGTCGTTTAAATCACCTATAGTGGTAGCGGCGGGATTTATGTGTCTTCGTTATTAAAGTTTATACACGCAGAAGTATATATTCACACATTTATTTAGTAAAGAATTTAATATAAATAGGGTGAATATTTTGAGACGTGGGAGAGACATGCTCGGTCATTACAAAATTCAGAATTTGACATGCATATTAACAATTCTAGGTACTTAATCTATATTGAAAGACTACACATGACAATAATTATCATTTATCTACTGATTCAATACTAAGACAGACAATACAAAACCAAATCAAAATCCATTCCCAAATCCAAGATATCAAAAACAGCAAAACCAGTTTGATAAATGACCACTAAACCTCCCTAAACATATTGAGCCAAAGAGAAACAAAAGTCTTAAATATTTGCTATAGCTGAGGTAGCATGAGGCTTCCCCGGAGGCAGTCGTGAGGTACCACGCCCCTGCTAGCCCATAAAGTAATCTTATACGCCGTAATCTGTACGGAGAAGGCACACGGCCGAACTCGTCTTAACGGACCAGGTGGTTTCAGCTTGAAGATATCGGCGTTGAAGAGTATTGGCAAATACCTGAAAGCGAAATATAATATGTTAATTTATTAAAAAAAAAATATGATACAATATGTATGAATATGATTTAAACCGATAATTTAAAAAAAAGTTGTGATGCTAAATAAATACTTACAGTTTTGTTCGTAGTGTTCAATTATTCGTTACTAACTATGATGGTTATGAGATCCAAAGAAGTAAAAATTTTTTTGTTTCTTCAATAAGCCATTCACCATTAAGGCTATGTCGGCTCAAGTACAAACACTGATGCCACGGCGTTTGCACTTGTTATTCAGTCGCCATGGTTACACCAACGCCGCCAGCCGCAACAACCAAATAAAAACGAAGTCGAAGTCCAATTCTTCTCCTCTTCCTTGTTCTTCGGTTCGTTCCAGTTGAGGATCCAAATATGATCCCAAAGAAAACATATTTAGCCAGTTTCGCGTTACAATTGACTAAATATTCAGCCGAAAATAATTATTTGTATTTTCAACTTTCACTGAGCTGCTGACTTTGTTGACGAACCATAGACGACTGACAAGTTTAATTGATAAGTAGAAGTGAAAATTAATTACGAAGCACGCGTTAATTTACCGAACCCCAATTTGATCAGAGCGTCAAAATACAAAAGCGCAATACGGGATGAAATCTCAAAGTGCATCGCAATAGCTGTTGTCTGAAAATACAAACAAAACATTTCATCGAAGCCTTTCAATTGGTTTTTGCTGTTTTCAGTTCTTTTTTGCACTAGACATGCGCTGTTGGTTAACCTGATATAAATTTGAATGGTGTTCCAATATTTATTTGTTGGTCTAACGTAAAAAGGATTGGTATCATGAATGCGCTAGTTCTTCTAACAGTATACTGGAGAATTTAAAATGGAAACTGTAGTAAAAATACAGACGTAAGTTCATTATGAGATGATATCATACACATACAAGTCCTTGTCTGTTTGACCACGATAGGTATCTACTAATCTTACTGAAATATATACGTTTTCCTTCATAGTCTATGACAGAAATCGTTTTACCGAGATGAACGCTATAGACAAACTAGAGGACCAAAATGAAAAACGTACAGAAATTTGCATTTAAAACGTACCAAGTAAACCAACTGCCATCCGCTTATTTATTCAGATGCCCCGACCTGATCATAATTTCGCTGCCAATGTCTAGACCACACAGAATGCAAAGTGACTCGTGCATATCTTCCAATGATAAGGTGCTAGAGAAGGCAAGTGTATCGTTAGTTACATTCGCGAAGGTAGCAAGTAGTTTATTGATATGGAACACCGCTGGAGCCGTCGTAAAGCTGTCTTTGTCTTCTTTATTGTTATAGAGCGAGGTAGCTACAGTGGATATTGTAAGCTGATCTGTGTGCGTGCTACACGATGTATATCTGTTTGTACTGGGGTGAGATACTGTCAGGTGTTTTGATGGATGTATGAAATATATTTATGTAGTACTCGTTAAATGATTTGACAACTGCTGTACATTAAATGTGAGTACGCATTTTTAAATATCCTGTTTCTAGAAATTATTTTTCATACCTATATTCGTCAAAATTAATGCTTGTCTACCATATACTTTTGGAGTGTCCTATCTAAAAAAGAATTTGTTGATAAAATTATAGTTTTACTAGCAACACAGGGAATAGTCTATAAAAGCGTTCTTTAAAAACAAAACTTGCAAATGGCCGCCGTAACGAGACCACATACGAGTTGCAATTACGCGCGCATAAATTGAAGGCTGGCAACATTGAACCAACGAAGTGTGTTGTAAAACAGTGTGGAGATTGCTTGAAAACAAAAGCAAATATTGGAAAGAAATAAGGACACAAAGAGAACAATAGTCGATTATGTTGTTTTTGTGTTTGCAGTACATTTACTTCGGTTAATTCTTTTTCACGGGAAAAACAATGGTGTGAGCGGCTGCGATTGGAATGTCTATATGTTACTTACAGCCCTGCCTAACACCACGGAAGTTAGCAATGGTATACTCGTATACTAGTATAGTCTTAGTGTATCTGTGGCAATAGTATCTACGACTTATGGATTATGATTAATAAACCTTCGATTACTAAGAGAGAATAATAGTATTTTTTAGCATGCTCTATGGAACATTGGAGACTTGTACTAGAGTGGTATATTGGTAGCTAGCATATAATCCATTTGCTTTCATTGAGCCCTTAATCCTTTAGTCGTCCTACAACATGTCGGCAAAAACGGCAGCTAGTTAACGTTCTTTTAACAAATATAAGAGTATGCAAATTAGTTATTTTGAAAAGTAATTCAATTACATGGTTAATTTATTAAACCAACTATCGGAAAATAAAGTGGTAAAAACCTATTTTCTTTAGAGTTTAAACATTGGCATTATTTTCAACGCAGCAAAGGTCCAGTACAAAATGTTTCTCTTCCGAACAGTGACCTCTTTTCCATCGCTAATTACTCAAAGTAGCACATTGAGAGTACAAAGACAAATTAAACTAATTGCACGAGAAACTGCTGCCGTTTTTAATTAAAGACTTTCGGAGCCTTTTTTTACTTTTTTAAACAAATGCTGTTGCATTGATTAATGGCTTTGTTTCTAAACAAAAAGGCTAATCAGTCTAGTTCAAGCAGACGTGTTGAAATATTGCTTCATCTGTATTGGGTTTCAGTACACACTGTTCAAACGAATCACTTAAGATCAAGTATCACAGTCTTTAAACACATACTCGTAACTTTAACACAAGTTTGTACACAAAACTTATAATATTATTATATATATGCTACTTTTTCTTCTCTTACATAAAAGAGTGGATGGGGATGTGACGAAGACTATATCAAATACAGAGTTTTCTGGCTATTAAGGATGTTCTATTATTATTTGTTATTCCACTCAGAATCTGTCTTATCTCTGTGAATATCAGTGTGTTCTTATATGAGCTACCACTGTACTGTTTTTGGTCACACTTTAACATTAAATACATTTAAGATAAAGAACATAGAGAAAAGATCCGTAACTTCTGCCAGCATCTCTTAAGGAAAACAGGCTTGATACGAATGTATGTAAAAGTACTAAAGCCTTTTTCGAGGTCTCATCTCATCTCATCATAGGTATTCAAAGATAAGATTTTTTCACGGCCCCTAAATTGTATAATCTTATTACGTGTTACATTTTATACCTCCTTTGGTAGTCCTTTTGACTTCACATTTACCCCTTTGGGATTGAGCCCGGAGTTGAAGATGTATGTAAATGGGATGTTTACACGTCACACGATGCGGGAAACATCTGCCTCAGATTTAACGAAGCAGCGACTTTGTAGATAGAGTAAATGCTGAGCTGGGTATCTTATTATGTGTATGATATTGTAAAGAACAAATTAATCTTGATATCTTACGCAATTTGGGTAAAAAAAACGTACATAATATGTAGCTTAATATAATTTTTATTTAGGTATTAGGTACATATTAGATTTAAGTGACAGATGCCCTAACTGGCAAGGATTATGGCAAATGAATTTCAATCTTATACATACCATAGCTCTATTGGCATAACCTTCATAAGCCTCAATGACGAGATAAGGCTTAAAAACTCTCAGTCACTTTTGATTTTTTAATAATACGTAGTTGTACCTTACGACATTCCTACATTATTTAAATCACAGACCTGTTCCAACCGTGAATCCCAACTATTGTCGAGGACACTTCTTAGTATGAACAACCTGAACGGTTTATTATAATCTCATTAAAATTCAAGTCATTCGTCATCATCTCGAAGTACATGTAGGCACACAAGTGAACAGGTGCGAGACCTCACACGGGACAATTAGTAAGATAAGTGTTTTCAAGTGTGTAAAAGCCCAAATGTTTGAAACTTGGCCTATGTTAACTTTGCTCTTGAAAAGCCATTACACAACTCAAGTGTGGTATTTTGTTTGCCCCCAAAGCAAGGCTTTGAGTGGGTTTTTTAACAATGGACCGTGATAGGGTCAGCTACTGTGGTATTTATGAGGATAAGCTCCGCTGAGGTATGAAGAGGATGCTTTGTTGAACATTTTGGAGATGTGTTCCAAAAAGTCCTTAGAGAAAAGCTTGATAAAAATACGAACCATTTTATAAACAAATATAATATTTTTTAATAGTTGCTATGATTACTTGCTACTTTATCAGGGTAGAATATTTTTGTTATAAGATATACATAGTGTAAAAGTCTGTAAATTGCGTGAAATCATATTCTTTTATAGGGATCCCAATATTTTTCGAGGCTTTGCCAACTACCAAAAAGAGTAATATGTATATTTCTGAGTTTAGTTTTAACTTGGTACAAAACTTGTATTTTTAATTCTATTTTATTTACCTGACACTAAACTTTCTTAATAAGAGATTATGTTACGTTTCACGATTGCCACACATTAATTACTTTATTAATATATCAATCGAGAATAGAGTTAAATTGACTGCTATCGACGAATATTCATTAGATCGGATGCCGTCTAACGCCTACCAATTATAATGGGATAATATTAGTGCGAAATGTAGGCACAAAATTAAATCAGTATTTAAACTAGTTTGTGTGTTCCGTATTGCCTTGAGAATTGAATAGTCACGTATTCGTAAGCTAATCTATATGTTGAATAAAACACGTATAAGATTGAATAGGTTTGAATACGCATTTAGAAATCTCTATTAAAGCATATTTTAGTCTATTTTTGTATAGCCTTATTAAGATTACGTATAACCATTCAGTATAGGTATCCAGATTATCAAAATCTCTGAAATCCAACGTGAAATATAGTCACGCTGGGATTAAAATGTTTTAAATCTGAATTATTTAAGGATTCACAAATGCATTGATTGATAAAAAGGCAGTTGATTGGTATTTTTTTCAATCCTAAACTATAGTATATAAACTATATATATACATATACTCAATACGAGTATATTATACTATAACTAGCCACGATACAATTCAATTCCAACATGCGCCACGAAATATAATAACTCTCACGTACATAGAAATTTTATGTAACTGTACCTGACAAACAAATACATATAACAGCATTAATTGTTTAAGAGTTGTTCAGTTCTCTATTCATAATGATTACTATCTTGAGGAAAGAAACAATATCTAGTTGAAAGAAAATAAATTGCTTAATGTTTTGATTTTAACTGTAGGTGTTATATGTGTAACTTAGGTTTACGTACGTAAATAGTATAAAATTTATGTACTATAATGTTGTGTATTATAGGTAGCTACATCATAGGTTAAGTGTGGCTGCGCCCCACCCCGCGATTGTCGTTGCAATAAAGCAGTGTGTTACTAGCTTCCGTGTTTGATACTCACCTGTCCCCGTGCCCGCAGATAGAACACGTGGCGACGAAATTTATTATAATTAATACATTAAAATGTCTGCTAACATTACGTTCGGTTTACTGTCAACTTTTGACCATCAGTCGCAAGAATGGTGCAGCTATAAATCTAGATTAAATCAATGGTTTATTGCTAATGATATAACCAACGAAAATGATAAGGCACAAATAAAACGACGGGCGATATTGCTAAGTGCTTTTAGCGAACAAACATACAAACTGGCTAGCAACCTGGCGCTGCCGAAGAAGTTAGAAGAAACAAGTTTTTGCGATATTTTGATACTTCTAGACAATCACTTCACACCAAAACGTGTCGGGTTTTCGGAGAAACATCGTTTTTTTTCGGCTATGCAACAGCCAGGCGAATCACACACTCAATGGGCTGCACGTGTCAGGGGATTAGCAGCACACTGCGAATTTAAGAACCTAGAAGAAGCATTGGTTGATAAGTTCCTCATGGGTTTATCGGCGGGGCCAGAGCGTGATAAGCTGTACAGTCAGGAGCAGCGGGACATGACATTGGCGAGGGCGGTGGACATCGCGGAGAGCGTGCGGTGCGCTCGGCAGGCGGCCGCCTGCCCACCGGCGACCTCCTCCACCACAATCTCTAATCAGGATGTTGTGTTCAGTATTACGAAGAAGGACAAGTGCAGTGTGTGTGGATATTCTAATCATAATTCCGACAAGTGTAGGTTTAAGAATTATAAGTGCAAAAAGTGCGGGTCCAAAGGTCATTTGCGTAAAATGTGTCAACAAAAAGATAGGATAAATTTTGTTGAGGGTGGTCTGGATAATGGAGACGATGATGACGGTAAGCTTATTCTTAATATACGATGTGTTAACGGCAAACCGATGACGGAAAATGTGAAGGTCTGTGGATTGATTTTAGAGTTCCAAATAGATAGTGGTGCGGCCGTAAGTGTAATTTCTGAAAAAACATATATCGATAATTTTCAGAAAGTGCCGTTATCACCCACTAAGAAGGTTCTTATAAATTATTCGGGAGAAACAATGAAAACCTTAGGTTATGTCGGGCTTGACGTTTATTATGGCGGGATTTCACGCGTATTAGATGTGTATGTAGTGCGCGGGGGCGGACCGCCGCTGTTAGGCCGTGATTTCATTAGAATATTTAATTTAGAAATTGCGCCGATTGTAAATCACATTGATTGTCAGAACAACACCTTTGTTGATGAATTATTGCAGAAATATCCAAATCTATTTTCCGATAGCTTAGGATGTTTTAATAAAGGTGTTGTATCGTTACACTTAAAAGAGGACCATAAACCATTATACTTTAAAGCACGGCCAGTCGCGTTTGCACTTAAGGATAAAGTTGACAACGAATTAAATCGTTTATTGAGCCTAGACATTATAGAACCAGTCGAGTATGCCGATTATGCTTCTCCTATTGTACCAGCTTTAAGAAAAGATGGTGAAGTCCGTATATGCGCTGATTACTCAGTTACAATTAATAAGCAATTAATTGTAGACAAATATCCACTTCCGACAGTTGAGGATTTATTTGCGAAGCTTTGTGGGGGTGAACAATATTCAAAGGTAGATTTGTCTAGGGCATATAACCAATTATTGCTTTCCGAAGAGAGTCAGAAGTATACCTGCATTAACACTCACCGCGGGCTTTTTAAATTTAAAAGATTAGTGTTTGGACTTGCAAGTGCTCCAGCTATTTTTCAGCGTACTATCGAAGGAATACTCAAAGGCCTAGAGGGTGTAATAGTTCTAATAGACGACATTTTAGTGACAGGATCTAGCAAGGAGCAACACATAAGCAGATTAAACTTAGTTTTGAAACGCTTAGAAGAAGTTGGGTTGACTGTACAGAGGAAAAAATGCGAATTCCTCAAAAATGAGATAAGCTATTTAGGTTACAAAATTGACAAAAACGGAATAAGAAAATCGCCAGAAAAAGTAGAAGCTATTATGAAGGCAACAAAACCAATGAACGTTGCGCAATTGCAATCATTTCTAGGGCTAACGAATTATTACCGTAATTTTGTACCTAACGCTTCAAGCATACTAAGTCCGCTGTATAATCTTTTACAAAAAAAAAGCACTTGGGTTTGGTCTTCAGAGCACGATGCAGCTTTTGAACACGTAAAAAAAATACTGTCATCGGATAATACATTAGCGCACTTCGATCCAAAACAAAAGATTATATTAACGGTAGATGCGTCACCGAGCGGGTTAGGCGCCGTGTTGTCGCAACAAGATAGTGAAGGTATCGAGCGGCCCGTCTCATACGCGTCTAGGACATTAACAGCTGCAGAAAAAAACTATTCGCAGATACAAAAGGAGGCAACTGCAATAATATTCGGTGTAAAGCGTTATCATCAATATTTGTATGGACGTTCAATACCTTTTGTGTTGAAAACAGATCACAAACCTTTAATATCTATTTTCGGGCCACACAAGGGTATTCCTGAGGTATCTGCGAACAGATTACAAAGGTATGCGATGTTTTTAAGTGCCTATAATTACGTCATACAGTATGTACGCAGTAACCATAATAGCGCGGATTTTTTATCGAGAAGTCCGTTATCAATGCGTAGTGATAAGAACGAGAAAGAAATAGCTATTGAACCCGAGCGCGCCGCTTACGTGAACTTCATAACAGAAGGTAGTTTACCGGTTACTTTAACAGACTTACGACTGGAAGTCGAAAAGGATGCGATTTTAACAAAAGTTAAACATTATGTAATGTCAGGATGGCCTCGAAAAATTACGGACGTTCAATTAAAGCCATACCACATTTGTCGAAATGAAATCGCATATGAAAATGGGGGTACTAATGCGAGGTCATAAAGTCATATTACCAGAGTCATTAAAACTAAAACTATGTCAAGAGTTACACAGTTCACATTTTGGGATTGTCAAAATGAAAGCCGAATGTAGGAAAAGATTCTGGTTTCCAGGCGTTGACGCTATTTTGGAGCGATTAGCAGCGGAGTGCGTGACGTGCGCGCAGCTGCGACCCGCCCCTCCACACGCGCCTCTAGCCCCCTGGCCGCAGCCGCCGGCACCATTTTATAGAATTCACATTGATTTCCTAGGACCAGTTGATACGCAAATGTACCTAGTAGTTGTAGACGCGTACTCTAAATGGGTGGAATGTTTTATTATGCCAGGTTCATACGGAACTAGACCCCTTATCGAGAAATTAAGCGAGTTTTTTTCACGGGTCGGTTTACCGCATACCTTGGTGAGTGATAACGGTACTTCGTTTACGTCAGACGAATTCAGAAAATTTTGCTTGCTTAATGGAATCAACCATGTTCTTACACCAACTTATCATCCATCCAGCAACGGTCAAGCCGAGAGTTATGTAAAAATCGTTAAAAAAGGACTAAAATCTATATTATTAGAGAATAAAAATAAAAAGGACATTACGATTAAATTAGCTAAATATTTATTCGATTATAGGAACTCGCAAAACAGTACCACAGGCAAGTCACCGGCAGAATTAGTGTACGGTAAACCGTTACGCTCGAGATTAGATTTATTAATTAGCGATGACGTCACGTCTCATTGTCCAGACTTATCTCAACATGTGTTGCGTAAACAGTCTTTACAGGTTAGACAATACGGTGGAAAAGCGCGTCCAGATTTCGTAATTAATCAAAAGGTATGGGTAAAGAAGTTTTTAAATAAGAACAAGTTTACATGGGTGAGAGGAGTAGTAAAAAAGAAGATTGGTTCCGTAGTGTACGTAATATTTATGCCGGAGTTACAAACTGAAGTAACTAAACATATAGATCAGATGAGATCGCTGAGTGAGCGTACCGAACATTACCCCAATACAAGCGATTACCACTGGGATGTAGAAATACCAGGTGTATTACAAGAACCCCCGATTAGTAGCAGTGTCGTACAAGATGAGGATCCCGCGCAAGCCAGCTCGTTAGAACAATGCGGCCTACACAGTCCTCCGCCGCCTCGCACGGATGGTACACTCGCTGACATGTGTGAGGCCGGAGCCAACAACCCTTCCGGGTCTCACGAGGACGACAGTTCACAATTCGCAACCCCACCGACGGAACCACCCGCTCCCATGCGATCAAGACGTGACCGGCCACGTATTGATTATAAATCATATTTTTAATTATATTCGTAGATTATGGTGGAGGGATGTTGTGTATTATAGGTAGCTACATCATAGGTTAAGTGTGGCTGCGCCCCACCCCGCGATTGTCGTTGCAATAAAGCAGTGTGTTACTAGCTTCCGTGTTTGATACTCACCTGTCCCCGTGCCCGCAGATAGAACATATAATTAATATTCGGCCTCGCCAAAAAGCCTTGAGGCAAAGGTTTTAGCAACTCCAGAAAACAACTGAGAGGGAAACCGCAAAAGTAGAAGCGCACCGCTCCATCTTTATTCACAATCGATTCAGTTCGAACACTTTTAAAACCACACTCTCTATTAGTGGTTTCAAAACGGAATCCTTTAACTTTTTTGCTTTTCGAACAACTTAGGTATTTCTTAAAGTTCTGTGGTTTCCGATAATGCTACAGTGGAAGCTGTTTTTCCTTCGCTTACGAGTAGGTAGGTACGTAAGGCCTTTGAGGTTTTAAACCGGGATACCTGTGGTCAAAATTGTATTTAAGTACGGTTTTAAATAATACATCAAAATTATTGAGAAATAATTTAATTTTTCAGGGACATTAAAGCTGGTATTTTGCTCAGTAGCTTTTATGTGCCTAAATAAGCTACGATTTTTCAGAGAATGTAAAGCTGTTCTGTAGCTTCTACAAATATAGCTTTAAGCTTGACCTGCTGCAAAAATGGTCAGTTTTGGTTATTATTTGAAAACTAATATGAAAGTTTAAGTTTAAATTTAAGTCAATCTTAATTTCATGTGTCGTTCTGTCATATTGATAGTTCATGGGTATACTCATACATATAAAAACCATCCGAATCTGATTTGATTTTAATTTCTTCATCATAAATCACAAAATACACTCTGAGCTTTTAACTTTCCATTCACATGCTATTCTGGAAAATAAAGCTATTAGACAGAAACCTACACCAAAACAATTCTGTTCAGTAAAGGCAGTGCAAATTTACAACGTTACAAATTCTCGCCACCATTGTACCTAGCAGATTTATATTAGCGAAACAGCTGTTCTAAAGTCGCGTTCAGTCTTGGCCTTTCACCCAGCAACAATGGAGTAATGAGTGGTGACTTAACCACGTACATTCGCTTTGAATACGAGTAGGTGTTTGAGTATTAATGTAATAAATAGTGCTATACTACCGGCTGGGTTAGTCTACAGCAAAGTAATAATTATACAAACATTTGCCATGATAAGTGTATTCATAAAAACATAACATACGCTTCAAGATTTGGGTATACACAATCCCTTTTTTATTGTGGTGGGGTAATCAGAAGCTTGGGTGCCCATCTCTGAAATTTCGGGGCATGTTAGGTATGGGTCACTCGAAGCCCACGCATTTAACTAGATAGACAACACCCAATGTGATAAGAAATGAACCGTATATGGGCACTGGCTATTCTTTATCTCAAGAGATAGGCAGGTAAGTGTTTTCAATCTGTTTTGAAATCAAAGTGTTATAAAATGATATATCTCAGCCTTTCAAGAAACTAGGGCATTTCCTAGAAAAAAGAACCTCGTATCATGGATTTAATAATTATTTTAATAACTGTCATTTTGACAAAGAAAACTTAAGTTCTTGATGACTTGATGGACAGGTATGTATAATAGTTTATGCGTTCCTTCGTCAAATTCTACTTATATTATTGTTTCATATTTAAATACTGCTCTCAGCTTATACCAAAAAGTATCAATCCAAACAGAACACCGTTAGCTCCGATTAATATTTATTACTTCTAAAAGACAATCTAACTTGCTGCAATCTCAATGTTGTCATCTGTACACAAGCATTTATTAAATGGCCAGTCAGCACAATGGACAAGAACTGACGTTTGATATTATATGGATAAGTTAGTCAATGCAAAACGAGTTAGAAAGGAAAGGGACTTAGGAAATCAGGTAGGCAGGGCGTGGCTGTTTGTTTACGACCACTTAACTAAGTAGGCTATATGCAAATCGAATCCTGTAGTTGTAAGACACTTGGCGAATTTGAGTCATGATTTGATGTAAGCCATTTCAGTATTTCGACACTTAAACAAATAAATATGACAGTTAAATAGACGAGATTGAAAGGGTGATGTTATAAGTACCTATAAACGATGAGTGTGTCTGAGGAGGTATATGAATAAAGTCAAATGTTTTTATTCAACATAAGTACAAGTACAGTGCATTCATTAAAAGTCAAAACATTTGCCGGACACTGGTTGTCTCTTAGCATTGAAATTCTACCGTTAATTAAGCAAAAGAGGTTTGTCAGGATAAGGGCAGATAGGGATCCGTGATTTGTGCCTACCCTTCTACGGGGTATCAGACGTGATGTGAACGTATGTAAACAAATAGATATTTTTAAGATTTTTTAGGAAACGGGAGAAAAGCATTTTGAAAACTTTAAGGAAATAAATTCCATAATAATAACAGATTTGCGTTGATACCGAAGATATAGTTACTACACTTTTGTTTGGATTTATTTAACTTATTTTGGATAAACGTTGCATTAGTTTACTTCGGTACATGATTAATAAGTTGAAAATGTATAGCGAATAAACTTTATAATTTTAATTTTATATTGAAATGTCTTACCTTTAAATTTTAATCAGTATTCTTAATTTGCTTATAGCTGTTATTCTTTTACTCTGTAAATATTATGACTCCGTCGCCAATAGCAACGGAGTACATAAATTTTAATATTAAATTGTTTGCACAAACTGTAACTTTGTTGACTGAAACCAAGTCATACATATTTTTATGAGGGTTCTGTACATTCGCTTATCAGATTGAGTCGCCTGGGCCAAAGGGAAATTTTATATCTGCTCGGCCGCGCCACCTGGGTCTCGTTATAACTTTAGGCTTATTCCTATTATGCCATCTAGCGGATTTAAACTTTACTAATGGCAGTTTTTCTTTCTGTAAAAAGGGAAATTTCACTGAATCTGCGAAGTTTTCTAAGTTACAATATCATTGGCCGTCGCCGCAGAGATTCAGTTAGGCATTCAAGTTACTGTATTAAAAGTTTATAAAAAATCCCGAGAATATGTATTTAGTAAGAGACTGTGTAATATTAGTTCAGTAAAAGTATACGATGATTATTTGTGATTTGTGTACAGCATGTGTTAAATTTTGTGTTTATCAAAATACTAGTACAAGTTTATCAAAAGCTTAGAAGGGATCGTTAGTGCTCAATTTAAGCTAAACACACGGCTGAAAAACTTTTAACAATTACAATCACTGATATGCAAGTTCAGATAACATAGCAATCATTTGACAAATGAAAAATACAAATCGTAAACCATATAACTGTATTAAAGGAACATGTTTATGTAACATCATATTCTGACGTTTTTGGAATAGCCCTGTAGTTACATACACTCATACAGGCAGGATAAAGATTGCAGGGCATCATTCCACGCGACTTTTGTAAAGTAATTACTGTGACGTGTTCCACACAGGTTGCGGATACATTTTTTAGGGCACGCTAGTAATAACTTTTTGTTGCAAAAGCATTTATCTACTTTGTTATGTCAAAACGTTTGAGCACTATATAATGACCTCCGTGGCGTGATCGGTTAGCCACCTAAACGCTAATCGCGAGGTCCCGGGTACGATTTCCGGTGGAGGCAGACTTAAGAAATTGGGTTTTCTTCTGCTTTCCAGTCTGGTCGTTGATTATTATGTATTTATCTATGTAAACTAGGTATATATTTCTTATATATACTTTAACTAGTATACCCTTAACATAAGTCTTAAATGCACTTAGCAAGGGGCTAGTTCAATTGGTGTGTTAATGTCTAAATATTATCATTATAATGAGGTACATAAATACATATACATTCATGTCCTTCAAACCCTTTCGGGTAGGACTGAAACTGGAATATAAAAAGTCTGTTAAGTCACTGCTCCTGTGCTAATGTAAGTATCGGGGGTTCGATGCCTATGGAACATTGGTGACAAGTTACAAGCCCATAGCCCAAAAGATTCAATTTCACCTTAGTCCCTTAGTTGCCTCCTACATAACGGGAGGAACGGTAGCTAGTTAACATTCTTTTTACGTCTCAGACACCTTTTACGACGATATCACGGGACACTAATGAGGTACTCAAGTGTTTAAGATATAGTGACGGTTTAATATACATACATTTAAAAATCAAATTCAAATCAATTTTCAGAGCATGAAATTTATTTACAAAGTTTTAGAGATTTTGTGATATCAGTTAATGTAGTTCTACAGATCATGAACAAAAAGAAGGAAGTGCTCAATGAAGTCAAAAAACGCAAACTGACTTATTTGGGCCACATCATGCGCCATGATAAATACAAGTTGTTGCAGGTTATAATGCAAGGTAAAATCATGGGACGACGTAAACCAGGTCGTAGAAGAACATCATGGCTCAAGAACCTGAGGGAGTGGTTCGGCCTAAGCTCACGATCCCTGTTCCGTGCCGCTGCGTCCAAAGTGAAAATAGCCATGATGGTCGCCAACCTCCGCTGAGGAGATGGCACGAGAAGAAGAAGAAGAATGTAGTTCAAGCTAACCTTTTTCCGGATATACAATCTATATAATATGACTATTTCTTTTTAATGTTTAAAAATTATTTATATCGAAATAAGATAGTGGCAGATTTTTGGCAATTTTCGACGAACTAAAATAAAAATATTATAATATATTAGTGACGCTAGGAGTTCCTATAATCGCCGAGTGTGTATGAGAAGATGTATCAGTGTCAATGAAGCGAAAGTGGTCTGCCAGGATCGGGACAAATGGGGATCCGTAATCTGTGCCTACCCATCTACAGGGAATCAGGCTTGATGTGTATGTATGTATGATATAATTATTGTGAAGTTTTATAATTGAGTCTTCAAAATTACAATCCAAGTTTTAATCACCCATTATGTTTAAAATTTGCCCGAAACAATAACATTGCTTCGTATACAAGTAATTACAGTTACAGATTAAAATCGGTTTATAACAAATCGGGCGGTTAACTTTGAAGTCTCAATATGTTTATTCATTATCATTAATTCTTGAACCAGTTACCGTTTAATCGATCCAGTACTTAAGTATCGATATTCGATTACTCGAATAGGAATGTTTGTCTTCGATAAGTATTTTATCTTGAGACAATTAAGTTCGTCGTGGGGGATTCTGTTTACTAAATAATCGACTTTGATGATTGACAAGATTAATCGAAAGGAATTGATTTGATTGGGATAATATAAAGAGTCTTTATTGGTTTTATTTTTTTCTTTTGTACGGTTAATGGATCATTTATTACCAATATTTTGATTAATAATATTGATATTAAAAGTTTATTTTTTTTATTATGTATATTTTGATAAATATATTAAATCTATTAGTTCAAAGTTCTAGAACCATAATTATTAGATATGTTTGTCAGGATGAAGAATATTTGCATTGATTAAAAATCCTGCATGTCATGTATTTATTATACAAACATAATGAGTGAGGTAAGTTGAAACATTGTTAGTATAACACTATACCGAGATATGTGGTTTAGCAGATCATTATCTACGAATGCTGATGTAATCTACTGTTTAATATGTTTGATAGATTTGTATCTCAAATTCTAGTTAACTGACAGCTCAAACATCCAACTATGATTTACCAACAATTTCTCATAATGAACCATAACATTTAATTTCAGTACGACTAAAGATCTATAATGATTTCGATTTAACTCCCGTGATGAAATGTTCACATCGTCAGCGTTTCACTCAAAGACGTTCCAATTATCAGAAGTGACTTCGCAGTTTGTTGGGATTTAAAAAGATTTACAACTTGCGATTGTTTCTACACACACTCGAATCTCAACCCTGACTTGATAGCTATAGGGTTCAATTTTTAAAAACCTTTGCCTACAGGAGTCGAGACAGGTGGTGTTCCCAACTACCGGTAAGGTGGAACAAACATGGCGTATCAATCAGGTTAATTAATCAATGCGTTACCATCAAGGAAATGGCTTGCTGGCTCTTAAAGGGTTAATTAAAAGTATCACGGCGGTTCTAGGTGGACAATGGAAGGAAATATGGATAAAGTTACTAAATTGTGATTCAGCAATTTACATACACATTACGACTGGTTTGATGCATAAGGGACTATATTATCAATGACTATTTTCCCGCTCCTGGTAAACCATATTGAAACTGACATATGACATATTGGTGACAATTTGGTCACATACCACCCGATGTGATAATTATTTTCATTGTATCTAAAGCTAATAATTATGTCTAATTATATACATACACATCACGCCTCATTCATTGTAGAGGGGTAAACAGAGATCACGGATTCTCATCTGTCACGATCTTGACAAACCACTTACGCTTCATTGACACTCATACACCTCATACACACTCGGCGGTTATAGTGTGTATGTATGTGTGTGAGTTATACCTAAATGTTTAAACAAAACGACATTGTCACATATTACCTGAAAAGCAGTATTATGCAAAGGACATAACTTTCACTCACGTGTCTTCACCAAGTATCCGTTTGAGCTGCTGCTTAATGGACGTTTACAGTGGTGTGAATCACGCTTTCGCATTCACTTGTCATTTCACGGCGTAACAGCTTTGTCTCTGCTTTTGTGGTGTTACACACATTTTCATGCTTCAGTCTAACGCATAAACTTCATACTCATTGCATACATTAATCTGATATTTATGTAATGTTTATGAATTTGTTAATAAAAACAAAAACGACCAACCATTCACGACGATACCCTTGCCTTTAATCTAGTCAGAGGTTCCATTTTTGCAATCGCGAAGGTAGTAATTCTATGGCCACTCTGAACCCACGTGACAAGATAGTCAGTACTCAATGTGACTGGCAGCAAGCCGTGTGCTCATTTACAATTATTTATCGTATTAACATTGCAGTGATACTTTATATGAATATCAACCCTTTTGGGTTAGTAAGAGATTTAAGTGACCAGCCTGTCGGAGCATAGGTAATTAGCCACTCACCTTTCACCAAATAGCCAGCACCCAATGTAATAGGTAGTGTTCCATGTCACCGTATAAAGATGTTGACTAGAAAGAATCTGTTTCGAAGAATGACAAAATATATACAAAAATATGTCATGCTCGTTTCCCTTACAAATTTTCGATCTGTCATGCATTTTTATTTTTCGGTTCACTGCCTTCCATACTCTTTTGTTTACAAATTTACGACGTTTCATATGTTCTGAAGTCAAATTTAAATTGTTAAGGAATACAGGTGTCAATTATTAACATTAAAATAGGTCACATACATACATAAACGTATATACATACACAATCCCTTTCAGGGTGGATAGAATCTCGAAGACACTGTATTTAGCATGAATAATTGGGGTTTTGATGTCATATTAACATCGGTGACAGGTTGCTAGTTCATCGCCCAAATCAGGACCGAGGGCGAACTCTCTCTGATCTCTGCCTACCTCTCTACAGAGAAACGGGCTTGATGTGTATACGGTCAGTGTGTTTATATCATTACTTTGTTAACACTTAGAGCGTCTAGCGATATTATATGACAAAGGAATGTCTTGTCCTGTTAATGTGGTTAACCGTGATATCGAAAGCCGATACGTTAGTTAGTTAGAAATCTGAAACACTAAGCAGTATGGTGTGGTATTTGAGATAATTAAGGTATACAATTACGTTGGATTGTTATGTAATTGTCCTTTAGGGGACATTTGTAATGAAATATACATACATACACATCACACCTGATTCTCTGAAGAGGGATAGGCAGAGATCACGAATGCCAATCTTTCCCGATCCTGATAAACCACTTTCGCTTCATTGACATAGTTATAATAATTATTCGAATGAATTAATCGTTAAATGTATCTGAGTTAGTGAAAATGTAATGTGACAATCGATATTCACGTGATAATGAAGTGTTATATTAATACAGTTTTTGAATAAACTTGCATAAATATTTCATACACATATCACGTCTTTTATACCTTTCGGAGTGGACAGAATGTCGGAGATATGTATCTTTTATGTCATTCCAGTCCAGTTAAAGTATTGGGGGTAATGATGTCAAACAGATATATTGATATTGCATATTATTTATTTGCATAAACATATTCTAAGAAACAAGTTTTGTAATTTAAATTTTTACTTACGTATCTAATATGACTAATATGTGAGCTATGCTTTCATTTTTAAATACAACGTTTTAACAATATTCTTAAATATAAATTATCTAAGTTAATATCACAGATAACATTGTTTTGTTACAAAAACAATTTTACAAGGCTTTTTTACAAACGTACCATTTTAATATAACTGTCAAGAATGTACAAGTGTTTTATAAGACAAATGTTAGTTAATTGACTTATAAGCTTGAAAGAAAATCATTTAGCGCAGAATATTTTGAACAACAAAGCGAAACAAAACGAGCTACTAAAGTTACACAAATACCTCAACCGCAGGTGCACATAATTCCGACTTAAAGCGAAGAGACTGAGATTTAAAATACGAATGTAACTTAAATTTGAGTCGAGTTTTATATCGTTAACTTTATAAAGCGAAGAACTTAGTAGTTTTGACTACGTACATAAATAACTTAGTTTTAAGAATGAGCTCTTAGTTAGCTTTCAGTTTTATATGAGATGATTTCTTTTTTCTTTTCGTAACCATATTAAAATTTACACAGTTTCGTATTCACAGACAATAAAGTTTGGCGTCCTATAAAGAATCACAAATGACATAAAAATAGATTAAAGAAGAACATTAGAAAATAACAAACCTAAATTTTTCTTAACATGACGAAAACAGTTCAATACATTAAAGAAGTTTCAATTCAATTGTAGAATCGCGTTATCTTGGGCAAAACTCAAAGTGCGGGAACAGGTAACAATGAAGAGAGAAAAACCTGCAACAAATAAGTTACTTTAGACTTACGGTACACATATCCTATTCAACACAAAAGTTTATCATTACTATAGAATATAGATATAAGATTCATAACCAATGACCCTAAGCATTCATGGGTTATCATCCTGTTTCAAGTTTTATAGACTAATATTCGGTACCTAAATAATTCAGTTAACCTAGTCGTAGTCTTCTCTACTTTCTATCCTTAGTTATGAAGTTTAGGCTCAATAGTCACATGATATTACGTTTCATTTCACGGAAATTTACTGACCATATCGTTTGAACTAATAATATAATATAATAATAATACTTGGACATTATTACACAAATTGAACTAGCCCCTTGGTAAGTTCATTTAAGACTTGTGTTAAGAATACATTTATTGCATATATAATAAACGACCAGACTGCAAAGCAGTAGAAAAGCGTAGTTCTTAACTCTCTGCCTCCATCGGGAATGGAACCCGGGACCTCACGATTAGCGTTCAGGTGTCTATCTGATTGCGCCACGGAGGTCGTCAAAACTACTCATACAGTCTTACGTTTCATTAAACGCAAAATTTCGAAAATATCATTTTATAGCATACCTGGTAGGATCGTAGTTCGTGTTGAACCCAGGCACATTGACGACGTTCCATTCATCATTCGCTTTGGAATAACTGAACGAGATCTGGTCGCGGAAGGTGTCTGGGTTCAGCAGCTTCATTTGCTCGAGATGCGAGTGGAACTCGGGTATCACGACTAGTTTGTTCTGCATGAGATGTTCTGTGGACAATGGCGCACTTTATTTACATGTACATTACAATCCACACACGTCCATTGTTCCTGAAGTAAATGTTCCCAGTAACTTTTAGTTCAGCGTAGGCTGTTTAAACACGAAATTTTGGAACATTACCTTAGAAAATCGAAGTTTGTTAATTAGACTTATCATATGCCTAAAACATTTATTACTACTCTATTATCATCTGATAAGCACTTGGTTACTATAATATTTAACGATAATTAGAAACCTAACTTACAACTATCATCGAGTGTTAAGAAGTTCAATAATACGGTAAATAAGTAAAACCAATTTAAACCATCTGTATGTTACCAAAAAATAAAAGCAAGTATTATGATCCAACTTAAGAATACGAATAATGAGACTCACCAACAATAAATCCCATGGAGACGTCATCCGGGTAGCGTATCTTTTCACAGATACTAATAAACCGACCTCCGCTATAAAAGAAGAAAACAAGTTTAATTATTATGCATTAATTTCCAAGTGAATGGAAAAGAAAACAACAACAACTCGTATTCTTTATCTTCAACTTTTTAAATAAAACAACAAAGTAGTACAAACCTTGCGACTGGCAACATTTTTAATGCCAGACTCTTGCTCAAACAGAAGCCTGCTCCGCCAGTCGCGAACCAGAATTCAAATTTTAACTAGAACAAAAAATGCCATGTTTTATTCATGATCGCTTAAATATTCCAAGTTTCCAGTAACACGTTTCTCGATATATACCTTCTCTTTATTGTAGACTTGTAGGGGCTCATAGATGGAGGTTCTGCCCAGATACCAATCGTTCTTGGGGTCGTACTTCTGCAGTTCTTGCACCAGCCTAGGCACATTTACATAGTTGTCGTCGTCAAAATGGCAAAACCATCTGAAACAAAGGAGAAGGTAATTAATATTTGCATACATTTCAATAATGCACTAGGTTTATAGGCATGCACCTTTTTTATTATATCGCATTTATTTAAAAGGCTTTTAAAATGGTCAAGGAAACGAGGTTGCATGTAAGCATAGTTAGTATAAAAAAAATTAAAACAAACTTCACGTAATTAATTTCATTTGGAATGATTGATTTATATTGAATATATAAAAAATATTATAACATATTTTTTTAGCTTTATAATTTAACTGGATAAGTCAAGTATGCACGGTTACATAACAACGACAGCTTGTATTAAGAAAAAGCAATGGTATACAAATTAAGCTTGAACTTGTAACCCAGCAATTATAAGAAACATTTCTTGTTCTCAAATAACCATAATTACGTGCAAAGATAATCTTTAAAGCCATCAATGGTCAACAATAAAATTTCTTTTCATCCGCCGTACGAAACTAAAAAATGAAAGGTAGTCACTGATACCAAAGATGGGAGTTATAAACAGTTCAACAACTGGGATCTTTACAAACCCGTATCTTCAAGTGGCTGTGTCGATAATTGTGGCCACTGCTGCGGTGTAATTTAGCGACATTACCCAGCATACAAATAACAGGAGCCGCGGTTTGAAGCAGACTATACTTAACGTCTTGCATTCGATACGTGGGGGTACGGCTTAAGCTCCGGTCTTGAGTTATGAACTCGAGTGGCAACTGTCATTATTTTAATTAGTCTGCGCTCGATTCATTAATCGGGCGGTGCAATCAGACATTCCGATGTAAGAATTAAGAGACTTTTGCAACTAAGCCGAATGGTGTCATTAAAACGTGTGTTGCAAAAGCAAGTCAAAATTTGACACTTAATTAAACTAGCTAACTAGCAATAAGTTGTTTGTGTCATGATTATGATACTTTAATTTAATAGCTATTATTAGACTTCGGTTAAATTGGAAAGCATATAAGAGTAATATAAAATATGTAATGTTTGTTGTATATGTAAGAACTTAAAGTATCGATTAACGCTATAATGAACGTGAAACATAGTGAGCCTCGGACCAACCAAAAAGCTTTGACAAAATAAACACGACCAATCTTAGAGACAATTTTTCTTACACCGTTTTATTTCCCTGCTCTTACTCTTTACTCAACCAAAACATTGGCTCGCAGGTAAAACATCAAACACAAACCAAAGTGGGTATGACATCAAACGGGTATTCTCAAATATGATCAGGATAAGTATTTGCACTTCAACTGTTTATATATTTATTTTGAGCTAAAAGCTTCTTGTTCTTACGGTGTAACCAGACTAAAAAATGAATTCAAAGATACCGCCTGCACATTATTGATGAAATAAGTAGTATTTATTTTGATTAACTACAACAAACATGGGAACTTTTTTTTTGTTTTATTTTTTGATGACCTGAGATTCATAAATGTCACGATTTTCATGCGCTCATTGTAAGGAATGTGTAGGTAAAAGTACGAGTGTTTTATTGTAAGTGTTAATTTTTAACTTAAATAACAGTTGGCCACATAATGGTTACTACATAAATTATGCTAGCAAGAGAAAACGATTAATTATAAAAATATTTATAAAATAAATTAATAATACTAGGATATTCTTAAGAAATCCATCTATATGTACTATATTTGAAAGTCCGAAATTAACTACCGTTCTAACAAAGGCATTTCCGTATGTATCTATACATACGGAAATTATGAAACAATATTCAGAACGACCAGTCCAATACCAGTCACGACATAAAGTCTAAGTGTGTGAAGGTTATGTTAAACATTCACTGTCACCTAATTACAATTCGATCACAATTCAAATGGATATAATATTTTCAAGTAATCGACACACACTGGCTTTTCGAAGTATATATATTTATTTGTAACTGCAGGGATTACCAGAACTAAAGGACTTAGTTTTCTTGGAGTTATATTTATTGTTAAATTGTGACCGATTTAACTCGCGTACTGCAGTACCTTAGAATTGTTTTAATTAAAAACACAGCCCAGAAAAGCTTTGAACTCCGTACGTAATTTATATTAGCTACAACTGTAGTTTGCATGTTGCGAACTACCACATATATTTTCAGGAGCTTGAATTTTACCCAACATACAAACATAGTACAGTAAGCTTTTATATTTAAAGTTGGGAATATGTTATTATAAGACGCAAATCTTTAAGAAAGAGTAATAGTCTTTGTGGGCAAGCATCCGTAAAATGAACAAAGCCTTCGAGTGTGGGAAACACGAACAAAAATAATGAGAGAATATGAAGTGATACAATTGAATCAAAGTGATTATAGTTATTACGTCTCGAGATAACTGTTTGGAACTTTATTACAAAAAGAAATACGGTACCGCGTTGGTTTATTATCTCAAATCTCACGGCATCTTTGAACTTTTATCGTATGTTTTATTGTATGTTTAATGTGATGTAGGAAGAAATAACAAACTAATTATGTAAATAATTATGCATTCTCTTTTATCAAGTATCGTTTAGGAACATACATACACATCGCAACCGTTTACCTGTAGAAGGTAGGCAGAGATCACGGATCCCCATCTGTCTGATCATGACTTTCCAATATTATTTCATTAAAACACATACACACTCAGCGGCTAGTAACATGTCACGTAAATATAAATACTTCAAATTTAATATTTTTGCGTAAATTCATTGTATAGTTAGACCACTTTTCAAGAATACAGGCGTTAATGTGTATGCATTTATTTTGACCTTTAGCTATACTGACACATGTTTTGACAGGTCTAATCACATCATAATCCCGGATGAACAGAGTTTATTACTAATATGTAACAAGTAATAACTAGTATTAGTTAAAATACCATACACATGCGCAGTGTAATTAAGTACGTAATCTTGAAACCTTCCCAAAATCCCTGAGAACATCTCCTGCCTATCATTGCTATGATTCTGATTGAGATCATCTGTCAGCCGCCAGCTAGAAGATTCATTCTTAATTACATTATAATTGCTAATAAATGTTATGGTACAAATGTTCCTTTTTCATAATACTTCAGTTGGCTTGTTGAAGATGATCGTTTATTATAAATGATATGATAAACCGTAGATTAAAGTGTGAGTTATAATGTAGAGTTATGACTGTATGTTAGTAATAACTTTATATTTAAGAGAAACAAAATACATGTTACGATATTTTATACATCCGCTATGGACCAATCGGGTAGATTGTATGTAATTTTCTAGATCTTAAAGTATGACGTTTTACGTTTTATTTTCTTATACACACAATACTATGCTTTGAATGACATACCTAAGAAGCCTTCGAAATTTCGGAGACAAGAACTCTAGCCTCGGACTTCCTCGTCACAATAAAAAAGGGCGTGTATGTACACAAGTTTGAAGCGTATGTTGTTGTCGTTTACGCATAAGTGTAGGAAATAAACAAACTTGTCACTTACTTTTTACCGCTATCCAAAAAGTAATCATACTCCACAGACATCTTGCAACACAGGTGCTTCCTTTGATGCGATGCAGAGCAGTTTGTGTTTATCATATGGCCATCTAGAAATAAAGACACCATTTACACTCTATAATAGTTAAGAAGCCCCCTAGTCTGTATAAGTAGGATAGATCCTATTGGCAAAAGTACCAGACATTAAGCATCGGTTTCACTGTTTCATCCAACAGGAAATTAATGACGAGAATACTGATTATAATAGGAATAAATGAATTGATTCTACAGTTAAGGAAATCAATGCCGGCAATATTGATTATAGAGGAATAAATTAATTGGGTCTACAGATAACACCATAAATGTAGTGAGTAAATCTAGTTGTTTGTCATAAATATGCGTTAAGTATCGCATGAATTTGCGCAAAAAACTAGCTTTACCTACTTAGCCAACTGGATGGCGATTTGAGACATGCTTTAAGATGGATGCTTATCAAAAGCCTTATAAGACAAAATTCCATGACTCATGAGTTGAATAACCAGAAATTAAGGAGGGCTCAATAAAATGACTATTAACTGGGATTAATCATGATTTAACGATGGAATCATCTCAAATTTTAGCATCATCATGTGATTTCGCAACCAAATATAGTTTTTCTATTGAACTATTGGTCATTCTTCTCAGGTTTGACAATTGTTCATTTCAGATCGAATTTGATACAATTTTAAGACATACGTTGTATATGAATGTATTTATTATAAAACCCAAATATGGCTTAAACATAAATAGTTAATACTTGGCTACATTATTACCTAGAAGTAAAGAAAGACTTACTTGTTTGATTTTGGTGAAGCTGATTGTTTGTGTCCGTGAAAAACCAGGTCTGTAACAATGAAACAATTGTAATGAATACGTGCAGCGAATCAACATATCGAATTCTACCCAACATTCGCTCCAAAGTCAATGTTGAGAACAAATATGAAACTCGATAAGATGGGAATCGAGATCGGGAAGGTTACGTAAGTTTTAAAGCAATACCTGAGAGACTTCTTTTGCCTGTCTACCTATTTAATAAAATGTTTAAAGTTACCCGTTCATGTATGGGGTTAGAATAAGATGTAACGTGGATAAGTTTATGTATAAGTTGACTGTTATCTATATTTCTAAAATATTTGTAGTTAAAAAGAGTATCTAACCTTTTTTATTCCTGAAACATACTATTTGGTGGTTAAGGACGTAAACATGTTATTTTTTAATTAAAATATTAACTAGGGTTTTTGTACAAAATATTCACGAGGGCATTGAGCATAAGACATTGTTTCGTGCAACTACGAGTAGATATGATAGATTCCGATGGATAATAGATCTACATATGTTACAATTTATCCACGAACAACCGGAAAACCCTAGTAACTAACTAATCCCATACAATATTATTCAAACTGTCAAAATTTAACCTTTCACTCAACTTTGAACACTGTCATATCACTTTATTCCGAACTAGCACAAGTGATTTAACCAGTTCAATCCCATAACAGCAGCACAAAAGAGACGTGAACGAAACAAGAATAGGTCTGCCACAAATGTGAAGTCAACCATTGTTTCCGACACAGATATAACATTGCCACAATCTCGTTCAGTGTTGACAAAGCTTCCACATCCAGCCAGTACCAGGGTGCAGGCAAACAGTATTAGTTCCAACGTGTCTCCATTCACGGCTGTTTGCCAAGTTAAATTAACTCTAAACGCAATCATGTGGATTAGGTTGATATTTGAAATATATATTTAAGATCTCTGTACATCATATACGTGTGATACTCATCTCTTTGAGCATAATATCACGATGTATCTTGTTGTTACTGTATAGTCGGCAAACGTAGGGTAGGACGCCCCCCTGCAATGGACTGATGACCTGAAGAAGGTCGCTGGTAGTGGCTGAAAGAGGCCCACGAATAATGGTGTTTTGTGGTGTAGTTACTCTTGAGGAGGCCTATGTCCAGCAGTGGATTAGTATACGTTGATTGAACCTTTACTATAACTACTACGATGACATAACTTTGTAATGAAATGTGACAGATTTATAGTCTATTGTTTCATTATACAATTTATCCAGTGTATTTTGATTACCTCCAGCAACATACTGAGATCAGTTGTAAAATAAAATTTACGTGTATTATGATACACTACATGATTAAATATATGCCCGTTGAAGTCTGTTGGTAATAGATGACAAGCCGTTTGACTAGGTTCGATTCCCGGCACCGCATTATTTATTGATAAATCATTCAAGTCAATGTTTTTTCGCCATTTATTTCCTGTCGCCACCAGAGACACTGGTTAAAAAAACTAGTTTTTGCTTACAAGTGATTGATTTGTGGATTGTTTTATAACACTTTATTTGTATCATGAATAGAACACTTAGGTTGTGGTATACTTTCCTATTACATAATCGTTTTATTTTAATATTATAAATCTCGAAAGTTTGTTTTGCTTTACGACGTTGTCGAAATGATTTATTTACCCAAAATCTTTACATGAGGCACGAGCAAAAAATAAGGAGGCTGTCAGACTGCAGGTAGGTTGAGGCCACGCGCGCAATCCATGGATCGAGCTCCACAATGGCCAACGTTTATGTCCTTCGGGCTATTGTAAGCTGATTATGTACGCTCTACTTTAGAGATTGATTGTACTTGGGATCAGTTTAAACTTACATCGGCTGATTGACTTGTATCCGGGACATGTATGATTCAATAAATATAAAATAACTTAAAAGTTATCTTCCTAGAATTAGGTAAAGCTTATCAATTGTTAACACTAGAAACGTTACACACACAACAATGTTACTATTTAAACTTTGTTCAAGTCTAGATAATTATATCGTTACAGTTAAATCAACAAGGCATGTACGGTATACGTTTATGACTATTCTAGGTGCTACAATGTTGTTACTTTATCTGAGTCACCAACACCAAATAGGCATGAATTGTACCTAGGTACCAACTTATCTTACTATATACCTATGACCTAGAGCGTATACATGCCTAGAATTTTGTGACAGTGAATGTTTTCTTTTAAATAAAATAACATTGATAGGACAATGACAGTTAAATATTTCTACTCTGCATAATAAAAAGACACCTGAGACGCGACGTGTCTCCACTAACATTAATCATTTCTGTTATTGTAACCTTACCCTCAGCAGGAAGTCGTTTTATTACCTTTGTCTCTGATTTGAGTTCTACATGAGTAGGAAACTAAGTTTCTATAAAATGTATTATTATTATACGCTTTGAGTTGAGTATTACTAACTAGTTCTCTTTCCGCTTGGTGATTTGTAATTGTAAATTAAGCTAAGGGGGAAATGTGCTCTGAATTTTGAACTGACACGTAACTTTATATAAGGGTCAAGGAAAGAAATTGTTGATACCTACGCAAATACCTATTCCCGCCAAAATAGTTCAAAATAACGTCGAAACATGTGGGGCCCATATTTCAATACATGTTGTGATTGCGTAAATCTGTGTCACTTTAGAAAACTAAGTAAATGGGTACACGCTCATACCTATACAACATCTAGTTCTAAAAAAATATGCAAAATTAACATGTTCGCAGATTTCATAACTTCCCGTTCGTTATCAAATTCTCACGTTATGGTTTTTTATCTAATAAATATGTTGAAAATACCACAACACACAGATTGATGTACAAACTAAAGAACTAGTATTAAAACATTAATATCCATTGATAACTTTACCTGTTCTTTGGCAAGGTTGAACCATGTCTTCAAAATAATGGGAAGTCTTGTATATTGATAATGTTTAGACGTTTTAACACTTATAAACACATCGTCCAGAGTAATGTTTTTGTTATTTTCACTGTCATCGTAAGCTCTTTTAACAACTTCATTAAGTTCTGCGACTTCGTTAGCTTTCATTCGCCTATCTCCATCGTTCATAAGAACTCCGCCTTGATAAGCTAAGAGACTGCAATAACCTACGGCTAACAACACAGCCGCTGTTTTTAAAATTCTTCGGCCTTCCATCATATTTGGATACGCCGAAGCGTCTACACTGTTTGACTAACAATTGCACTTTATCACTCATCTGTTGTTATTGTCTTTTTACATATCGAAACACAAATACACGAACAACGGGGGAGACATGCTCTTGCGCCGACTGTCAGTGTTGCACTGAATAAAAATGTAGAACATGGCCCGTGAGTAAACACGCCTGTCGAAGACTGCGCCCCTCCAGCGCCGCACGTGGTACGAGCGAGAGAGGAGACAGGGGCTCTCTGTCCGGCCAGGGTCTACCTGCGCGCGCGTCGGCCGTCTGCCGCACAAACCCCGCCGCTGGCGACACCCGTGTCAATGGCTTGGGTAATTGGCGCCTGGTGTACACCCGCACGCAACTGCACACTTGGCTCTGCTCTGCATAAACCTGTCCGTGTATTCAAATTACGAGGTTATAATGTAGCTTGGACTGTATCGCAAAAGCTCTAGCTTTGGAAATGTAAGGACTCAATATAGGTGATGGACAAGTTTCTGTAGCTATTTTGGTTGGTTAAATGTTTTGAATTCATTAATGAAATCTTAATTTCCAAGATCACCATTGATTGAGATCATGAGATCATTTAGATTTTTTGTTATAAATTTTTAATATACGGTATTTTTTTGATATTAACACATAAAATACACAAAATTTAACCAATCCTAGCCAGATAAACTGAAAACACTAAAGAAAATAGTATGTGGGTAAAGAGAATGACTTATCACAACCAATTTTGATGTTCTTTCTTCGTTATCATCGTCGTAATATTGTGTATACATCAGAGACTTGAACTGAGATTACAGTAAAACCTCGAGCTTTATATTCGTCACCGTGGGTGGTAATAACATCAACAATATTTCTCAATGTTGCGTTAAATCCGAAGAAATTTCGGAGTAGTTTTCAATGGTAAGCGATAATCCAAGCGTATCACATCGAATTAAAGAGCGATTGACCAAATTATAAACATATTTTGAGGCCATATTTCGAAGTGTGATGAATTTTTTATTTCACAAGGTTTGGTCTCACATTATTTTTCAATTTGTGCGATAATGAAAATACGGAGGAATACGAATGAGCATATGTTTCCAATATCTGGTTCTTTGGTGTTTTAATAATAACGTTATTCTGTATTCCATATCAATGCCAACAGTATGCTACAGATTACTAAGAAAAAGACGTATGTATATTTTTATATCTGAGGTTTTATCCAGCACGGACTGAAGGACATAATTGTATGTAAGTACGTGGCTCGAATTTAATGCTTTGGTTTCGCAAATAGTAAATTCTGGTTTTACAATTTTCAACGTCAATGTTATTTTTCACATTTAAATACAAAGCTAATCTTTCTAGTTGTGTTTTTCTCTCTGTCTCAAATAGTCAAATCAAATAGCTGAAGTTAATAACTCGTCTTTGGGTGAGTCATAAGCGTAGGCCAATTAGCAGCATTGTTCTTTGGAAACGGGAGTCAGTGTAGTTTTATGTTCCCTGTTGCTTCATACACATGTTCAAACATAAGAATATCTACGTCTCTAGCCACTGTATAGACAGTGACTATCAATCTCCGTCAATCCAATCCTGAAAGCTCAGGCGCTATTTACATCTTTTGACATTCTCAAACTTCTGCGTTTCTGCGGTTCTTAAGCGTATGATGTAATCCTAGAAAAGCATGAATTTATATTACATACATACATGCACATCACGCCTGATTCCCTGTAGAGGGGTAGGCAGAGATCACGGATCCCCATTTGTCCCGACCCTGACGTACCACTTTCGCTTCATTGACATTCATACATCTTCTCATACACTCTCGGTGGTTATAGGTAATCCTAACGTCACCTTTTTTCAATATAGCGTCTATCTAACTGATATATGTCTTATTAGGCCGGCCCCTACGTATGCGCCCTTCCACTTCACTTATATATATTCCTTTTGTCAATCTGCTGTCATTCATCCGCATAACATGCCCAAACCATCGAAGCATGCTCTCTTCAATCTTAGTCACTACATCTTCTTTGAAACTGCAATCTTCCCTTATCACACTATTTTAAATTTCATCATTCAATGTCACTCTTAACATGCTTCTCAGTGACCGTACATATATTTTTATATTAAGTACATATATTTTTAATCTAACAACATTCACCAGTTTTATTTCACTTATAAAAGAGAAAACATGGCCGTACAGAGTCATCCCATTTCCTCATATAACGCGTGACCTCTCATTAAACATTTTATTTGATATAAAAGCTACAGTAAAGGGAAACGAGCCCATCTCCTTCGGGATCAAGAGTAAAGAAGTATTAAGGTCACGGTGTAGGTAATAAAAGAAATAATATAAGGTCGGTATCATTAGAAGTTCAGTTTGCGCTGGGGAATAAAATATATTGAATACTAGAGGACTTGGTTGACTTTACTCCGACTTGGAACAGAAGAAAAATATGAGATTAGATTCTTAATATGGTTTCAGATTCTAAGTAAGTATATAAGAAAACATACTAGATTTTCCTAATGTAATTTAATAGAATAGCAAAAAGGTCGGATTCATCAAAAGAAATTATCATATAATTATCCAATGCGAAGGACAATTCTGATACATTCTGTTTGGTAATTACTGGTATATTTAATACTTATATTTTTTTCTGGATAACTTATTCCTATTTTCTCTCAAACCCAACTTACTCTCATCTCTCTAAATTATGAATACCAAGGATATTGGATCAGGAAAAATGGATTCGTTTCTCATTCATTTCATTTCACGAATTACTATTAGTTCCCAATCATTAGATCCAACAACTACTAATGGAATCTAGAGAAAATCTATACATTTGTCGCTGCATTTCCCTGGACACCTGCGTCTAACGGCTGCAATAAATTGTTGTTTGGTCCGAGATCACTTCGTGACTGGAATCTGCGTCCACCAGCCGTCCCGTCGCGTGGAAGTATCCAGCGTGAATATCAAACAGTTTCAGCTGTATAGAAATATATTCTCCAATGTATCTCTAGAGCCCGAGATTTTGGCTTTATTTGTATGCATATACTGTATACTATGTTAGAACGGCACTAAAATGTGTCTTGGGGTGTAACTTTGGAATAAAAACAAGGAATAAAACAGAGATGGATGTTACATACAATTCCAGGTAAAGATAGAAAGGTTTATTGGAATGGAACGGAATATACGTAGCTATACAATGTTTAATTATATGAAACACTACAATGTATTGTTAAACATGCGACGTAAAATAATAAAATGCATTACTCAAATTCCATTTTGGTTCCTATATATAATAATAGCACAATACAGAGAGCCATATACCAAATGCCATGAAAAACTCTTCATAAATTCTACAATGCTTTTACATGGTATCTTAGAAGCCCGATTTCGATAGTATATAATGTGAAACATACACTCTCGTATGAAATTATAGTAAACAAAGGAAGCTGTGTGCAAGAACATGATGTTTGTTGGTCAGATAAATTTCATGTCTTGTTAGTATGCCGCGCGTGTTCCGGTCGGCCAAGCGATACCGCTTTAGTGCTGAGCCCAGCTAAACGCTAAATGTCACGTTATTATTTTTGACCGTTTTTCTTTTGCCCATTTCACGTTTTCAGCCCCATCTAAATTTATCTCACGTGGGGAACATGATACTTGTCCAATGTCCAGATGTCTAAATAAACTGTTTACTTACAAAAATGATTTCTGAATAAAAATATTAAATTTGGTAAAAAGAGTTAAAATACCTGTAAGAAATATTGTATACTTATAATATTTTATATATTAAGATTATGTATATTACGAATGTCAGTAATTGTGTCAAACGTGCCCAAGGCAGTATTATATTATCTGTGCCCAAGGAACATAATTATTATGAAATTTCTTTAATTTGTAGGTACCCGTTAATTAACACATTGTTAATTAATTTATGCCCATAGAATGTTTTGATCTGATCGTGGGCACAATATTGAGTCGTAACTTGGTTTCTAAGGTCAGTTTAAGTGGAACGGTAGTTAATAGCGTGGACCCACGTTTCTATTTCTGCTTAATTTAATGTTACGACAATACGATAAGATTTTGCTTACGACCTTTTGTTATTATGCTATCAAGGACTTTGCTTTCGTTTTGTACATTTCGTAATTATTTATTTTATAGCTTGGTCCATTGAAAGGTCCATTGAAATTTTAATTATGTTTACGGATATTCAAAGGATATCGAGTAGAATAATAGTAGTGTTAATTTCTTGAGTTTAAAATTACTTTCTTAAGTGACTTAATTAAACATTATTCTCTTCATGTTTGTAAATAGATAAAAGCCATCTTACACACCGTTAAATATAACGATAGGTAGGTACGTCATATTATCACATTGTTAGGAAATGGTCAAAAGTGGTCGTCAAAATCGTTTTCCTAAAGACTTTACTGGTAGCATCGTTTACTTAAGGCAACATTGGTAAGGCAGTAATTAAATGTCAGCACCTATTAATTTATTAAGTGATATCTGATATAGCTAGAAATGTTATTGTTCAAAATGCCTTCACGTGACTACTTTGATTAGTCTACATAATTCAATTATTTGACTACATACATGGCAATGTTTGTAATACGCATATATGGTTAACATTACGTATATATGGTTAACATTACACCCTAAAATATCGAAAGAATATATGTGTCAGAAATTAATATTGATTCCTATAATACGTAGAGTAGTAGGGTATTGAATAGATATTTAAAAACCTGCCTGAATTAGATAAACTACTAACTATTTTATGTTAAATATACATTCTCTTATGAAATTATATTAAACAAAGGAAGCTGTGTGTGCACAGTAAGTAATTGTAAGCACGGTACTCTACAAGACACAAGTGTTTCACGTAAGACAGTTGCTGCTTGCGGTATAATTAGAAATACTGCTGAGGTTTTGCGGTGTAATTTAGTGACATTACTCCACACGCAAAGACGGGAGTTGAACACGGTCCTTGTAACCGATATTTACATCATAACTGTACTTTGATACAAGGGTCCCGAATATTCATTATCTTATCTTCACCATCATGCGATAGAGCAATGACCTTATTATCTGTTACTGGGAGTACTGGAACTACATACTGATTCGTAAAGGGATCCTCGTGCCTTTATGCAAGAAAAATATACGAGAAGAATTTTTTTTATGATAGTGTAACTAACTTTACCTAGATGGTATAAATAGTTTTAAAACTTAAACTTGCTTTGTTTTGTAGAATAATAATTATTAATATAAAAATTGAGTTCATATGTTTATTTTAACGAGGATATATACATTTCTAGAAGGGATGTAAAATCTCATACGCATAATGATAAAATATGAAATATAAATAGGTCAACTACAGGTAAATCTCTTCCATAAGACCCATTTGATTTTATAGAAATTACATGTTATTGAAATAATCCTATATATTTTAAATACATATTATATTTAAATAAAACTGTTTATACCAATATTTTCCTTAGCTATTGAACTTAAATCAGTTGATGCTTAAATCAATACTAATCCTCTCTTGGTTAAATAACAAGGAGCTTTAAGCTCAATTTTCCAGCGGTGTACGAGTTTGTACTTATGTTCTTTTTAGATTAAATATTTCGCTTTGAGTTTGTTCGTACTAATTATAGAAATATTTATCTACTTGTATGTTTATTGTTCACTCACTGAGTATGTGATGTTTCAGAACTAGGATTCCATGTTCGAAAAATGTGTTTTTGTGTTGTGTTGTGAAATTCCTTAAATAATATTAAACGTTGAATATTTAAAATATTGTTTGTATTGGGCGGTGTTTAAAAAGGACTGCTTTGTATGTAAAAGGACTGGTGTATGAAAATATTTTTGTTTGTGGAAGGCTTAAAAGTAAAACCCGAAAACTCACCAATAATTATATACATATACAATTTATCTATCGATCTCTTAGTATACGATGGTTTTTTTATTATATTAATAGTAAAAGCTTACATTTATCTTGCGTTTAGTGCATTTGTGAGAATTTAGTCACTTTCTATGTACATTGAACGTGGATTCATATGTTCAAAGTTGAATACCGCTTCAATCACAACAACAATTCTAGGTTATGTAATCTCGTCTAAAACAATGTTTGTAAAGCTCCTGAGATTGAAACATGACGTCTCACGCACGACATCCTAGTTGGAAGTGACATATTAAATCATTAAATCCATTGCAGAGAATCCTCAACACTTGGTTATATTATTGCACAGATTGGGCTCGTCCGGTGAAGTTTTGAACAGAATATTACACCCAAATAGATGGGTGAATTTTTTTTTCGTTTGTCACGCAAGGTTGGATTACGATACTTAAACATAGTTAAAGATTTTCTAACGCGTTTGAACTGAAACCCTTTTATCTCATAACCTAAGAAGGGCTACGGATACATATCTCATGCATGTCAGAAAAAGGCATCAGGGTTTTTCCGGTGTGTGATACATTAATAAAGTAATAAAAACGCATAACTTTTTTACCCTGAAACATAAATTTTAAAATAAATAAATTATATTTTATTTCAAGTATTCCTTATTACTTGTAACTTTTATCATTGCTTTATTACTGAACAGCTTAGATATTTAAAAGTTTTCTAAACTGACGTCGGTAAAGTTTTCTTGTGAAATTAAAAATAGATCGAGAATATCTTAAATATATTGGATACAGACTTGTTTTCCTAAGCAAAACAATCCATCTATTTGAGAGGCCTAGTCTGTGATTCATAGTGGACGTGTGGCAGCCATCGCCCGGGCCGACCTATTATCCAATTGCGACTAGTACATAACATGGCACGTCTACATACATTTGCTGAATGATTAATTTCAGGGCGAAAGGGATTATGCATGAGTTTGAGTTATTGCTCTCTGTTCCTAAACGCTGGCCATAATCATAAAGGGCCATTATTGTTTCAACACTGATCTAGGATTACTGATGTGATTATCTGTATATGAAGGGACGCTTTTCTAATCTGTATATCTTTTTTACCTCTACATGGTATCAGGCGTGATGTGTATGTATGTATGTATATTTTTTACATATACTAGTTGAAGTAATTATACGAAAATATGAGAAGATGAATTACGTACATAATGTATGTACTTAGTTACTATTAAATTGGTTTTAGCTAGTTCAACTCGAGATTCACCATACAAACTTGGAATAACATACATATCACGTCATGTAATCGCTTTCCGAATGGACAGAATTGCGATACATAAATCATCAATGTTCTATATTATTCATATAAGGACCCAGTACGAAATCAAAGAAACAAAGATTTCTTTTCAGGATGATTGATCATAAAAAACATACTAACACGCTGGACTACATTAAATACGCTTTTATAACACCGGTGTTCTTCAAACAGGCCTCAAAATAATTGCTTTACAATCTACTAAACTTATTAAAAAGCTCTTCATCTTTTATAAAAGTTAAATCTCATTAAGAGCAACGCACGAGATCGGACGGCCATAGCTCCATCTGATAATAAAAGTTTTGAGAGATTTTGACAGTAATCCGACATTTGTTGTGATGGAATGTGGTCGAGATTGAGTTTATTATGAAATATATTAATTAAAATCAAACGAAGCTGTGTGTTTACTAAACAAACATGACGATCACAATTTTAAATGGGGAAAACGGAAATTAGAACATACTTGCTTAGAATACTTCGATCACGTTCGGAAAGACAATATAAAAAACTCTTTCAACATCTACCTACAGCCTTTTCATACAAAATATCAGGGAAAATTAAAGACAATCACATAGTTGCTTTGAAACATTAGGACCTAACTTTGATAGGCTCAATTATTTTTACGTTTTTTATACATTTACTCTGACATCTTACGTCAGATGTAACCATAAATACTTAGTCATGTAGCTTGTACAAATAATAGTATCGCTTAAGTATAACCATCACAAAACAGACTACCTATTCATTATAAGAAACAAAATAAGATCACGCTGGGCCATGATTGTTACTCCGATAAATCTTGTAGTAGTTGATCGCAGCGGGTGGGCTAACCTGTCAGATTTCACTAGGCCTGTTATCAAATATAGGTTGGTGGATAATGGTACGGATTAATATAATTTTGTTTGTTTGTTCATCGATCAACAATCGTGTAACAATGGCTTAAATTGACAGGGGAAGATAATATTCGATGACCGGGAAAGGAAAAGTTTGTAAGTAACGCCCAAAGTAGTGATTGTCTTGTTTTAGCTTATTTATAGCAAAATGTGTTATAACTGTAATCTATATAGATGTCTTACGTTCGTTTTAGTAAAGAAGAAAACCTGCATAATTAACAAAATATTTATATGTAGTCTGTCTCTACCTTTATACGGCAGAGGCTTACTATATGTAATGTAAAAATGGATAGACACAGAATGTTAGACTTTGATTATATCTTTTTTGAATGTTAGAATTTTAACTAATATCAATTGCACTAATTCGATCTAGTACGTCAACTAACGGCATATCATAACATGATTATTTTGCACTTTTCATTAAACATAAAAATAGTGTAAGGCGACTTTTTAAAAACTAAGATACTGTACAATTCGTTAAGGAATAAAAGGGAGTGAGACTGGTGAAAACCGAAGTCATTCTAAATTAAAAAAAGGAAGTGTCTCGAGAGCTGTTAGAATAAAAAATGCTTCCAATCCCTTTGTTAATTGGCCATCCGATGAACAAAACAAAGAGAGGAAGCCGCAAACTTCACCCAATTAAGGAGCTCCTTAGAACATATTTCTATAAGCCCATCGTTAGGGAATTCCTTGGATGTTTGGACCCAAGCGGAGTGCCTATGTTAGGAACGCCCAAATAACCTTCAGTCTGTTGGGTACAAGAATCTGTGCCTAGTTTATCGTCTCGGCTCAGATATAACTATACTATACGTTTAAGTATAATAATTAATTCTTTGTTAAGTTTAAAAGTAAGTAAGTTTAAGTGAGTAATTTAAAAAGTAAAAAAGAACGTCTATCAGTAGAGCCTTGACTTCATATCATTAGGTATTTTAGAAGGGAAATACAGTTATATATTTTGTTAAGTTGCGGACTTTACCCTTGGTTATGTATAATGTATTTAAATAGCAGATTGTTATGATATGACTTAATTTAATCTTAACAAGGCTGTTCAAATTATAAAACTAAGGTACTTATTTACTATCGATAACACAAATCCACACTTTTGAAGATGTACCCCTGAAACGCGTCAGTAGTTTAAATATTTACGAATGTGTACAAATGTAATCTGATTAACCTATTAGTTTTAGATATTGTTAAACGATGCACTGAATATCATAACCTAGATTTATTGAATCTTTGTTCACATTATCAGACTATGTAGTGAAAGATTCTATTATTTCCAATTTAATCATAAGACTGTGCGATAAATAAACATTCATTATAACGAACTAAATCGAATCCTGTAACATTGGCTAAAGCAAAAGGTATATTGTTGCACATGTTACTAAGATTCTGTTTGCAGGCGCCCCAAGGCGTAAGATTTTCTATTTTAATTTGAAATTATAGAAAATATATATAACTACGAAAATATGTATAATAATTGTAGAATCTTCAATTAGAGCAATTTATACGGATGGCTGTCTATATGGGTACTGGCGAAGGACCAACGCAGCAGTCTGGCTGCAACATATCCTGAGGCAGTACCCGGTACTATTTCAGTGTCTTGTAATTGAAAATAAAATATTACCTAGTTCTGAGCGAGTTTATACCACGTTTTCAATACTACCACGTTATAAATCCTAGCAAATTTTCAAAGAGATTAACGGAGTGGCCCTCACACCACACGCACATTACATATCTGTTTTTATATTAGATCAATCCTTAAGTTGATTTTAACATTAAATTGCATTAGACTAGACAGAGTCCAAGTCTGCATATTTTATTTGTTTTTTGTCGTTAGAAAGTAACCAGCTGATATTCAAGAGATGAGTTTTTTGTGTATATTGTTAAGCGATACGCCAGCCACGAGTACATAATAAATTGTTTAAAGTTTTTTTTACAACATTATATTATATCTAGCATATTATTATGTAGGTATGTGAACAATGTGGTTTTCCATAAGAGACTAAATGATTTATTTCAAAGTTTAGAAATGCTTTTCTGCAGGAGATAAACAGTAATAAAAACAAATATTAACCTAAGGGTACTCAGAGGTTCGGGTGTCCATCTCCACAATTGCGGAGGTAGTATTTCTATGTCCTCGCACCCACGTGTTGAACAGACAGTCAGTAGGTACTCAATGAGACACGTGATAAGCCGTGTCGTCATTTAGAACCACTGCACTGTGATTCCGCTGAAGGCCATATATCGATGAAATCAATTGTCTAGTATCGTTCAAAACTATCCGCAATTTGATATTTTATTAACCAAGCTATCTAAAACGAATTAAAGCAAAGTCATTCAATCAAATCTTCAGTCAATCAAGTGCATTGATATTCAACGTATCTCGAGACCTATTATCGCAAGTGTAATTCATCAAAAATTTATCACATTTGTGTTGTGTGTCATCATTATATAAAAAGTGTTTTGATTTTTTGAGATAATGGATGTTAAAGAGCAGGGAATGTACTTTTGTTATTGATATATTTTTCTTATACAAGTTTCCTTTTCTATCACTTTTGAGTTTGTTTAAATGTCGACTAATATGCTTATTATTTTTTCTTATTATGATAAATAGATAAGAGCTATAATTTTTCGCTGGCCTTTGCTGCCTTTATGACAGTTGTTATATAAATGAAAAATATCTCTAAATTATGAGCAAATAAGTTTTATCTGCCTCTTGCCGCCTCTTATTATGTTTTGAGGCTCTCAAAGTAGTCAGGTCCTAAGTGGGAAAATTGAGCTTTTTTCTTAAACCAAACTTTTGTTTGGTTTTAGGTACTGTGATCGAATGTTCTGTATCGAGGATGACTATTTTTAATATTTGGCATTCCCAAGGAAGGTAAACCTAGCGAAAAAACAGAACATGTCTTCAATAATTTGGTAAAAACACCGCATCTCGCTGATCATCTTGAACATACTGATTTTGAAATATTACGACAGAGAATAAATAATGTTTGTAAACGACTTTCACATTGTTGGACCAAAACTAAACGTACTAAATCAAAGAAAAAGTATGTTCAAACTCAGTTTAGAGAGAGATTAGGTCTTATTGTTGATAAACCAAAAAGTGGCGGAAGTGGGAATTCTAATGATGGTAATTCGGCTAGGCGTTTTTTTATGAACTCAGATATTTCAGCTGAAATAACTGGGATCAAAAAAGATCTCCTAGATCGTTGTTGGACTATATTGCAATGTATAAACTCAGGGTATAACATAGACAAAGCAAAGTTTTCTGAGTTCTGCTTAGAAACAGCACGATTACTGGTTGCCGAGTATCCCTGGTATTACATGCCTGCTTCCGTTCACAAAGTCCTCATTCATGGTAGTCAGGTTATAGAACATTCTTTGTTGTCGATTGGAGAACTGTCTGAAGAAGCAGCTGAGGCAACAAACAAACATATTAAATCGTTTAGACGGGACCATACACGTAAAATGAGTCGTGTTTTGACGAATACTGATTTAGTAAATAGACTTCTTCTTCATTCAGATCCTCTCATAACAAGTATACGAAAGTTGCCTATGAAAAAAAAAGGAACTTTATCGAAAGCAGTTTTAGATCTTTTATGTGTTTGAATTACTTTTTATTATGTATTTTTTGATAATTATGGTTTTAATGTAAAGTATGTTGTGTTAGTATTATGTATGATGTGTAATGTTTGGCTAGAATTATATATATATATATATATATGTATATATGTATTTTTTACAATTAAATCATGATATTATTCTTATTTAAGTTTTATATGTATCATGTTCCATCATAATATGATCAGGATCATAATTCAAGGTTAGTTTCAATTATCAATATTTGAGATTTGCACAAAACAATCTCAACATATTACTTCAAGTTTGTTTAATAGTCATAAAGTAATAAGTCGAGTATTTTTAAAAGGCTTTTTACTACTATTCATGTTATAAATCAATAAGCCACTTTACAAATAATTTTCAAAAGCTTTAGACACTAAAAAAATCGGTAGACTTGAAGTCAAGTATTTATGGCCGCCTTTGTATGGGCGCGGAATCACTGTGCACTGACTACTAACCGTTCCGGATTGTTCCCTTAGGGTTTCCCTTTGGTGTTTTCTCTCTACGAAGTACTCGATGCAATGCGTAAATATTTTTATTGCGAAAATTTTTATGGAAGGAAAGAAAACTTCAAAAGTAATTAAGTAAGTATATTTTTTAATTTTCAATGATATATTTGTTTCAGTTATTGAATTCATCGCAATGATGTCGATTGTTGTTAGCAACAATTGTGTCTCCATTTACTACACGATTCAAAAGTGGGAAAGAGGAAGCAGTGAAGTGAATAAAACCTGAAAACATATACAAGTAACATTATTATAAAACCAAACTGTAATATTATGTTCTGTACAATGCGTTGAGCAACGTTAAACCCCTTCGGGGTCAGATATTGAGTGTCGACCATCAACTAAACCATGCTGTTCTAAACACATACTATTACATATTTCTAGAAGTGTGAAGGTTTTCTCGCGATGTTTTCCCACATCGAAGTCCGTCAATCGAATCGACAAATCATTCGTAGGTATATCATTCATATTATTATCATTGTTATAAAAACATATATTTTAGGACTGAAAATTGACTTGAGATTAATTTAGATTTCCTTTATTTCAACAAACAAGGAATCTATGATTATATTTGGCTCTTACTCGTATTTCACATTCTTTTCAATAATTTGACTTTGTTTCTACCTTTTATACAATATACCTGTATAGTAAATCATACGCTTATTTTTTTTAAATCAGGCAAATATTCATCTCGTCTCACAAGACGAGATGTTTAAAACACCCTCGAACAAATTTTTGTGAAAATAGTTTTAGTATGGCAAAACCGAACGTTACCTTGTAGGATCATTCCGTTCACTAAAGCCTTTAATATTCAGTACATTATTTTTTTTATAACTGAACGTGATCTGCTGGTGAAAAGTCTCGTTTCTCATCATCTTCATATCTTCGTGGTGAGAGTGAAACTTTTCGTTATGGGTAAGTCGGACTCCCACAAGCCTCTCTGAAACATTGTCATTGTTTTTTTCCTCCAAATTCCTTAAGTTAATAAGTTATTATATTGAAAATGTTAACATTTAAATCAGTTAAATGTCAATTTTATTTCTTACAGCACTCATTCTGGATCCACAATAAAGTCCCTTAACCGACTTGCCTCCCGGGAGTGTTTCGTAACTCACTCCTATTAACAGAGTTCTACCCTTGAGTATGGAGTAATTTCATCTGAACTTAAGAATTAATTAAAGAATAATTCAAGGCATATGTTAGCGACGTTTTATAATTATTGATCATAATACACGTTATATAACTATTTAACTCGTGCAAGTCTGGTACACAAAAATAATGCTAACAAGCTGCCGTTCTTCACGGCATGTCGTAGGAGGTGACTAAGGGACAAGGGGTAAATGGAATGGAATTGAGGTAACAATCTGTCACCAATGTTTCATTTTGACATCACAACACCAATATTCATGCTAACAATTGACCTAGGAGATATAATCTCAGAGGTTCTGTTCAACCCGTATGGGATTAAAGGATGTGAATGTATATGTATGTATGTTTATATTTAACTTACGTATAATAAAACCCATGGTCATGTCATCTACTTTTTCAATGTTGTCACAGGTAGCGACGAATCCACCTTTCCTATAATATTAAGAAGATCAAAATACAATTAAATATACTATACTATTCATTGCCAATATTTGAAAGCGCTGCAACAAGCGGTGTAGCAACATATGAGTTGCATATTATTAGAATATAGATAGATTTCTAGCTTATTACATTCATTACTTTTGTCAGTGGCGACTGAGAAGCAGGCTTGTCAAGAAAACCTATACAAAACTGCATAGTCTCACATCAAAATTGTGCAGTCACTAATTTAAAAAACCATGATTATTTTGTAGTGTTACCTTGTAATATTTTTCATTAATCTTGCTAAACCTTGGCTTATACAATATCCGGCGCCTCCATCGGCAAACCAGATTCTTACGGGTTTCTGAAATGCAAGAAGACTTACATATGTATGGACTTACATCATAATGTCCTCCTAAACATAATCATAATAATTTTGATGACCTCAGTAGCGCGATTGGTTAACCACCCGATACCTAATCGTGAGGAATACACACTCCCTTCTTTATTGAGCCGAGGTACTCAGAGGCTTGAGTACCCATCTCCGAAATTGCAAAAGTATGTAAGGTATGAGCCCGCGTCTCATCAACATTGGCGTTTAACTAGATTTAGAGCACTTAATTTGATAGGTAGTGAACCGCATCGCTGTATCGCTGTATGCAGACACTAGCCATTCCCTATCCCTCGGGATAGGCAGGTTTTCGCACGATGTTTTCCCTCACAGTTAGCGACTGTAAATTATGTAGGTAAATAAAACACACCTTTTGACATTTCATCCATTCGTATATGCCAGAGCTGGAGTTCGAATCGAAGACTTCAAGCCGTTTCAATTATAAACTACTATTAAGAAAAGTTTCATACCGACTTAGGCTTCCGTTTATAATCAAAATGTCCCCCATTCTTTCCAATGTACCAGGGTTTGCTGTAATCGTAGTTCCGCAGTTCCCTCACCAGGTTAGGGATGTGAACGTAGTTGTCATCGTCAAAGTGACAGAACCATCTGCAATGTTTTAAAGCTTATTTTACATACATATATCCACGTCTCTATGTATATAAGGACATAGGAAGATACTATCGCCACTTGGAACGATCGTGACAAATCTCTCTTGCTTCACTCACACACATTGTCTCATACATGCTCTTCTATTCTTTACGCTGCATGTTTATTTTACACATTTATTAAGCTTTGGCACGGGGACGCTTCCTGGGATCAAACTCCACTAATTTATTTTAGGCAGAATCTTAGTTCAGTAGAAACTTAATTCGGTATAATGGTCATACAATCGTATTTCAATAACAGCTCAAATTTGAAGCGTGTTAAGTTATGAGTAGAGTAGCAGAGGTGCAAAATTTTGCAAAATTCTTGGAAAAAATGCGGTAAATAAAAAACCAACATAACATACGCTTCACATTTCGTGTAAAAATAGTGCCTTTTTATTGCGGCGGGGTAGTTAGAGGCTTAAGTACCCATCTCCGAAATTTCGGAGGCTCGTTACGTATAAAATTTATTTCACTTAGCGATATAACTTCTTATATTGCGTTTTCTTTAGATCGTGGTTGAAAGTGAATTTCATTAAACCAAACGTACTGAGGCAACATACATCAGTTTATTATATTAAAAACTGCCAATTACCGTTTGCTGCGTCTCAGAAAATAATTAAATTCAGCCTGTGTTTGACAGCACAAATCGAGAAGGTTGTGAATATTTCCACAGTTTGTCCTTACGATTTTTACATCTAAAAATGAATAATTTAATAAAAAATTTACAGTAATTATGTTGTATCAATATTCAAATTTCTACCTTTAATTAACATACATATAAATTTACATCCTATAATCCCATTCGGGGTGGACAGAACCTTGGAGACATGAAAACATCTTCTTGGTCACTTATTAATGTATAGTAAGGTTTTGATGTCATATGGAATATTGGTGACATATTGCTAGCCCATCGCCCAATTGATTCTAACTACCCCTAGTCCCTTAGTCTCCTCCTACGACATGCCGGGAAGAACGACAGCTAATTAGTATTACTTTTACTTCCCGGTTAAAACCAATGCATTCAGCTGACATTCTTCTCGTTATGAAAATACATATGTACATATATTCACGCCTGTACGTCCCCAAAGGATAGACCTAAAGAACTTAACGATCTCCACCTGGAACTATCGAACGATCCTAATAAATCTCTCTAGCTTCACTCACACCCATTAACCTTCTCATCCATGCTATTTTGTTCTTCACACTACGTACATCCGGCTTCAGAAGAATGTTTCAAATTTGATCTATATAAGTTCTACGCGGCCTACCCCGTCCAACTCTACCTTCCACTTTGGCTTTATAGATTCCTTTTTACCTGAAAATTCATCGTCTTTCATCGTAGAGTATTTGCCATCTGAGACGAACCGGGTCTGTAAGTAAGATGAATCAAATTGTCATAGGGTTAAAATTGTTCTCTCTTAAATATTGCTGATTAAATCCTACCCGAGCCAACAATCGTATTAAAAAACAAACATATAATATTCTCAAAGCAGTTTTATAATATAAGAATTTTTTTTTAATAATCCTATATTTATTTATGTTTTAATAACAGAAAAATACAAATTAAAAGCTTAATTATGTTATGTATGTTTTTTTTTTGTATTTTTATTATGTCAATAATAGTTAAATAGGTTCTAGCATCCATATACAAATTATAACCTGTGACTTTCTTCTTAGACTAAATGACTTAATATGATTTGTTGGGTACTAACATATAAACTATAGTATTTTGTGTTCCTTTGTTAACCTAGAAGAATATTCTTGATTAATATCAAACAACATAATTGTTGTTTATACAAATAAAATTAACTTTAAAATAATACCTGAAACTGAGCAAGCTTATGCCATGTCTTCAATATAACTGGCAGTCTGGAATTCTGGTTTAACGATGTTGTTTTTACACTTATAAACACATCGCTTAAAGAAATTTTTCCTTCGACCAGATTCACGGAGTTTATACAAAAAAGAATGATCAAAACATATTTAATATAACTAAAAACAGTACGCGACATACTGAACGGAACGAAGTGTTACTCTCTTCACGTTACGCGAGTAATTGCTTAGATTTTAAGGTAATCGAATATATATTGTCGAAACATACGTTACGTCACTAACGTTAGTATTTGTGACTTCATTCATAGATCACCTTATGAAAACAAATTTCTATATACTGGCTTTTCTGTTTGAAGACTATCGATAACAATAATAATTATTAAAACGCGAGTGGCGTCTAACAATTTTATAATAAATTTCTATACATTATCGTCAAAATTGTTTTAGTATAATAAGTAGTATTCTCTAATCTTACCATATTAGACTAGACATGTGACGGTCAGGGTCACGTGAACAATATTCTGTTGATATTAGCATGAAACTCAATATTTTTTGATCACTTTATAAATATTGGCATTAGATTAAGTTATTAAGTTAACAGTTTACATTTGGTACGGCTATGCTACGACAGCTAGCTTGATGGTATTGTTAAAGAATATTGGTAACAGTCTGCTAGCCTATCACGCAATAAAATTCTTTGAACCCTAGTACCTTAGTCGCTTTTATTACATGCCTGGATTACTGGCATCTTGTTACCATTCTTTGGACGTAATGCCATCAAGGCCTTGATAATTTGACTAAAAATGACCCATGCGAAAATCGACGCGTAGGGCATGTGCGCTGCACTTTTACCAATTCTTTTAACAATTTTGAAGTTAACACTGCTATCTGTTTATCTATAATTGATATCTAGTAATACTGTAATCTAGTTACATTTGAAGCCTATGGTTTACAAGGGAATACCAACACTAATAAGGCAATACAATACCATAACGTAAATCACAAAAACGTTTTTTCAATCAGATAGATGTGATATTGAAAATGGGTGTTATTAGAACTACCACCTTTCAGCCGAATGTGTACAATAAGGTGTATAAATGACAATGTTACGAATGTGGTTTGTGACAACGAGAGAAATCCCCATGATCTCTGCCTACCCCTCTGTCGGAAAACCAGCATGATGTGTTTGTAATTAATTTTCAGGAATTAGATCAATCAATAATGATATAATTATTATTTAATATCATATTGGACTAGGCTTTTTAGATAATGTGATTTTTTTCAGCCTAAAAATTGGATAAGGCAAAAAGTTATAGATAATTTTGTTTTGTCAGTGAAAAATGTTAATAGAACATACATTTTTTTTAACTTTAAGAATTATAAAAATGATTGTGTATTCACGTGTCATGAAGCGTATGTATGTATTTGTGAATTCAACCGCATTACCCCTACATATATGTTCACGAGTATACTTTAATAAATGCTTATTAAATACTTATTAATATTAATTCGACGTAGCTCAGTTGTTTGGGGCTTGGCTCTGTATCAGAGGGTACAGGGTTCAAATCCCGCTTGAGCATGTACCAATGGAAATGAATTTTAATGAATTTCTATGTACATTTTCGTAATTAAAACACATTTACGAAATGCGTCGAATACTACGGTGAGGGAAAACATCGTGAGGAAACCTACTTGTTCACCGATCAAGTCAGTTAGTGCTTGTAAATGGCGACATGGCTGACCACCTGTCACATTGAGCACTGACTATCTGGTTAACACGTGGGTTCAAGGTGTCCATAGAATTACTACTTTCGCAATTGCGGAGATGGAAACCTCAACCTCTGACTACCCCGCAAGGGTTAATGGTCGTGAATGTGTTTTGTTTTTTTTTTGTAAATACTTTGTTCTTCCTATATAATCGAAATGCTTACAATTTTTTTATGGTAATTAGTCATGACAAACAAACATCTTAGTAAATTGAAGTTAATATTTTTTATAGATATTTCAATAAGTTCAGTTAAACAGGTAATTTCATTGAAAGATAATTTCGTATCTCATAATTTTTATTATGAAATGGTACAATAGCTATAAATTTAACATATAAATCCAAATTTCAATTGGAAAATAAATATTAGAAAATAACTTCCAGTAAAAATATTAATAATATGCCTAATGGTGTCTTGAATCCAAATCTAAACATCTCTTTTGTATTTATTCTTTTGTACGTAAGATTTACGCTTTAGGTACGAGTAATAATAAAAAGGAATTTTAACAATCGCAAAAGATTTTCTCTTCATAATAGGACATTGAATTATCTTTAATGTGCGTCATGGGTTTTGTATCTAAAGGATTTCTTACAAAATCAACATATAGACATATACAATTGTGTGAGAAGGTGTATGAAGATTAATGAAATGCAATTGATTTGTCTACAGTTTCTGTTTACCCCAGTGGATCCCAGGCGCCTTACCAAGTGACGATCGACAGTAAGTGATAATCGTCTTCGTGATCAGCTGATTGCCATATTTGTATACGAATATTCTACGTCAGATATACTTATCCGAGCTTGTATAATCATTCTGTTAAAATGTACTGATTGTAGCGATTGTCAATAAATCTTTTTCCATTCATTTGTTTCTTTTTATACGTCATTACTAATTACAAGCGAATAAAAGCACAGTATTGTAACGATTTTTTTTTCTGCTCTCTCACGGCTTATTTAGAAACCAAGTAATATTAATGTAATTTTTTTAGTCTCTTATGGTGGTTATACAAAAATACCTGTCACATACAAATACATATCGAAGCCGATTATTGCTTGTCTAAAGGTTATAGGTGTCTAAAGGGGCTCAAGTTGGGTTGCCCGGAGTACGTTGGGAAGAATAGCTCAAGACAGAAGTCAGGAGTGATATTTACTAATGGGAAACTTTAGCGTCATACTACAGCAAGTGACAACTGCTAAATTTAACCATCCAAAATAATGCATACACAATAAAGGTATGCTAGCGATCGACAAAGTCCGAGGCGCAACTTGTAAACTACCTGGACCTCGATAGATACTGAATTGGATTCCCGGTGTAGGAAGAGTGAAGAATTACGCTTTTTTGAACTTGTTAGTCTGGTTGTATTCTATACATTAAGATTATCTATCTATAAGAAGTATATATTTGATAATATACGTTTACTAGTACCCTTATCACAATTCTCAAATGTACTTATCAGGAGGCTAGTACAATGTTTGTAATTGTGTCCTACAATATTATAATTAAATTTGTGAATATTATAGGTAGAAATAATTCAGTCAGGCAATGCTTTTATTTATCCGGTGGTATATAGCACATCTAATGTTGTGTGCCGACAATCTGATGAAACATGGGACCAGAGTGATATGGCCCAAAAGGGATAATATTCATGAAGTGTGGAGTTGTTTTGTTGCAAAATAACTATAATTTACTTACATAATAATAAACATACATACTAACACATTAAAGACTATACAACCGTGTCGGGGTAATCAGATGTGGAACGTTACTCCAAAATTCTAAGTTAGTGATCGTATGGTCCGTTCGACTTAACCATCATGTTAGTCAATAATCTCTATAGCCATTTGAGCACATTTGACCACAAGCACTGATTTATTTCCTATTGCAAAAAATAGGTGGGTTTCTTCACGATGTGTTGCCTTCACCTTAGTTATGTAGGCAATATAATTATTAAGGGAGTAGGGGGCAATGGGCTAGCACCCTATCACCGATGTTCTATATAACATCATAACCCTAATATTCATGCTCAAAAGTGACCTTGGTAATATTATCGTCTCCAAAGTGTTCTGGTATTCGACGGGCTAAATGTATATGTATGTTTAATTAAACAAAAATACTAACGATGTGTTTTTCATATAGTAGATCTCCAATTCATATCCCATTTTACAGCATAGAGCATAAGCCTCATGACTAAACTTACAATCGGTATTTATAATATGACCTTCTGGAAAAGAAATTAAATCTTGGAGAGTAACAAAACACTTTATATCATAGTAAATATAACATAAGATTGAAAAGGGAATACATTGAATACTAGGACATATTATGCGCATGAATGATAGGAGATTGACCAAAAAATGTGGGTGAAGTGGAAGGGAGGCTACGAAGGGGCCAGCCTATTAAACATATGACAACCAGATGGACGCCATATTGAAAAAGGGTGACGTTAGAAGTACCTATAACCAACAAGTGTGTATGAGGTGTACTCGTATGAGTGTCAATGAAGCGAAAGTGGTTTGTCAGGATCGGGACAGATAGAAGTCGGTGATCTCTGCCTATCCCTCTACAGGGAAACGGGTGTCATGTGTATGTATGTATAACATACCCATTCACTTCTCGATCAGTTTATCTTATGTTTTTCTATCTATTTCTATCAATTACCACAGCTAACCCTAATTTTAAATATCAGCTATCACTTACTTGTGGGATCTCTATCGTTTTTATCTGTTATGAACCATATCTGTAAAAAGCAACAACAATTTACAAATCAATTTACAATAAACAATTTACATATTAATTTGCAAAAATCTACCGAAATTGCAGTCAATTACATACATAAATATATTTACACCTCTGCGTCCCCAACGGGATAAGCTGAGACTACTTTATTGCCATCTGGAACGATACCGACAAATCTCTTTTGCTTTACACACACCCTCGAACCTTCTTCTCATACATGCGCTTCTGTTCTTCACGCTACGTATTCCCGCCATGTAAAAAATGACATTCTAACTTCCAATATAGAAACAAACACTTTCAAAACCATGTTTCCCTTGCAGGGCAGTTCCCACTCCCCAGTCTCGTATCTGTCCGCAATTGCGGAGGTAGTATTCGAAATTGTATGCCACCGCAAACCCATGAGTTGACCAGATAGTCAGTACGTATTGTTACAGGTGGTAAGTCGTGTTGCCATTTACAACCACTGACTATTACCTATTCCATTGCATAAGTAGGTTTCCTCACGATATTTTTTCCTATAATAGTTTGTACATTTCAAGCTATCGTCATACAAGTAATAAAAAAATATTAATGAAATGTAACATTAATTAAAATCTATTCTGTAATGTATATTTTCTATATAATTACCTGATTAGGAGCAAGATTGTACCAGGTATTCAATATTGTAGGCAGTCGTGTATGTTCATATATACGCGTCGTTTTTACAGTAATAAATATATCATCAACTGTAAGGTCACTTACGTAACTGCAGCAACATAACACTAGCATAATTATTTTTAGGTTAGGTTTATTACACATTAGGTTTATTACTAGGTTTATTACACATTTTCACTTGTTAAATATTCATACAATTATCAAGAAACTATCTCGTATTAAATAGAAATTACACTTATTAAATTATGATTTAATAAATGTGTACTTTTATGACAATACTCTTAACATTTTGTATGAAGAACAATCTTCAGTTATTTGCTTTGTCGCTTGAATGAATTCCCGTTTATGAATTCCATTGTTAAACTTTTCCTAGCTGTGTTATTTTAATACCCATTTCCATTTCATTCACTCGTGCAAGTAGTTCACGATTGAAGGCCACGTCTCTACGAACGTAGTATAGGATACCCTCCAGCTAGATGGACCGATGAACTGAAAAAGGTCACTGGTAGTGGCTGGATGAGGTTCATCATTGATCGTGTTTTATGGCATACCCTTGGTAGGCCATCACCCAGCAGTGGACTGGTTTGATCGATCGATCGATCGACTGATTTGAAGCACATTCTGGCTCTATAATCAATAATAAATTTGAATACCAATTTGTATTAAAAAAAACTGACTTTCAACTTTTGAAGGTACAGTACGTACCTCGAAGAAAACTGGTACATCATCTCTATCTGACAACTGAACACATGAACAACTTGTATATTTGTTATGAAATCTGTGTTAGATAAAAGTTGTATTATGTCTTCGAGTAGTTGAAAAATAAACGTTTTATTATTATTTAAGCATTACTATCAGGGTTGTGATGGTTTAATATGAAACAATGGGAACATATTTATTAAATACCAATTGACCAATGACCCCTAGTTTCTTAGTAACCGCCTACGATGTGCTGGGAAAAATGGCAGCTAGCGGATATTCTGTGTACGAGTATGTCGTTGTTACACTGAATAATAAATTATGAATCTATTAGAAATTGTTCACATACAGATGATACGTATGAATTGTTACCGTGCTGGTGTGAGATTTAAATAAAATTTACCACCTGCCTCCATTAAACGCCCAATTATGTGATTATGTTCCGAAGTCACAAGCACATTCTGAGTTGTAACATGTACCTCTAGAACGAAGTAATACCAAAAAGAAATACTTTTGCATAAATCAGAGATTCGAACAAATAACAAAAGTTCTGGTAGCTTTGCAAACAATACCATTTAATCCCAACTCTGTCGAGCAGTAAACTCAAAGCCTACTGTATTAAAATTCGAGCTGAAACTTCCACTTATCTGCGGGAATCAGGTCAATAGCTGACGCGGCCAATAAGGCCTCTCATGCGTTGCATCCAGCCGTTCATGTTGTTGTTCTAGCCTCACTCCCTTCGGGGTTTTGTTAACGACTCTGACGTCACGTAGCGTCCTCGATTTTCCTATCAATCAAGCGAGAAGGCTTTGGGTCAGCCCGTATCCCGCCGGTTTCTCTCCCACCGCGCATGCGCCGCGGCTGCGCCAATTTCACCTCAGCCAGCCGTCCTCCAAGCGCTGTTTTCAGTACAATCGAGGTGTTAAACGGAACCCCGCGTTTCTACCCCGACTCCTCATGTACTGGGGCAAATATTTCGTAACTAACCCTAATACTTCTCCGTGAAAATGGTGTGTGGATGTCTGAAGTGATTTTTAGGTTTACGCTTTCAATTTTATCCGTGTTTGTTTTCTGATGTGTGTGTTTTGATTGGCTCATAGTTTATTAGAAGCAGAAGTGGGGAAAAAGTGAAATTGTATGTGTGTCGCGATTGAGGCTGTGAATTGAATTAAATGGAATAAGTTCCAACCAGTGGTGACCTTGACACGATTGCGCACTGAAATCGCGAACTTGCCAACTGCAGTAACAGTCCGATACTGTGGAACAAAAGCGAATATTAACACATTATATCGCAATAATAATCGTAGCAACCTGTGTAGTGTTTTTGGTTAGGTAATGGAAAATGTAGGGATAATACGTGCAGTTTAACCTTCGCTGGTCGCAGTGAAAAAGTAAATCGTTAAAATGAATACCTGATGACTGTAATCTGTCGGAGCTTATCGTCTGAGCAAAATGAGTTTTCGCAAAGGTGAGATGGTTTTCAATATGTCATTATACTATGTTTATTACACGTGTAATTTTGCTCGTTAAGGATATATTTTAGTCAGTTTTATTTCATGGTGGTTAACAATCCGATTATCATCATACATACTGAGTTGCAATGGTCATAATTTTCTCTAATAGTTTGAGAATGACATATGTACGGATTGGTCGTTAGTTACCTAACGTATTACTTATCAGAGATCACTGCAGATGGTGTTAGCACCTTTGAGAATTATGGAAGGGAAGCGTCAGTATGATCATTAATGTTAAGTACTAAATAATGTTTATACATAATTCAGTTGTTACCAAACTCGCTTCATGTTCTAAACTGTGGCGCCTTTATCCATTCTTATTATTACATAATACGAGTACGTATAAAATTACAAATATTATTCGTGATACAAAGTCTATGTGTTTCATAATTCCTTACGTAATAATTGCTAAATGGTTAGATCAAGCTGTAAACTTTAAGTACGAGTATATCCGATAGGGATTATAAGATAAATTATAAAACTATATCAGCTTTCCTTCAGGTGAATCGTACTCATGTTATAAATATTTAAAAGCTTACTTATTTTTCCATCCCTCCCCGATTTCATATACTCGTAGATACCCGATCTCTATCCAAGTTTCCTTAGACCATATTCATTGAACCTAATATCATTTTATTTCGAAGCTTAAATGATCATCCAAACTTACTTGCGCAATAGCGAATAGGTTTTATAAAATGTAGTAAGTACAGTATTCGTATATATGTAGCAAGACGGATGCTCCCAAAAATGTCACAATTTATTTTATTGGCATATCAGGTCTGACTGACTATCGGACTAACTGACACATGGGTTCGAGGTGGTCATAAAATTACTATCTCCACAATTGCGGAGATGGACACCCTCTGACTACCCCGCAAGGGTTGATGATCGTGAATGCGTTAGTCTTTTTGTCTTGTCTGTGTATCTATTAAGCTTCAGGGGAGCTCAGTGACCTTTCACAGGTCATTAGACCACCTGTGCTTACAACTGAGATGAGGTTTATTTACTGCGTAGCTTTGGTATTAAAATAGTAGGATAAAAGGGTTGCTTTAAAACATTAATAGAAAAAGACAGAGTATTAGTAAGGATGCATTTTATTTGTTGATTATTAATGTACTACGAGTATTAATAAACGTTATTAAAACTGACAGCATATTAAAATGGTTATCATAGTTCTCGTCTAATTATATAGGCATAGAAAAGGCTTCTGAAATTTCCTAAAAAGATCACTAACACTTTTAGAATAAGCTAAGAATAAAGAACGGCCAAGACTGATTCTCAAAGTCTTTATAACATTGTACCATATACAAATAGGTAACTTAGAGAGACATAATCCGTCTATGTCATAACGTTTACATAGGTTGATTACATAAAATATTAAAGCGTTCATTATTAGCACCTATTCTACGAACTCAAAAATAGTTGGTAAACATATGTCTCATTATTTTATCAAAATGTGCTTTTAAATAACCGTAAATAACATAATATTATGGCTTTTAAATAATCAGTTACCTTACTTTTTAATTATATAAGACAGTATTAAAGGACTTCTTACCTTCCCTTTGAAGTCTAACTTTGATAATCTCGAGCCTTATAGGTCTCTTGCGTAGAACCTTCCTTTAATGATTTTGCAGACTTTTATATTGCAGATGTTAAGATAATGAGTTTGTTTCGTAACGTATCTTTTTTAAGCTTAGAAGGTAAAGTAGGCGTTTTCATCTAATACTCAAGACATAAGAGATGAATGTGATGATGATGATGAATTAATGACTCGTTTCTTGTTATCAAACCATGTCCCCAATTAATAACAATCAATTAGAATTAAAATAAGTTCACTAACGTATTATCAATGACTATATAAGCTTAATAAATTAGTTTATAGGATTATATATGTGATGTTTTTACGTTCGTATTACTCAAACATAATACTGAAATCCGTTTGAAAGGCTTAACCCTTTCGTACGAGAGCAGGCAACAATCGCAAGTTCACCTTGTCTGAGAAGAGTCACCTCCGTTGAACTTCAAAGGATATGGCTTACAGCTAAGTGGAAAACCGAATAAAATTTATTACTTTTCTGTTAATATTTCGGTCACGCATAAAGTGTCAATAAACGTCATTAAATACAGGTCTCGATTTAGAATATAAGTTACTGAGTATTTCTTGGAAGGAGACTTAGTAATACAGATAATATTGTCTCTGTTTCATATCTTTCTACTCAACAACATGGTGGATGAATGGATGTTTCTTTGAGACCTTTTACACTATTTACCCCTTTTGTAGATTATAAACTGAAGTGTATTATTGTATAAGACATCTATTGTGGACTGAAAAAACCTGCTGTAAGAATTCTACTAAATATATTTAGACTAAGCCTACAACGACAACGTTAAAGAATGTTCTAGGCAATTTATCTTAGAAAAGAGTAAATAACGCCCGCGCATCTTTCATTTAGAAAGACAAGGCCACGTATTTAAAGTGAAGAGCAAAGTATTCAGTCTAGAAGTGTCATGAATACAAAATGCGCGGCTGCGTTGCGGTGTTCTAATCTTAACAAACTGCCCGCGAAATTGCCACCCTCCTGTATATCTGCGAAACGGCCTCGCCAAATTGTTTTGCGAAGACAATACGCTTTAAATATATGGCTGTTGTTTCTGTTTCACTGTTATTTTTATTACAGATCGTTGCGTTTAAAGGTTGGTTAATTTAATGAATAATAGCATTAACATTAAATTTAAGATAATCACATTACTATCATTATATTTGAGTTCTACATAAATCACTTTTGTATCAAAAAAAGCTTTCGCCAAAAAACTCCCAAATCAAGCCATTGAAAAGGGTTTGATAAGATTTGATCATACACATTATTTACGGTATTCCAATCAAACGTCACCTTAACTATTTGACGCGCAGTAACATTGTTGATATTCTTTTCGACTTCTATGAGAAAATCATCAAAAAAATGTAACGAAGACTGAAATAATACATTAAAACGCATACCTAGTAACATTTTCATCAGTATTTCATGCACATCATATGGAGTAACTAAAAAAAGACATTTTCAGTACCCAACGGGAATACGAATCATTGCCATCCGATTTTTTCTAACCAGTGTCCCAGACCCAATTCTCGCGAGCCCCGAAAAGTAATGTGCAGCGTTTTGGAATCGTTCCGAATGAGTCACGACCCCTTTTGGGTCACTTGGGTCAAGTCGACCTCTGAGAGCTTAATTTATGTGCCAGGATGGCTTGGGTGAAACGGTCGATGATCGCACTTGGCACCTAGGGATAGGGGAAGGGATTGGAAGCGACTGATAAGGATTAGTGTGAGGAGGAAAATCCCGACTCAACCTACTAACCTATATTAATGTTTACGATATGGTCGGTCGCTACTCGCTGCTAAGTGCGAATGGCTTAGTCTCGCAAGGTTTCGAAAGAAAACTCTCTTAGATTGAGTTTGTATTAATAATGGGTTACTTAACAAGTTCAGAGTTTTAGTCAACATAATTCAAAGTTTTCCCTCACCGTAGTAATCGGCGCATTTCGTAAATGTATTTTTATTACAAAAATGTACATAGAAATTCATTAAACTTCATTTTCATTGGTACATGCTCAACCGGGATTTGAACCCTGTACCGTCTGATAAAGAGTCCAGCCCCAAACAACTGAGCTACGTCGAATACTACGGTGAGGGGAAACATCGTAAGGAAACCTGCCTGTTCCCCGAACAGGTAATAGTTAGTACTTGTGAATGGCGACATGACATGACATTGAGTACCTACTGACTATCTTGTCAACACGTGGGTTTAAGGTGGCCAGAGAATTACTACCTTCGCAATTGCGGAGAAGGAATCCTGAACCTCTGACTACCCCGCAAGGTTTAATGGTCGTGAATGCGTTTGTCTTGTTTTTTTGTTTGTAATTTAGTATATTATATTAATAATATCAAGTATCAGTGATATACTGAAAACCCATCGTATAGCAAGGAGTCTTTCCAACTTTAGAATTTAAGTCACAAAAAGTAAAATAAATGCAGCTCCCTACATGTTTCTTTTATTTATAATCTTAAATCTACTTTCTTTATTTCAAAGTATTAACGAAATAAACAATACGCTTAATGATCTACGAATCGTAATCCTTCATCAAAGCTCTGAAAGAAGCTTGCAAAGCATATACTCAAAGCTTAAAAGCTCCAGAGGGAATTTTTATGAAGATTTATGAGGCATTTACGCCCGATACTGCTTGCTACATAAGACAGCTTAAGAGCTACGAGTATCTCATCACGGTATCGCTGTTACGTAATCTTTAACAAAACGATCCTGCTTTGTAGCGGCATGAAATATTGGGTATATACAGCTGTTGGAAGGGAAAACATTAAACTGCTTTGAATGGCGATGTTGGGGTCACTAACTGACTAATCTGAGAGTATTTAGAGTGTATGTAAATACAGATTATGAATCTCAGTTTCAGTTCAGTTTCAGTTACCCTTAAATAGATACAACTGTAACTGTTAAGTATATAAACATACTAAGTATATATACGAGGTACATACTGGGACCCGCGTTTATGACCCATATATATGAAACCGATTTCCGCCAGAAATCGGACTTGACCTTATAAAAGGAAATTTCTCGACACAATTGCTTCGGAACCTTTCGCTTGTGAAATGTCTTCTTCACTATTTCCGACAGCGCCATCTCTTGAGAAACTACTGACATGTTGTCGATTAAACTAAACGGCTGTTGTTGACAGCTGCTGAATTGTATTTCAACCCTAGATAATTTGGTCTAAGATTTGTAGCGGTGGAACTATGAAAATTCTTATAATACACTTACATCTGAACATTTCTCATTACATACATAAATTCACTACAGATTAAGTAAAGACTATCGACCGTCACTTTGCTGTAAAATCTGCTTACACGATTCTGAAAGAAATGTCTTGACACAATCACCTTTTTATACATACTTTTGTTATTGTCTTAAAATATGGCATTATCGTTGGTTCTAAAGAATTATTTTACAATGTACATTCATATTTTCCTTCAAAAATCTAAACAAAACTTTCTCAAATCATACTCACACGAAATTTGTATAAGTATTTTATCTTCATATATTTTATCCTCAACAAACATACTCACTAATAACATGATCTTCAACCTGTCACGAAATCTCCAACGTACGTCATAAATATTGATCCTAAGCCATCAAGCCTGCCGATACTAGATCTGGGCAAAGCAAAATGCGCTATTGAACTGTTGAGGCAAGATTGATGAGGCTCTATTCACGTTAAGGCTTCGAAGGAAACTTCGCCCACACTCCTAGGCGGTGTCATTGAATTTTTACGATGATAATGACAGGTTGTGACAAAAGTTGTTATAGAGGATGATATATATTTTTAATGTGTAGAAGGTAAAAATATAATTAGTAAAATAGGTTAGAATTTTAATAATAAGACATATAACAGTCAGATAGACGCTATATTGAAAAAAGGTGACGTTAGGTGTACCTATAACCGCCGAGAGTGTATGAGAAGATGTATGATCATGATGTCAATGAAGCGAAAGTGGTCTGTCAGGATCGGGACAAATGGGGATCCGTGATCTGTGGCTACCCCTCTACAGGGAATCAGGCGTGATGTGTATGTATGTAGGTTAGAATTTTCTTGAAATAAAGAAGCTTGCCTGATAGATTCAATGTGTGCTTCTGAACTATGATTATTAATTTTTTATGCAATAACATTTGTTCCTATGTTTTGAGAACAAATATCACTTTACAAACGAACTCCAACCATATTCACTTGTTCTGGAATAGACTAAGCCAGTGTCTACGAAATTAAATGCACACTTGTGGTTCACTCAAACAAATACGAAATAAAACAAAACTATGAAAAGCCAAGCGCGGAGGAAAGTTATGAAATTTTAAAACTTCGCAGCATACAGAACATTAATATGCAAACCACGAAATTGTTTTAAGCTTTGTGAAACATATTCGTACATATTTGGCCGCGGAAGGTTAACTTTTAAAATATGCAATCCCTTTGTGGACATTCCTATTAATAGGACAGCCTTTATGGCTAAAACTGTGTAAATTTACATAGAATATATTATTTAATCCTGTGACGGTATAAACTTAATAGAATCTAGCTAGTTGACATGTTCCTTATTGTGTTAGTATTAATCTTTTGTCAAATGCCTTTGGAAGTAACTTTATTTAATAACGGGCGATTGTTATGTTGCAGTATATGTTATTTAATTCTTCATTTCTACTCAACTGCTAGTCAATACACTTTCTCTTGATTCCTATCTGGATTATGTTCGTGATAATCATTATTAATAACTTGAACATAGATTATCATCATCTTTCAACACGTCTTAAACCGGACACATATTAAATTCAGCCCAAGTCGATAATCCCTGAACCCACGGCTTAATATCAGCCAAAATCCTGTACCAAGCCCGATTAAATTCTTTGACTTGCCTTTACATATTGATGACATTGCGGCTTAAAGGCACAATGGGGGCGTTCTCTCAACTTTGCATAATAGGCCAAGAGGTGGCTCCCGCTTGAGCTTGCTAATTCGCTTTCCAACCAGTGAGGTTCCGAATAATAAGTTACCAACGGAAATTAGGCTTTGGTGAACTAGATAGTGCTCGGAGCCGCTTTGATTACATCAGCTCTTGGAGTAGGTACGTGCGCGAGTTCATACACGTAGTTTTTTAATTAAAGTTCTGTGCCGTGGTATGTTAAAAAGAAAGATCTTGGTGATTTCTCGTCCTAACATATCGTAGGTTAGGAGAAATATAAATCCATAGCCGTGCCAGCGAATAAAAGAAGGAATTCACAAATTATGTTGTAAAAATTATAATATAATAACGTTAATGACATGTGTAAATACAAAATATAACCGATCCTCGAACACAAGTTAAAAATATGGGAGATAATTGGGTCACCTATATTTGTAACTGGAACGTTCAATGCTTTGAATTAAAAGAGTAACAAAGATCCAAACTACGTAAATGTTCCATTATTTATCTAAGTAAAGGCATGCGAAAGTATACTTATTTAATCATACTTTTGATCTGTATTGATTGTTAAATATCTACAATTTCTAAATATAGATCTTATATAAAATTTCTATATATACTTGTAGTACTATTCGTTATATAATAGAACAATAGCTCAATGTGAAAAGTATTTATTATAAATATTTTAAGTATTTAATATTTGTGCAAACTTATTGTTTTTTTTTTGCATTGTTCTAAATACTCAAATTTCTTTTTGTTAAACCTAAAAACAGAAATACTTCAGAAATTTACGGACAATTATCACAACAACTTTTCAATTCAGCTCTAATGAGTTTTAACAAAGTAGGTATTGTGTAACTTACAAAACTCATTACATAAAACTTTTTTCTTCCAGATCTCATATCGATCAGAACTGCTGCCGTTCTCTTCTTAATTATCTGCGTGCAAACCTCAACTTGCGATGAGTTTAACAACGAGCTGCCACCAACTGACAAACTCCCAGGCTTTCAAAGAGACAAGTCTTTTGAAATAACCGAGCCAGAATCTCTGGCAGTACTGCACGCGAATAACTCAAGATGTAAGATATCGGAGTATCAGTGTGAGAACAAGAGATGTGTGCCTATTAATCGATTTTGTGATGGCGGAAACGATTGTGGAGATTCCTCGGATGAGCCGCGACATTGTTCACGTGAGTAGCTTTTTATATAATCTATCCCTTGAGGGTGTTATAACAGAGCGTTTTTGAGTGAGATGTGGATAAGGCTGTGTGAAACGTTGATTTTGTCAAAACTCAATTATCTTTGAGCGTTTTTGTAATAAATGTTGTGTAGTGGATCTGTTATATAAGCCTTCAAAAACCAAGCCAAACCAAACTAGCAATGTTCTTTTCCTCTGGTTGTCCATTTTGAGGTTGAAGTTCAGAGATATATATTTATATATATATATTTAACAAATACCGTTAGTTAGGTAACACATCTATTTTTATAATAATATACGTATTGTCCAAGGTAGGGCATTAAATAATAAATATATACTCGTAACTTACATATAAACTTTGCCTTATTCTTGATAAGGGTCAATTTATCTGTGACATTTTTGATGAAAAAGGGCAGGTAAGATGGGTTTCAAAGGGACAATTCGTTCCTTCTTGGTATACCAGAATATTCAATAATGTAGAAATGGCACCATATTGCTTTGTCAGAATTATACAATTGTTCTTATGTCAAATGTATTGAAATTGATAACTTATGAATGTTACGAAACAACTAATATATCTGTAAAGTTGGTATCTTAACAGTCTTTACTCAATTATGATTTATTATAACGAATCTAGAATCTTGAATTCCTTTGAGGGCTACGCATTTTCTATACTTTCATGTATTCATCATATTTTGAATGATAGACCAACTTAAACTGTAAATTAATATTGGATTAAAACTTTTGTTAAAACATAAAAAAAATCCAAACAGAATTTTGCTAATATCAAGTTTTACTAATTGAGTTGGGAATTCCAAGGCACGTTCGGACCATGTTTAACTTCAATTACATGCTACACCATACCATTAGTAAGCAGCTTTGTGCACGTTTAATGTGCCTTTGTTAAAGCAGCCTAAATTTTCTGAATGATTGTGTTCTTTTATAATAAATGAACTCACAAAAAACTCCCTATAAAATTATTTGAATGATTTCAATCTTATATTAATGGCCATAACCAAGATAAACTACATTTTGATTTTATATACACTATATGAAGGTACAAATTTAGAAATTATTTCTACATCTATTTTGATTGCGATATTTCAATTGAAATAGCTTAGTGGTAATTTCAAATACCCACCCCAGAGCTTTAATTAATTTAATTTATTTTGCCTGCAGGCAATAGCCATACCTAAAAAAGAAATACATATTTTTTTACTGGCTACTACTTAGACTCTTCTTTACAGTAACTATATACTAATATTATTCAGCAGTTTTGCAATAAAATACACTTTACTTATTCGGTCGGCGCAGTCATTAATTTTAATTCCATCTTTACGCCTATTTATAAAGTAACATAAGAAAAGATTAAAACTATTCATCTAGTCAAATACTAAAAAAATAATGCCATATAAATACCTGAAATGAAAATACCGAGTATAAAGTTTAAACACACTACCTCCGACACGTTATTTGCGGGAGAATCTAGTCCATCCGTGGCGGTAGGTATCATTAAATTTTCATAACGTCAGATTCAGTGCTTCAGTTTGCCCGTTTACGGCCGTGGAGCACGTGATGGAACGGGTTATCTTTGTTTTTAGTTTTATGTTTTCATAGTCCCTTGTGTCGATGTATGGAACATAATACTGTAGGTTGTACTCTTCAGTCAAGATTTACTTATAGTGTTATCTAATGTGAATAGTTTGTTATTTTTTCTATTTCTTGCTAGCTATAAGTTTATAGAGTTTAACATGTAATTAAATTTATTTATTGCATAAGATCATACCAAACAGTCAGTTTACGATTACTAATTTTAATATAGTATACTCATATTTATATTGAAAGAATGTGAAGAATAAACTCCACCCTAGTTATTTTATTCAAATATGACACAATTAAAGCAGACTTTATTCTTCCTTTATTCTTCCCATGCATATGAAGGAACCTTTCTAGAAACTACCATTCCTTGTCCTTTCCTCCTCTACATCTAATTAAATCAACACGATACCGCGCCAGTCACTCAATTAGCCTGTCCTTACCTTGCATAATTAAAGGCGCTTTTAGGAACTAAATTAATGCCTCATTTCGTGTCTGGTAGCTTTTGGAGTACTATTTCATAGTCTTAATGCAATTTTGTACAATAGTTAGGTGTAATAAAATGTGTAAAATCAAGAAAAGTTCGTAGGGGGTAAAAGAGGTTTGTTAGGATCGTTCCTAGTGGCGCTATGTAGCATCTGCCGATCCGTTGGGTAAATAGAGCGATGAATATAGAACTATACCAGTAAATTGATGCATAATTAATCATATGAATAAAATCATTATTTTAACCAACAATAATAGTATCAAACAATAAAAAAACGTTAAGATCAAAACAAATTTTCAAACTTAAATTGCAAAGGACCACGTTTAATTCACTCAAAAGGACGTCTGTCCAGTTAGAACCGAACTTAAGTTTTCCCGCATAAAACCCAATTAGAATAACGTTCATAGTTCTTTAACTAAAACTGCATATCTGAGCGAACTGCTAACGAATTGCAATCTCCGTTTGCCAAAACTTTTTTCAGAAACTTTGCTTAGTCGAGTAGGAACTTCCGACCAACTCAATCGGAATAAAGATTCATGACCGCTCTTGCTAGAGACAGCGTGGAAGTATTTATTAAGGGGAGAGAGACTTAATCGATTGGGGTCTATGTAATGGCTATTGATGAAATATATGCAGCTTCTACTGGTAAAATTAATGAAAAGGTTTTTGAGTAATGATATGATTTTGGGGTCACTTGCTATTATCTTTTTAGCGAGACTATAGGTACTTTACGAGTATATTGAAATCAGTGTTATGATGAAATGAATGTTAAGTTTTTTTAATCAATGCTTATTTCTACATTGTTGTTGATTATCATCCTTTGAAAAATTAAATCAGTGTTTTCGGTGCATTAACAAAATTAATTTGTTTCGACCTTATAGTACATATCATACAGACACGACCAATGTCTACTCCTAAAGCTACCTTATTCGTGTAGTACATAATTCGTTGCACTTTGCATCACATTAAATAGTTCTGGAGCATTTATGAAAATAAACGTGGGACCTTAACTAAGCACTCTCCGGGGAACGATAGCTTAAAGTTCGCATCCGTCTCACCGTGTAATAGCGTTTTGCTTTAATTATTCAGACATGTCTTTAGTTTAATGTGCCCGTGTTAGGTGGAACTTTCAGTACAACTCACTGCTTTTATGTAAGATACTATATGAGTGTTTTAAAGGCTTTAGTTTGATTACCTATTATGGAAACTTGCTATCGTGATTCCTAATTTTCATACACACACCACATGAGTATCCCTATATATCGGTAGACTGTGATAGCGGATTTCTAATTTGTCTCTCAAATTTTGAAATTATATACATATATTTTTTGTAACAACTGACTCCGACTGATATCAAATATCTTTATTCTCAACACTTGTACAACTGTGAAACTTAACGACCAGTTATTATGGATACTCATACTTTTTGAATTTGGATAGGTACTGAACCTTTGCTGCGTTGATGATGGTCATTCAAGCGCTTGAAGATTACATTCAAGGAATGCTTGAATTAAACACAAGAAATGTAAATAACTCATTATGGTTCATTTACATTACTTGTTCAAAATCAAGTGTATCTTTCTGAGGTGAGCTCAGCTTCCCTCTTTCAACATTAAGGACATCAAAAGACCTCTTTCATTGTTGCCTATCCTACGAGTGTTAAAATATTCATACAAAACAAACGATTCGGCAAAAAGGGCCGTCTTTTACGTAAGTAAAACCGAGCATAGATCTTTTATGAAAATAGATATTAAGCAACTAGAGATCCCGCCACATAAGGTGGCAGTTGGAGGCGTCGCCACAGTCGCGTAATTCAGTGTTACCAGTAAACACGCCAAAACTAGCACTCACTGTGCCATACGGCTCGATACATTATAGGTTTCATTTGTAACGGTCTTTGGTTGCAGAGCTATAAACTCAAATAAAACAAATTAATATATCAAAGTCAAAATATGTTTATTAAACTATTTCAAACATGATTAATAATTAACGGGACTTATCCTTCTTATTATATATTACATATATTATGTGTTCCTTCACTCTGTCCGCAATAGACCGTTTAGTGTGTTCGACGTAGGATTTCCCACAGCTGCAATCAATCTTATACACACCCTTATATCTTATATCATGAGTATAAATCGCGAATCTCTTAAAACTATTATTTCAAACATGGCACTGAGCATTGTCTTTACATATTTTTTACCGAGGTTAGATCAGCGGAGACCCTAGCTTGGAGAAGAACTAACAAGAAACTCCGGAAATCAATTTATTATAATCACCCTTAACAAACATAAAAATTACAAAGAGTGGGCAAAAAACACAACGCTGGTAATATTAAATTTACCTTTCATACAAAATAACACGCAATGGCGGTAACGTCAAATTTAGTTCCAAGTTTGGCTACTGCCACCTTATGTGGCGGGATCTCTACGGCGGTAGCGATATTATAACCATGACAACCGTTCCATTAATCAAAGTATTTAATACTGATCAATGTTAGAATCGTGATGAATAGCCACGTATTTTAGATGACAGAGAAGAAAAGATTTTAAAGAAATGTACCTATACTTTTAGATAGTCACTTTTAGTTATCTTTAGGGTTATGCAACGTAGGCTAAGTAATCTAAAACAACGGTAGCTTTAAAATCGTGAAGCGAGTATATGTTAAATACATATCTTTCTGCTCTTTACAGCCAGAGAGGTCGTCGTAGGCTTGTGTATCTTTTTACTACTTAATATATTGTCATTAGCAGTTTTACTGTTCAAATACTCAAAATATTAATAAAAAAATTAAAAAGAAATGCTCCACCATGACAGTGATTTACACTGCCGTGACCAGGATTCGAACCTGGGTTACTACGGCCACAACGTAGGGTCCTAACCACTAGACGATCACGGCTATTGGAGCTGTGATGTTAACAAGCAAATTTAACAACCACATTCAATATTCGCCACATAAAAATAATGTAAATTACTCTTTCTAAGCATTTAAATAAAATTCATTTTTCAACGGCAACAACATAACAATTATATTTGGAGTACTTTCACTGCCGCAACAGCAAAAACCAGTCTAAGAATTTGTTGGTCAATGTTATCAAACAATCAGTGAAGCATGACTGACATTGCGCATGTCTCTACCACCGTCGATTACTTACATAGTTTTGTTTTCTTTAAAAAATATATAAGTATTATAATGCCTGAGTTCCCTATTTCAACTCAAATATAACTTGGGAGACATAATACCCCGTCGGTCACTTTTAGCACAATAATTTAAATTCCCGTATAAACTAAAATTTAGCACATAAATCCCTTAATCCTTTATAATCAGCCGATCACCTATCAATTACTAGAAGAAAATAGTTGTTTAATAATTGTTTTTGTGTTATTGTTCCATATGATATCACAAACCCAATATTCAGTTTCAAAGATGACCAAGGAGATGTTTTCATATCTCTGAGATTTTGTCGTATCTTTGAGAAGGACGTAAATGTTTTGATCCTTTGTATGTGATATCGTTTCGTCTGTAGTATTTTATTATTTGTGGTTTCGTATAATACATACAAAGGATCAAAACATTTACGTCCTTATATCTTATTTGTATGTATTATACAAACCGATATCACATACATTTAGTTACATAAGACATATAACGTGTAAAGTTGAAGTGCGTTGAGATTGAACTTAACTATCAACTGGGAGCATAAATTCTGTGCATGAATTCTCCTGACATAATCTGCAGTCCTTGCAAAGTGAAACATGAATCGCTGCGGATGAGTGCTCTGAGTGTTCAAAATTTATCTTTGCAAAGAGTAGCAAAAAGTTTGTTTGTGTAGTGTAAGTTACATTAAGATACTGTAACTGATTAAATAACATAAATTGTTGTTTATTCTGACATTGACGTAAGTTGTTGCACATGTACATTGTTAACCCTTTGAATATCTTTTATATAGAGGATCTATTTTCGTTACAATACAATTGAAAATGGTCAATGGTTTACTTGAAACTTGTCCCTTATAAACATTTAATTCAATAACGGTAATTAATGATTATTATTGTAATAACATCTGTATATGCACAATATTGTGAAGTATAACCTAATTGCTATTATCAAAATTATTACAAAAATATTTTATATCGTAACAATATTTTTTAAGTAAATTTATAACAGACACACCACAAATAGACTCATTTGTTTAAACGATAAGCAAATACAAAATGACTTGGCACATATAAATGCCAAAATATGAAATTTAAACCCGATTCGCATTAATTCCAAATAGACGTAAACGAATTGAAGAATAACCCAGGGATCGTATTACATCATAAATCCAGGGAATCAATTACGTGGGCCAAGTTGAATTATTTTGACTGGAAGGATTTAGGGATTTATAAATATTAAGGTCAGTGGATTTAATGGAAAATAATAATACGAGTATATGCAGAGCTCTATATATCTCTGTAAGCTAATTACGTCTATACAACTTGTTAGGGTTTTACAGAATTTAGGTTGGACAATAATAGTTTCGTAATGTTATTAGACGTAAACCAACAAATAATTGACTTTTTTTCTGAGCATAGTAGGTGGTGATCAACTAGTGACAAAATTATCAAGTTAATGATAAAAAAGATATTAGTTGGCTGAAGTTCAACTTACGCTATAGGGAATAAAAAGACTTGAGTATATTATGACTTTATATCGAAAACCAATTAATCAAACATCTTAATCTACTATTTTCCATCTCCACATACCCAAAACCACGATGTCCAATCCAAAAGGTATACTGAGTAACGAAATGAAATATTACAGTTTGGTTTTGCGCTTAAAATTCAATCAAAATTTTTATTTTACCATCACATGAAACTTATTACATATAAATCCACGGTATCAATTACTTTTGCAATGGCGAAACGTTTTCGGTCCAGGATATAAGTCAAAATGGAAATGATCGAGAAAGGGAATTGTTTGGCCGTATGCCAGCCGGAGTTGCAGCAAAGTACCGAAGCCACATCCAATATTTTTACTTCTTTTAGTACCCGTATCCATAATTTGCTACTTTTACTGATACTGTATATTTCTTTTATGCCTTTTACAGAATATCGATCAATGGATTAATGATCCTTGTAACATATAAAATCTATTGATTAATTTGTCGGATTAAACTTTATTTTCAGATATGACTGTTGTATATAGTCATTTAAGAAAGTCCACCAAGTATAATATTACATAGTAAGTGGTTTGCATGTACACCTCCACGATTCCATATTTAAACCTGATTACTTAGTAACTAACGTGATAAGTAACAATGTAAGCAGTGCCGACATTTACAAGCACTTATATTACCTGTTCCATGGAATAAAATGAATTACAACTTATATTACTTATAAAAGTCCTGATAGATATAAAAAAGCTATATAAAATACATAAAATATCTACGATTGCACGACCCCGAAGCAAACACAAAAGTTTCTTTCATACAGCAGCTTTATTAAAGTTTTCATCAGTGTAACTCTCTAGGGAAGTTCCTGGTAATAAAATGAAGATTTATGAAGGGAAAGGAAAGGAAGTTGACATTTGCTGTGGGAGTGAGTCCTTTGAGACGAACGGATATGACTGCCGACGCAGTCGCGACATATTTGTCTTACTTACTCGGCTCTTGGAAAGGCATTTTGACAGTAGATAGATTTCAGTTTGGCTTTTAAAACTTGCGAAGAAAATAGAGAAAAGGATTCACGTCATTTAATTCGTTGGGAGCAAAGAAAACCTCCATAAAAATATATCATTGGCTATTTTAGCATTAGTAATTTAGTTATGGTGATTTGAACAGTTAAATAAACTTTATTGATACAATTTACTCAATTACTACTACCAAATCAGTAGGCAAATCTGGTAGTCTATGATAGCAACAAAAATGTGCAACTAAACTTAAATTAGTCCTTTTTCTATTTTAACTGAAATTACCGACTCCTACCACATAACGGCTATTAAAAAGAGACTCAAAGAGCTATAAAAACCACTATTTGACATAAAATTCTAGAACGCTATCACAAACTAATCTAACTACTGGTGATTTCTTTGAACTAGGTCACAAACAGTTCCCAACGTCATGACCACGCGAACTTCATTAAGTTGAAACCTTATTACTCACAGTGAGTTCAGTGGAAAGATTTCCATATTATTCCCAATGGTGAAAAAGCACGGAGCCGTTATTAAAACGATGTGGACTAGGATTTTGAATGCACGAATAGAAGATACTTTTGAAGTATACATTTTAGTCCTGTTATTATATTATTTTTCTTACTTTGTAGTTATTCTAATGCAGTATTTTAATAGGCTTTGAAAATGTACTGCATTAATAAAGTATATGCATAGGAAATTCGATTTAAATTTGTTTAATTTCACTAAAGTGGACAGTATAATCACGATACTTACGGCGCGATAACGGCGTGCTAATCTTAGAACAATTACAACATTAAAGTTCAGCATGGACGTATGTTCTGAATTTTTGTCAGTCATTACAGAGATATTATATAATATGTGTAAAACAAACTTCTCCTAATAGAACTATTACACTGATTGCAAAACTCCAATACCGTAGATCTAGTTTTAGCTCTATTACTTTGCAAAGGCTCCAAACCCAATTTCATTAGTGCACGTATTCGAAAACGTAGCAACGCTGAACTTAGGTTCATATCCGGTAAATGCTTCTAAGTTAAGGTAAATTTTCAGTGAAGTAATATGCTTAAACTAGCTTTTAAGTACTTATGCAAGTTTGTTCCATGCATTTACTAATTATTTGGTAATTAACACATCGTATAAGCTTCAGATTTCACCTATTTATGAAATTATCATATAATATATAAGCGATAATATTCTCATAAAGTTTTAATCCTTAAAACGGGATAAGACAAGGATTGAAACTAATATAATAGATAAATTAAGTAATATGAAGTGATATTCGAAATTGAGTCAGGTGTTACGTTGTATTCCATAACTGTGGAAAAATAAACCAATAAACATTTATTCCACTGAAAGCAAAGGAGGAAACCGTGCAAGGTAACATTATATGCAAATGTTATGCACTCAGTTTTTTGTTTTTTGATTTCACTGTGCACTATTATTATAATACCCTACAAATCACAAGCCCACTGCTTTCTTTTTTTGCCTTGTCAAGCGACTAACGGTCAAATAATATAGAACGAATGATTGAACGACAGGTTGGTTACATTTCAATTTCTACTTATAACTGTCAGTCAAATATCATTGGAAACAAAATCGTCTCGTGACAGGAATAAGATGTGACCTGACATTTCGTCCCTCCCTTTTATAATATTATTAAGCTGTTAGCTATCACTCGAGTTAGTTGAAAGAAGGTTAGTGGAAAGTTGAAATGTCTTATGATATGAATATTATTCTTGGAATACTGCACGCTATTTTAAAATAAGTTTTAGCTGAATTAAATTAAATCAAGGTTATCTATTTTATGTTAGGGCGGTTACGTAGGGGCCGGCCCAATAGGACATATACCAGTCAGATAGACGCTATATTGAAAAAGGGTTATGTTAGGAGTACCTATAACCATCGAGTGTGAAGATGTATGTATGTATGAGTGTCTATGAAGCGAAAGTGGTCTGTCAGGATCGGGACAAATGGGTATCCGTGATCTCTCCCTACCCCTCTAAAGAGAATCAGGCGAGATGTGTATGTATGTATGTTATCTATCCATAGTGTAAAAATAGCTAGAATTACAGAATAATTTGTAACGATCACAATAAGTGCTTGCCTGTAAAGTATGTTATCCTGTTGTAAATAAATAAATCATTATAAAAAACCCTTCTGACTATCATCTGCTCTTCAAACTAGTGAGAACACAAAGCTAATAAGTTCGGAACCGCGTGAATAATCCGATTGGCCGCCGCACGTTAGAGTCCTTTGTGCTATGCCCGGTCGCGTGTTCTCCGCTGATTCCATTACGTAAACGGCCGGATGGAATCGATACACTCTGTTTCAAAGACCTGGTGTCAATTTAGTTGGCTAATGCAGCCTGTGCTGTGAAATGTTGGAGTGTTTTGGAACTCGTTACGTACCATGCGATTGGTGTAACAGCCATTTAAAAAGCACCTTTTGAATGTATCAAAAATATGAACACAGTGCTCGAACTTTAATTGTATTGCATGATAGGAGTATATATGTGTTTGTACAGTGAATAACGGTTTTACTTTCTTTCATTATTTGGGTTAAAAGTGATGAAATGTTTATGTTATTTTGTCTACTCCCATCTTTAATGTTATAACAACCTCAGAACTAATATTCAAAGCAATGAAGAAGATAGTCGGTTTAGTCACAAGTAGTCAGTTGTAGTAAGTACTATTAGTAGATCACTCCGAAAGAAAGTAACAAAATATCACCGACCGAATATACATATATACGTAGCTTTAATATCCACAGCTTTGGTTACAGAATTAAAGCATAGGGAATGTAACTACCTAGAAAATTATTAGCTACATTCACCTAAATGTTGGTTGGAGTCCCCTATATCAAGAGCAACGTTGGTGAAAACGGTTTAATCCGAGGGCCAAGTTAAATTAAATTTGAGAAGGTATTATATTGCCGCAAGCATTTTACTTCCGTTAAACTTTAGCCCAACGATTTTGTATGAGATTGAGTTTTGAGATTACATTATACCTATTCGTTAAAGTCATAAGGTGGTGAGGTTAATTTAATCACTTTGTTGGAATACATAACGAAGGTAGGCGAATATTTTGGAGATTATGAGGACATATGCTTTATATGTGCGTATATAGAATACTATTTGGCTGCCATATTTTCCAGGTTGTCATAGTAAACTAGAGGGAAATTGTATCGTTAGCAACAGTCTTTACTATCGCATTGTGTAGGATAAAGAAGCCAATATCTACGTTATAAACTTAAAAAAGGTATTTTTTATATACGAATAGTGTAATGTTTTAGAGCGTCATTCTCTCATACGAATTTAAATTATAAACGTACAAATTTACAGCCTCACACGCCGTTAATTTTCGTTGTACACCTTTCGAGCACTTTCAACATTTCAGGCTGTTATTCAGTGAGAAATTCCGAGTAGAACAAATTAGTTCGCCACAAGAGTGTTTAAATATTACTGTAACATTGTGTACAGTGCAAAAATAATTTGAAATGTATTTTAATTATTTTGTAGCACATTGATTAATATTGAATTTTACTTTTGTTTGTTTTCACATTTGCTCCAATATTATTGTTACCACGCATTGACTTAAAAACCTTAATTCCATCTTTTAGTTGTATTAATGAAAAAGATAGATCATAGATCTTATGGTTTTAGGTAATCTATTGTTAAATATAGAAAAGAGGGTTTCAGTTTTGAAACATTACATCTTCCAGGTTCTGGATACTAGGCTTTATAGACATATTTTCTCGTGAAATATTCAAAATTAGTCAATACCATATTCGAAAATAACAGGACAACTGCGCAGAGCGAAAATGACATCAAATTCACTGGCACAGTGGCAATTGTATTGTGTTTTATAGTGTATTTTTAGTCCCTTTTGATAAAATAATTAATGTATTCTTTCTACTATGTTTTAGCGTATTTATAAGATTGCATAAAATAATTATGAAAAAGTGAATTTGGTTTAAAATATCTCTTCGTAATTAATATTCAGTGTAGTAAAAACATATGATGGAAAGAGCAAATAGCGAATGCCTTTACATAGTAATCAATCTATCAAGTCAAGTACTAATTACCTGTTAAAATACGGTCTATGAATGGGTGAAGACCAATATTGCTTCGATGTTGGTCACTCAAAACTCTGCCTGAAGAAGAAGAAAGCTCTTGAAGCAAATAATATTATATTATTTAATTTTACTTAATAATATAATATCCTTGAATTAGTATTTGTTTATATTCATACATAAACATTAATTAACACAGTTGTTCGTATTCTGGCATGTCATTTTGACAAAAGACAAAGCTAGCGACGGGGTTCAACTCTTATTAAAAGCCTGGGCTTTTACTTGCATTTCCTGAAGTGCCTGCAGCTTAATGGTCGAGTCAGAGAACAATAAAAGGTTGTAAATGTACACGTTTAAGTGACGTTTTCACGATATTAGGTAAATAGAACTTGCTAACTATTTTTGTTCATTATGTATGCTTTAAATCCTTAATTTCAATTTCATTGTGTTGGCTAAGATTAACAAATAGAAGGTCCACAGTTTTTTTTAATACTTGTAGAGTATTAAGAAGTGTAGTCGTGTCAACCTTTAGTACCTGTATCTAACCTTTAAGTATCTTTGCCATTAATACATTTGAATTTAAAAAAAAACAGTTTAAGAGATTCGCGATTTATACTCATGATTAATAAGATTAATAAGTCCCGCTAGTTATTAATCAAAAACAGCTTAAATGACTACGAGAAATAAGTAAAAACCGTAGCGGCACTTTTAATCTTACTACATAAATCACCTACATGCTACGAACATTTCTACTCAGATACCTTTTAAGGCGTAAAATGATGTCTGAGAAATCCACGCCGGGGGCGTCTTGCAGATGAAAAATTTGAATATTTTTATTCTAATGCCTTTCTCTGAATCATGTAGATTATTCCGAAGAGATTTCCTACTTTGCGAAAGATTTTGATATTTTGAACAATGCAAGAGGAAGGATCTATTATTATCATTGAAGTATATTGCAGATACGTACTTAACAGTCCAGAACTAAGTGTATATACGTTTATTTATAACAATTATTAATCAAATGGTGGGGAAAAGTATTTAGATTTAAAATCAATGTCATTTAGATTAGCATTTATTCATCATAATTATTTCAAATACGTAATGTGAACAATATCAGTAGCGTATCGTGAAATGTAATCCATAAATAATTACTAAGTAGTGACATTTGGAGTTAACAATCTACTGCACCAATACCTACAAATCGATATCGAAAGAAAAACTCCAAAGAACAATCAGTTTTATTGAACCAATAGTTGTTTGCCCTTCCAAAGATAATAAAAACAGCCAAGAGGAAAGTATTTGTCGAAAGCAATGATATTAGCAGTGAGGCAACGAGTGTCGGTCGGGGCTTTGGTAAATAAATAAGCGTTGAGTTACTCCACTTAATAAATAAGAAGGAAAAATACGCTGCAGAGGAAAATCAGTGAAACTACATTGTGTACACAACAGTATAACACTGAAACTTTGAATAGATGATCAGAATTAACGTATAACCTCTTTGTTACGAGTAGCTTATGAATTGGATTTTAAATGAATATGGGTTCAATAAGTAATCCAGTAGTTTGGTCAATAAAAGTGCATTGCTGGGACGTAAAAGGAATGCTAACTAGCTGCCGTTCTTCCTGGAATGTCGCAAGTAATTAAGGAACTACGGATCCACGGAATCTATTTGGCTATGTGCTAGCCATGTGTCACTGAATGGTCCGTATAACATCGTACCCCAATATTAATGCTAATAAGTGACTAAGGAGATGTTTTCATATCTGCAAGTCTATGTCCACTCCGAAAGGAATTAAAGTACTGGCAACTGACTGTATTATATGTATGTATGTAATCGAGCTTTGACTTGACACTGATGAAGTGTCCAGAAAAGATGTTAAATCATATTGCGGAGTCAATTTCCTTTTCAATTCATCTGACTGTTTTTGCTCCCAAACCTTTAACGTTGTATTTCATTGTTATTCATGACCTTTTCGTTTCTTTGTTTTCTGACCAGCCTTTGTTAAAGATAAAGAATTTCTCAGCTTCCTCTGAAATAATACGGGTAGCATGAAAGTATGATACGACTTGTGTACATAAACCTATTCATTCATGTCTTTTAATGCCTCTTAGGGTGGAAAGAATATCAGAGATATAATATCTCATAGGTCAATTTTTGCATGAATATTGGGGTTATTATTATTTAAAAATATATGATAATAAATTACAAGATTTCTTTGTATATAAGATGTTCTTACTTTTATTAAGTAAAAATGAACCAAAGCAACTAAAAATCTACGTTATATTTCGTATTGTGTTCTTTTCATAAAAATAAATGAGTATAATTCCATGAGTTGTAAGAGTGGAAAATTTCCAATGTTACTCATTACACGAATGGTTCAATAACTTTATTATTTATTTATTTACCTGGAAATCAATTGAATGCGATGCCAATTAAAGTAAATTCTTTGTTGTATTCAACACGTGAATGGAATATCGTAATAGTTACATTTTAAATTTTAAACGTGCATTCGAATTAATTGCAAATTTTAATTGAGCCTGAATTGTTTTCATGATTCATTACTTTATTTTTATTATTGTATTTTGTTCTGTATACGTACATATGTTGTATTTAAGACTAACTTTTGCTAATGACTTGTGTGTGGATTATGAATTATCGAGGTCACAGAGCTTATCCTAGCAATCATCTTAAGAGCTTTCTTTGTACCAACTACTGAACTTTGGTTCCTACCTTTCTAGTACGAATTTCACGATTGCAAACAACGAGAAAGTTCCCCCCTTTGTCTTCTAGATATGGGTCATTTATTTGCGTCCACGTATGTCTTTTTATTTGGTTCACGAAGCTTGTTCTGGCACGCTTAGGGAGATTGTTTCCCTTAGTTACTGACAGATCTTATCACGTTAGATTGTAAATATCTTGTGAGTTCTAGAAATGCAAGTGACAAATTATGGTATTGATCAGCGTGTTATTTATACGAAAAGAACGAAGCACAGAAAAAAATGAGTACGTCAATTCCCGCGTATTGACTTAATATATTATGTATCAGCGTGCTCTACTGGGATTCCAAAATAATAATATGTTATTATTCACGGCATGTTGTTGGGGAATGACAAACATTAGATGAAATCTTAATAATATAAGTATACATTTATGTTCTTTAATCCCTTTCGAGGACAAAAACTGGAAGACCTGATTATATTTCTTGAGTCACTTTTAGCATGATATTGGGATCGTGATTTTATAATCGAACAATCTTGACACCTAGAGCTTATCTCTTAATGCATTAGTGGCAGGTACGACAAGCCGGGTGAAATGCGATCTCGTTAGCTTTATTTTTACGTGTTAGCACAGAACTTACATACTTATATACATATTGTATTGTCAACAGGCTGCAACAAAACATACTACGGGGACATTGGTCGGACGTATGAGCTGGAGCTTCACCGGCCTCGAGAAGAACTGGTGCCGTTCATCTGCCTGATCACCATCACAGCGGCTGGTGGGATTCATGGTGACTTAGTACAGGTTAGTACTGAATATCAGTAATAAAAGCGTTTACTTACAACTTGATTGGAATATTACGTCAATTATAAACTTTTATGCAAAAGTTTACAATTAAAATGAAGAAACTAGGGGTAAAGGTAGTGCATGTTATTGTCGCAGCAAAAAGCCTGGAACTCAGCAACTTATACGTATATATTATTAAATAAATGTATATGTATAGTTTTCTTATTCACTGTAGAGTTACACGATTGAAATCTATCGAGCAATGGGTTAGCAATATTTGACCCATGTCATTACGACCCTAATGGTATTGCTAAACTTTACCTTAGATGCATTATATCTTTTAAGTTCTGTCCATTCGGAAAGGGAGTAAAGAACGTAAATATATATGTTGATTGTAGCAATAATAATGTTATCACTTACTCGTAAGTACGGGTGCTATTATCGCCAAACGTGATAGACCGCTCACTGCGAAGCTTTCTAAGATATGGGATAGCATTTCTTAGAATGTAACGTTGGTTTCTTGCCATGCACGACATTTTGTCGAAACAGGAGAGTCTTTTGCAACGTGACACCTTTTGAAATACGTTTATGCAAATAGGAAATATCTGATGCGCTCCACGCTTTGCCGTACCTTTTTAGTTTTCAAATTCAAACCTCCTTTGAACTGAGCCTTGGAACGTATTGAGATCTGTCTTGAATATTTTGTAGAATTTATAGTTAAATATATGTACAGTATAAATCGGGTTATATATTTACATTATAACGGTGAGTGAAAAAATCTGGATACTCATAAAACCTGATTTTCTTGTTGGATGTTGGAAACGCGGGTTTTGTCAAAATTTCGGAGTTTGGCATATTGGATAAACCCCGCTTTACATATATGGAATATGGATAAAAATCTACATATATGGAAGTTGATAAAGTAAAAGCAAGTTTTATTTAGTTATATACTTTACATTTGATTATATGAAAAGGCAGAGTTGGTTTTATTGGATATAAATCACGCGGCTAAGAGTACTTAGATAATTCTGTTGTGGCATGACACACCAAGTCCTCGCAATAACGTTACTATAAAAATGTTGACTCTAACAGAAGTGGCTAAGTCAAAGCTTTTAGGTCAGTAGGTGAGGTTCCAACCAGCGTATTTGTATGTATCGAATAGAAGGAACACTGCACAAAGTTAATTTATTCCAGAAAAAAATGAATGCAACAGAAATTTTCTTTGAAACTCTACAGTATTTATATTTATTTAGCTTCGAGTAGTATAACGGGAAACCATTTATTTTCCTTAGTAAACTATTCCTTTCACCACTACTCTTCATTGGTTTTCCTTTTTCCTTCGTTCTCGTCTTTTAAGCTTCGTTTCATTGAAATCTATTTGCTGAGTAATTAAGCATGGCTCTTCGTGACGAAGCTAATTTATTTAATTACCCTCGCTATTGAAATTTAGTTTAGTTTCTTACAATAATGAAATAGCTGTACTGCAAGTAAATAATACTTATACATATGTATATGTCATTTCAAACAATATTTTCACCACAATAGGGAAATTTAACCTGATTCAGTTTTTCTCTCAGAAAATAAAACGGTATCACAAATAGAAGTTACAAGTACTTTTCACCACTGTGTGCATCAAGAGGTGTATCCAAAACTGAAAATAATGTTATTAGTCAAGATCGAGCCAAATAAGGACTTTTGATCTCTGCTTATCTTTCTGTAGAATTACGGGCCTGATATGTATATGTGTGCATTAAAAACCCTTAATATATGTATGTACGTACTACACAGTATGTACTACACAGTTTTTGGGTAGAATACATTGCAAAGCACTTTCATAAAGTAGGTAGGTATGTGCATTATCTTTAGCTAGGAACCTCCACTGTTTAACATGGTTAAATATTCCCTCTCAGAATTATCTCGGTTCTGTTTGTTTTGAACTAAGTATGTGGTTACTCTACGAATCCGAACGCCAGTAGCTACTTTAGAATAATGTTTCTCGTCTGCTAATTGAAGCAAACTCCAGTGCTTTGGCGACAAGAAAGGGAGCTATTAGCTTGTTAGAATGTCATGGAACCGACTGACAACTTACTTAAAATAATAACTTACAATAATAAAGTGTACCAAAAGGAACTACAGCTGCTGTCAAGTCTTGAACTCAATCAAAATGTGACTTTCTTTATTGTTATGTGTATTGTAAGGCATTTTATGATTTATGGTGCGATTTTAATTATAATATTTATTATTTCGTCTCATATTATTGTATAGGTCATGATAGATAATAGACGTATTATTCATGTCCCAAACCAAAGTCAACAAATCTCCATCGCCTCAATTACAACGGTAAACCTTCTCTTGGTTGTTTACTGTTCTCTTCTTTCTAGTGGTTTATTTGTAGTAATATCCAATATCAATATAAGTCCTGAAACGGACTATTTCGTATCGATCAATATCCTGGAAGGCAAGGTCCTGAAAAGGATTATTCCGTAACAGACAAAGTCCTGAAAAGTATTATTTCGTAACAATCAATATCCTGAAACGGACTATTTCGTAACAATCAATATCCTGAAAAGGACTATTTCGTAACAATTAATATCTTGAAAGGACTATTCTGTACCTAACAAGGTCCTGAAAAGCACTATTCCGTAACAAAAAATGTCCTGAAAAGTACTATTTCATAACAATCAATATCCTGAGAGGACTCTTTTGTAACAGATAAGGTCCTGAAAAGGACTATTTCGTGAAAAGCAAGGTCCTGAAAAGGACTATTTCGTAACAGGCAAGGTTCTGAAAAGGATTATTTCGTAACAATCAATATCCTGAAAAGGACTATTTCGTAACAATAAATATCCTGAAAAGGACTATTTCATAACAATCAATATCCTGAAAGGACTCTTTTATAACAGATAAGGTAATGAAAAGGACTATTTCATAACTAGCAAGGTTCTGAAAAGGACTTTTTCGTAACAAGCAATATCCTGAAAGGACTATTAAAAAGGACTATTTCGTAACAATCGATATCCTTAAAATGACTATTTCGTAACAATCAATATCCTGAAAAGGATTTTTTCGTAACAATTAATATACTGAAAGGACTATTCTGTACCTAACAAGGTCTTGAAAAGCACTATTCCGTAACAGAAAATGTCCTGAAAAAGACTATTTCATAACAATCAATATCCTGAGAGGACTCTTTTGTAACAGATAAGGTCCTGAACAGGATTATTTCGTAAAAATAAATATCCTGAAAGGACTATTTTGTAACAGACAAGGTCCTGAAAAGGACCATTTCGTAACAAACAATATCCTGAAAGGACTATTGAAAAGGACTATTTCGTAACAATCGATATCCTGAGAGGACTATTTTGTAACAATTAATATCCTGAAAAGGACTATTCCGTAACAGACCAGGTCCTAAAAAGGACTATTTCGTATTAATCAATATCCTGAAAGAACTATTTCGTAACAGACTAGGTCCTGAAAAGGACTATTTCGTAACAATCAATATCCTGAAAGAACTATTTTGTAACAATTAATATCCTGAAAATGACTATTCCGTAACAGACCAGGTCCTGAAAAGGACTATTTCGTAACAATCAATATCCTGAAAAGGACCATTTCGTAACAAACAATATCCTGAAAAGGACTATTTCGTAACAATCGATATCCTGAGAGGACTATTTTGTAACAGATAAGGTCCTGAAAAGGACTATTTCGTGAAAAGCAAGGTCCTGAAAAGGACTATTTCGTAACAATAAATAACCTGAAAAGGACCATTTCGTAACAAACAATATCCTGAAAGGACTATTGAAAAGGACTATTTCGTAACAATCGATATCCTGAGAGGACTATTTTGTAACAGGCAAGGTCCTGAAAAGGACTATTTCGTAACAATCAATATCCTGAAAGAACTATTCTGTAATAGAGCAGATCCTGAAAAGGACTAATCTGTAACAGGAAAGGTCCTGAATAGGACTATTTCGTAACAGACTAGGTTCTGAAAAGGACTCTTTCGTATTTATCAATATCCTGACAAGGACCATTTTAAAACAATTAATATCCTGAATAGGACTTTTCCGTAACAGACTAGGTCCTAAAAAGGACTATTTCGTAACAGACTAGGTCCTGAAAAGGACTCTTTCGTATTAATCAATATCCTGAAAAGGACTATTCTGTAACAATTAATATCCTGGAAAGGACTATTCCGTAACAGACCAGGTCCTGAAAAGGAGTGTTGCGTAACAGAAAAGGTCCTGAAAAGGATTATTTCGTAACAATCAATATCCTGAAAGAACTATTCTGTAATAGACCAGGTCCTGAAAAGGACTATTCTGTAACAGACAAGGTCCTGAAAAGGACTGTTGCGTAACAGAAAAGGTACTGAAAAGGACTATTTCGTAACAATCAATATCCTGAAAGAACTATTCTGTAATAGACCAGGTCCTGAAAAGGACTGTTGCGTAACAGAAAAGGTCCTGAAAAGGATTATTTCGTAACAATCAATATCCTGAAAGAACTATTCTGTAATAGACCAGGTCCTGAAAAGGAGTGTTGCGTAACAGAAAAGGTCCTGAAAAGGATTATTTCGTAACAATTAATATCCTGAAAGAACTATTCTGTAATAGACCAGGTCCTGAAAAGGAGTGTTGCGTAACAGAAAAGGTCCTGAAAAGGATTATTTCGTAACAATCAATATCCTGAAAGAACTATTCTGTAATAGACCAGGTCCTGAAAAGGACTATTTCGTAATAGACCAGGTCCTTAAAATGATTATTTCGTAACAATCAATATCCTGAAAAGGACTTTTTCGTAACAATTAATATCCTGAAAGGACTATTCTGTACCTAACAAGGTCCTGAAAAGCACTATTCCGTAACAGAAAATGTCCTGAAAAGGACTATTTTCTACCAATCAATATCCTGAGAGGACTCTTTTGTAACAGATAAGGCCCTGAAAAGGACTATTTCGTGAAAAGCAAGGTCCTGAAAAGCACTATTCCGTAACAGACAAAGTCCTCAAAAGGGCTATTTCATAACAATCAATATCCTGAAAAGGACTATTTCGTAACAATCAATAACCTGAAAGAACTATTTCGTATTTATCAATATTCTGAAAAGGACTTTTTCGTATTAATCAATATCCTGAAAAGGAATATTTCGTATTAATCAATATCCTGAAAAGGACTATTTCGTATTTATCAATATTCTGAAAAGGACTTTTTCGTATTAATCAATATCCTGAAAAGGACTATTTCGTAACAATCAATATCCTGAAAGAACTATTCCGTAACAGACTAGGTCCTGAAAAGGACTATTTCATACAAATGAATATCCTGAAAGGTCTATTTTGTATTAGACAAGGTCCTGAAAAGAACTATTTCGTAACAATCAATATCCTGAAAAGGACTATTCCGTAACAGGCAAGATCCTGAAAAGGACTATTTCGTAACAATCAATATCCTGAAAGAATTATTTCGTAACAGACTAGGTCCTGAAAAGGACTATTTTGTAACAACCAATATCCTGAAAGATCTATTCTGTAAAAGACCAGGTCCTGAAAAGGACTATTGCGTAACAGGCAAGGTCCTGAAAAGGACTATTTCGTAACAATCGATATCCTGAAAGGACTATTTTGTAACAGGCAAGGTCCTGAAAAGGACTATTTTGTAACAGGCAAGGTCCTGAAAAGGACTATTTTGTAACAGACAAGGTCCTGAAAAGGACTATTTCGTTACAGGAAAGGTCCTGAAAAGGACTATTTCGTAACAGGCAAGGTCCTGAAAAGGATTATTTCGTAACAATCAATATCCTGAAAAGGACTATTTCGTAACAATCAATAACCTGAAAAAGGACTATTTCTTAACAGGCAAGGTCCTGAAAAGGACAATTTCGTAACAAATAATTTATTTATTTATTTCTCCCACATACATCGATCATTACAGGTTTAACCTAATGCAATTGAGTAAGACATTTATGAAAAATATATATACAAAAAAAAAACCTTAACTAATTAATTATTATAAATCACTCTTATAACTAATTATATACAATCCTACTGTTTTGAATTCGCTCAGAGCACACGAAAACAGGTCTATTTCCTCAGCCATGAGGTTGAGAACCCGAATGGCACGGGACAGTGGCGCATCGCGCTGCAACCGGGTTCGCCCTCCTGGATCCACAAGCAGACGAGGCCTGCTAATAATAATAATATTCTGAAAGGTCTATTCTGTAACAATCACTATCCTGAAAAGAACTATTTCGTAACAGGCTAGGTCCAGAAAAGGACTATTTTGTAACAATGAATATCCTGAAAAGGACTATTTCGTAACAGACAAGGTCCTGAAAAGAACTATTTCGTAACAATCAATATCCTTAAAAAGAACTATTCCGTAACAGACTAGGTCCTGAAAAGGACTATTTCATAAAAATGAATATCCTGAAAGGACTCTTTTGTATTAGACAAAGTCCTGAAAATGAGTATTTCGTAATTATCAATATCCGGAAAAGGACTATTTCGTAACAGACCAGGTCTTGAAAAGGACTTTTCGTATTACTCAAGATCCTGAAAAGGACTATTCTGTAACAATTTATATCCTGAAAGGACTATTTTGTAACAAACAAGATCCTGAAAAGGATTATTTCGTAACAATCAATATCCTGAAAGAACAATTCCGTAACAGACTAGGTCCTGAAAAGGACTATTTTGTATTAATCAATATACTAAAAAGGACTATTGCGTAACAGGCAAGGTCCTGAAAAGGACTATTTCGTAACAATCGATATCCTGAAAGGACTATTTTGTAACAGGCAAGGTCCTGAAAAGGACTATTTTGTAACAGACAAGGTCCTGAAAAGGACTATTGCGTTACAGGAAAGGTCCTGAAAAGGACTATTTCGTAACAGGCAAGGTCCTGAAAAGGATTATTTCGTAACAATCAATATCCTGAAAAGGACTATTTCGTAACAATCAATAACCTGAAAAAGGACTATTTCTTAACAGGCAAGGTCCTGAAAAGGACAATTTCGTAACAAATAATTTATTTATTTATTTATTTATTTCTTCCACATACATCGATCATTACAGGTTTAACCTAATGCAATCGAGTAAGACATTTATGAAAAATATATATACAAAAAAAAAAACCTTAACTAATTAATTATTATAAATCACTCTTACAACTAATTATATACAATCCTACTGTTTTGAATTCGCTCAGAGCACACGAAAACAGGTCTATTTCCTCAGCCATGAGGTTGAGAACCCGAATGGCACGGGACAGTGGCGCATCGCGCTGCATCCGGGTTCGCCCGCCTGGATCCACAAGCAGACGAGGCCTGCTAATAATAATAATATTCTGAAAGGTCTATTCTGTAACCATCAATATCCTGAAAAGGACTATTTCGTAACAGACCAGGTCCTGAAAAGGACTATTTCGTATTACTCAAGATCCTGAAAAGGTCTATTTTGTAACAATCACTATCCTGAAAAGAACTATTTCGTAACAGGCTAGGTCCAGAAAAGGACTATTTTGTAATAGACTAGGTCCTGAAAAGTCCTATTCCGTAACAGAAAAGGTCCTGAAAAGGACTATTTCGTAATAATCAATATCCTTAAAAGGTCTTTTTTGTAACAATCACTATCCTGAAAAGAACTATTTCGTAACAGGCTAGGTCCAGAAAAGGACTATTTTGTAACAATGAATATCCTGAAAAGGACTATTTTGTAACAATGAATATCCTGAAAAGGACTATTTCGTAACAATCAATATCCCTAAAAAGAACTATTCCGTAACAGACTAGGTCCTGAAAAGGACTATTTCATAAAAATGAATATCCTGAAAGGACTCTTTTGTATTAGACAAGGTCCTGAAAATGAGTATTTCGTAATTATCAATATCCGGAAAAGGACTATTTCGTAACAGACCAGGTCTTGAAAAGGACTTTTTCGTATTACTCAAGATCCTGAAAAGGACTATTCTGTAACAATTTATATCCTGAAAGGACTATTTTGTAACAGACAAGATCCTGAAAAGGATTATTTCGTAACAATCAATATCCTGAAAGAACTATTTTGTAATAGACCAGGTCCTGAAAAGGACTGTTTTGTATTAATCAATATACTAAAAAGGACTATTGCGTAACAGGCAAGGTCCTGAAAAGGACTATTTCGTAACAATCGATATCCTGAAAGGACTATTTTGTAACAGGCAAGGTCCTGAAAAGGACTATTTTGTAACAGACAAGGTCCTGAAAAGAAATAATCTGTTACAGGAAAGGTCCTGAAAAGGACTATTACGTAACAGGCAAGGTCCTGAAAAGGATTATTTCGTAACAATCAATATCCTGAAAAGGACTATTTCGTATTAATCAATAACCTGAAAAAGGACTATTTCTTAACAGGCAAGGTCCTGAAAAGGACAATTTCGTAACAAATAATTTATTTATTTATTTATTAATTTCTTCCACATACATCGATCATTACAGGTTTAACCTAATGCAATCGAGTAAGACATTTATGAAAAATATATATACAAAAAAAAACCTTCACTAATTAATTATTATAAATCACTCTTATAACTAATTATATACAATCCTACTGTTTTGAATTCGCTCAGAGCACACGAAAACAGGTCTATTTCCTCAGCCATGAGGTTGAGAACCCGAATGGCACGGGACAGTGGCGCATCGCGCTGCAACCGGGTTCGCCCTCCTGGATCCACAAGCAGACGAGGCCTGCTAATAATAATAATATTCTGAAAGGTCTATTCTGTAACAATCAATATCCTGAAAAGGACTATTTCGTAACAGACCAGGTCCTGAAAAGGACTATTTCGTATTACTCAAGATCCTGAAAAGGACTATTCTGTAACAATCAATATCCTGAAAGAACTATTCTGTAATAGACCAGGTCCTGAAAAGTCCTATTCCGTAACAGAAAAGGTCCTGAAAAGGACTATTTCGTAATAATCAATATCCTTAAAAGGTCTATTTTGTAACAATCACGATCCTGAAAAGAACTATTTCGTAACAGGCTAGGTCCAGAAAAGGACTATTTTGTAACAATGAATATCCTGAAAAGGACTATTTCGTAACAGACAAGGTCCTGAAAAGAACTAATTCGTTACAATCAATATCCTTAAAAAGAACTATTCCGTAACAGACTAGGTCCTGAAAAGGACTATTTCATAAAAATGAATATCCTGAAAGGACTTTTTTGTATTAGACAAGGTCCTGAAAATGACTTTTTCGTAATAATCAATATCCTTAAAAGGTCTATTTTGTAACAATCACTATCCTGAAAAGAACTATTTCATAACAGGCTAGGTCCAGAAAAGGACTATTTTGTAACAATGAATATCCTGAAAAGGACTATTTCGTAACAGACAAGGTCCTGAAAAGAACTATTTCGTAACAATCAATATCCTTAAAAAGAACTATTCCGTAACAGACTAGGTCCTGAAAAGGACTATTTCATAAAAATGAATATCCTGAAAGGACTTTTTTGTATTAGACAAGGTCCTGAAAATGATTATTTCGTAATTATCAATATCCTGAAAAGGACTATTTCGTAACAGACCAGGTCTTGAAAAGGACTTTTTCGTATTACTCAAGATCCTGAAAAGGACTATTCTGTAACAATTTATATCCTGAAAGGACTATTTTGTAACAGACAAGATCCTGAAAAGGATTATTACGTAACAATCAATATCCTGAAAGAACTATTCCGTAACAGACCAGGTCCTGAAAAGGACTATTTCGTAATAATCAATATCCTTAAAAGGTCTATTTTGTAACAATCACTATCCTGAAAAGAACTATTTCGTAACAGGCTAGGTCCAGAAAAGGACTATTTTGTAACAATGAATATCCTGAAAAGGACTATTTCGTAACAGACAAGGTCCTGAAAAGGACTATTTCATGCACAGACCTCTATAACCCTAGATGCCGCAAATGCACTCATTTCTATGAAAACCGCGCGTGCCGAAATATGCGTAGGTATTATGACGTCACAGCGGCGATTTAGTGATGGGAAAATACTCGCGCATCAAAACGATTCAACGGAGTGCGACGCATAATAGTACTTACAAATTATTGGTGCCAAATAAAACTTCAAATGTGATTATGAAAAGTTTATTCATGTAAGATATTGTTATGTTATATAATATAGTTTTAAGTTAATCTAAAGTTACTATTAAGTAGGTATATGATTGGCTTAGTGGTACACACAAGTGACTTATCTAATTAATGAGACTTATTTAATTATTCTTTTCACCAAAAAACATAATAAAATTTTATTACTTATAATAAATACTATTTACAGATATTATATTTCACGAAGTCCGTTTAACTTTGGTTGTAGTTGTGTATACGAGTAGTTCGATTGCGTGCGTTAAGGTGGGGATCGTTGGCACCTACCTACACTAAACAATGTATAGGTACATGTGCATGCCGGCACACATTCATAATCAAACGGACTTCGTAAAACAGAATATCTCTAATTACTCTCCCTGAAATAAAATAAGCTTATTGTATAATTGTCTTTTGGTTACTGAAGATTTTATGTGTTTGGTTAAATAATGAAACCGAATATCAATATATTTATTTGCTACCGCCTTTATTAATCATCATCAGCATCAATCCACCTTTCTTTAATATAGGGGTCGCTTGGAAACCTGTAATGAAAATTTACTTTACGTTATTCTAATTCTTAACAAATAAATACAACATGAACATATTTTACAAACATAATTTTCTTATAATTTTAATCAGTTAGAGTACCTATTTGTAGTTTTGAAATGGATTCGAATCGACTACCATAACTAGAATCGATGCATGTGCACAACACTATTTGCCTATTTGGTAAGATGAATAAGAATAACCTCTGTACCACGAAGCGCAACTACCACTGAAAGTATCGATCGATTCCGTGTTCACTGCTTGCTTTATATGAACTGATACAACACCTTTGGAACTAAATGCAGCAATGTAATTTGAACACGTAGTATGCACACATTTACATGTATTTTGGTGGTTTACATAGTAATAGACACAAATAAGATAAAATAATTGATTTATAAATAAAATACGCACAATTAAATAACAAATTTACTTACCGGTGAAAAGAAATATTTTCATGATCTCGGCTTACTTTTCTTGAATCATTTTTACAAGATATTACGGCACAACTAGGCATTTTTCTGAGGAGCGCTTCACGTTCGTCAACGATGACGGTAGGGACGGAACTAAATGACCGCCGTCAAAAGGTTGATCATTGATCAACCTTTTGACACGCAAAGTACGTACACTTGCGGTATCTAGGTTATAGAGGTCTGTGATTTCATGACAATCAATATCCTGAAAAGGACTATTTCGTAACAATCAATATTCTTAAAAAGAACTATTCCGTAACAGACTAGGTCCTGAAAAGGACTATTTCATAAAAATGAATATCCTGAAAGGACTTTTTTGTATTAGACAAGGTCCTGAAAATGACTATTTCGTAATAATCAATATCCCTAAAAGGTCTATTTTGTAACAATCACTATCCTGAAAAGAACTATTTCGTAACAGGCTAGGTCCAGAAAAGGACTATTTTGTAACAATGAATATCCTGAAAAGGACTATTTCGTAACAGACAAGGTCTTGAAAATAACTATTTCGTAACAATCAATATCCTTAAAAAGAACTATTCCGTAACAGACTAGGTCCTGAAAAGGACTATTTCATAAAAATGAATATCCTGAAAGGACTTTTTTGTATTAGACAAGGTCCTGAAAATGATTATTTCGTAATTATCAATATCCTGAAAAGGACTATTTCGTAACAGACCAGGTCTTGAAAAGGACTTTTTCGTATTACTCAAGATCCTGAAAAAGACTATTCTGTAACAATTTATATCCTGAAAGGACTATTTTGTAACAGACAAGATCCTGAAAAGGATTATTCCGTAACAATCAATATCCTGAAAGAACTATTCCGTAACAGACTAGGTCCTGAAAAGGACTATTTTGTAACAATCAATATCCTGAAAGAACTATTCTGTAATAGACCAGGTCCTGAAAAGGACTATTCTGTAACAGACAAGGTCCTGAAAAGGACTGTTGCGTAACAGAAAAGGTACTGAAAAGGACTATTTCGTAACAATCAATATCCTGAAAGAACTATTCTGTAATAGACCAGGTCCTGAAAAGGACTGTTGCGTAACAGAAAAGGTCCTGAAAAGGATTATTTCGTAACAATCAATATCCTGAAAGAACTATTCTGTAATAGAACAGGTCCTGAAAAGGACTATTTCGTAACAGACCAGGTCCTTAAAATGACTATTTCGTAACAATCAATATCCTGAAAAGGACTTTTTCGTAACAATTAATATCCTGAAAGGACTATTCTGTACTTAACAAGGTCCTGAAAAGCACTATTCCGTAACAGAAAATGTCCTGAAAAGGACTATTTCATACCAATCAATATCCTGAGAGGACTCTTTTGTAACAGATAAAGTCCTAAAAAGGACTATTTCGTGAAAAGCAAGGTCCTGAAAAGCACTATTCCGTAACAGACAAAGTCCTCAAAAGGACTATTTCATAACAATCAATATCCTGAAAAGGACTATTTCGTAACAATCAATATCCTGAAAAGGACTAATTAATAACAATCAATATCCTGAAAGGACTCTTTTGTAACAGATAAGGTCCTGAACAGGATTATTTCGTAAAAATGAATATCCTGAAAGGACTATTTTGTAACAGACAAGGTCCTGAAAAGGACTATTTCGTAACAGACCAGGTCCTTAAAATGACTATTTCGTTACAATCAATATCCTGAAAAGGACTTTTTCTTAACAATTAATATCCTGAAAGGACTATTCTGTACCTAACAAGGTCCTGAAAAGAACTATTCCGTAACAGACTAGGTCCTGAAAAGGACTATTTCATAAAAATGAATATCCTGAAAGGACTCTTTTGTATTAGACAAGGTCCTGAAAATGAGTATTTCGTAATTATCAATATCCGGAAAAGGACTATTTCGTAACAGACCAGGTCTTGAAAAGGACTTTTTCGTATTACTCAAGATCCTGAAAAGGACTATTCTGTAACAATTTATATCCTGAAAGGACTATTTTGTAACAGACAAGATCCTGAAAAGGATTATTTCGTAACAATCAATATCCTGAAAGAACTATTTTGTAATAGACTAGGTCCTGAAAAGGACTATTCCGTAACAGACAAGGTCCTGAAAAGGACTGTTTTGTATTAATCAATATACTGAAAAGGACTATTGCGTAACAGGCAAGGTCCTGAAAAGGACTTTTTCGTAACAATCGATATCCTGAAAGGACTATTTTGTAACAGGCAAGGTCCTGAAAAGGACTATTTTGTAACAGACAAGGTCCTGAAAAGAAATAATCTGTTACAGGAAAGGTCCTGAAAAGGACTATTTCGTAACAGGCAAGGTCCTGAAAAGGATTATTTCGTAACAATCAATATCCTGAAAAGGACTATTTCGTATTAATCAATAACCTGAAAAAGGACTATTTCTTAACAGGCAAGGTCCTGAAAAGGACAATTTCGTAACAAATAATTTATTTATTTATTTATTTATTTCTTCCACATACATCGATCATTACAGGTTTAACCTAATGCAATCGAGTAAGACATTTATGAAAAATATACAGGTTGACAGATTTGTCACTGGCAATATTTTAACCTGGCTATCAGTAGCACCTACAGAACCCATTTTCATAATTAAAAAGGTAGGAAATTTTTGGATATTTTGGACAATTTTTTTAATTTTTATTTTAAATTTTCCGTAACATATGGGTACCCTATTAACGTACTACTTGCCAAGGTCATGTTCATTCATAAATTGTAAGTTTACATTCTCTATGGTAATCTAGTGTTTGTGGACCAGGAGCATCTTGAATGAAACTTTTTTCATTATTGAGACATTGTTTTCACAGGTTAGGAAGCCAATAGAACATACTTATGTGGTTTCCTTTAAACATTAATTACGACAATGTTACGCACTATTCTTTTATTTAATCCAAATAATCATCACTGCACACAATAACACAACATGAACATTAGCCGGTTATGGATTGTACTTAATTTAATCGCGTAATCATTCTATGCTGGTTACTAATTAATCTCCCTTTAGTTTACGCTTTGATAAGTTCTTTAAAACATTTGATTCCATTAAATTTTCTATGTTTTAATTCTCGACAATTATAACCTCAAAAGCACTTCAGTAATTAATTTCATTTCCACTAAAGTATGAATTTACATTCACATAACTAAATCATGTTTTACTTTCACAACATTAATAAACATAATCTATCATTATTGTACTATGAAATAGCAATTTAACATTAAATTATAAATTCAGACGACAAAAATACTTTTAACCGCCATAGCGTTGTAAAACAAACAATCAAATAAATAAATTAGCCACAGATAAAATAAAGATGAAGTAGAGATCGCGTCATACAGCCAGGGTGAAGTGCATTACATTTCATACTTTCGACTTACTACGAGCATAAATATTTTGTATGACTAATTAATAAATATACATGAGATGAAGAATAAACAATGATAAGTAAATCATTAATAATAAAATTGTTTATTTCACTTATGAGTTAATACTGTTTTGTCACTAAAAGTACTTGATACTTCAAGTACTTTTTAAGACATGTAACCATACCATTAAATCAATGTTATTACTCTATGTTGAATTGAAATTGAATTGTTTATTGTAAAAAATTTTAGCAACAGAATTCGCAAGATGATAATAAGTTTTGAAATTATTTGTTATTAGTTGTAATAACTATCGATACGGATTAAAATGAACAAAAATCGAAGAACTAGTGAAAGCGAATTGTTTTTAGCATCATGTACAATGTATGTGTGATGAAATCGATGTGTTTTGATAATTTTCATTGGTGGCATGTAATGTTCAACCAACTTTTATGTTCTTGTATATTAAACAGCAGGTAAGCCGTAGTGATGATTAACGACGACTTTTCTTTATACCCTAGAACGGCATTGGGTACAACAGAAATGAGAGTTTACAAAAAAAAATTAAATTTTTACTTGGATGTTTTGTTGTTGATAGTTGTTTGCTTTGTTGTTGATAGTTTTTTGTTTTGGGTGTTGAAAGATGTTTAATTGGATGAGAACTTATGAATGAAATAATGTAGGGCGTCCACGTATTCTGAATTGGCTCCCAAACTTTGAGGAGGCTTTTCTCCATATTTTTGTACTGGAGGGTACTAAAATAATTAAGCCAGGCCGCATAATTTTGATCATATAATCTACCCTTGAAGTATTGCCAGTGATGAAAATTTCACCCTGTATATACAAAAAAAAACCTTCACTAATTAATTATTATAAATCACTCTTATAACTAATTATATACAATCCTACTGTTTTGAATTCGCTCAGAGCACACGAAAACAGGTCTATTTCCTCAGCCATGAGGTTGAGAACCCGAATGGCACGGGACAGTGGCGCATCGCGCTGCAACCGGGTTCGCCCTCCTGGATCCACAAGCAGACGAGGCCTGCTAATAATAATAATATTCTGAAAGGTCTATTCTGTAACAATCAATATCCTGAAAAGGACAATTTCGTAACAGACCAGGTCCTGAAAAGGACTATTTCGTAACAATCAATATCCTGAAAGAACTATTCTGTAATAGACCAGGTCCTGAAAAGTCCTATTCCGTAACAAAAAAGGTCCTGAAAAGGACTATTTCGTAATAATCAATATCCTTAAAAGGTCTATTTTGTAACAATCACTATCCTTAAAAGAACTATTTCGTAACAGGCTAGGTCCAGAAAAGGACTATTTTGTAACAATGAATATCCTGAAAAGGACTATTTCGTGACAGACAAGGTCCTGAAAAGGACTATTTCATAAAAATGAATATCCTGAAAGGACTTTTTTGTATTAGACAAGGTCCTGAAAATGATTATTTCGTAATTATCAATATCCTGAAAAGGACTATTTCGTAACAGACCAGGTCTTGAAAAGGACTTTTTCGTATTACTCAAGATCCTGAAAAGGACTATTCTGTAACAATTTATATCCTGAAAGGACTATTTTGTAACAGACAAGATCCTGAAAAGGATTATTACGTAACAATCAATATCCTGAAAGAACTATTCCGTAACAGACCAGGTCCTGAAAAGGACTATTTCGTAATAATCAATATCCTTAAAAGGTCTATTTTGTAACAATCACTATCCTGAAAAGAACTATTTCGTAACAGGCTAGGTCCAGAAAAGGACTATTTTGTAACAATGAATATCCTGAAAAGGACTATTTCGTAACAGACAAGGTCCTGAAAAGGACTATTTCATGACAATCAATATCCTGAAAAGGACTATTTCGTAACAGACAAGGTCCTGAAAAGAACTATTTCGTAACAATCAATATCCTTAAAAAGAACTATTCCGTAACAGACTAGGTTCTGAAAAGGACTATTTCATAAAAATGAATATCCTGAAAGGACTTTTTTGTATTAGACAAGGTCCTGAAAATGACTATTTCGTAATAATCAATATCCCTAAAAGGTCTATTTTGTAACAATCACTATCCTGAAAAGAACTATTTCGTAATAGGCTAGGTCCAGAAAAGGACTATTTTGTAACAATGAATATCCTGAAAAGGACTATTTCGTAACAGACAAGGTCCTGAAAAGAACTATTTCGTAACAATCAATATCCTTAAAAAGAACTATTCCGTAACAGACTAGGTCCTGAAAAGGACTATTTCATAAAAATGAATATCCTGAAAGGACTTTTTTGTATTAGACAAGGTCCTGAAAATGATTATTTCGTAATTATCAATATCCTGAAAAGGACTATTTCGTAACAGACCAGGTCTTGAAAAGGACTTTTTCGTATTACTCAAGATCCTGAAAAGGACTATTCTGTAACAATTTTTATCCTGAAAGGACTATTTTGTAACAGACAAGATCCTGAAATGGATTATTCCGTAACAATCAATATCCTGAAAGAACTATTCCGTAACAGACTAGGTCCTGAAAAGGACTATTTTGTAACAATCAATATCCTGAAAGAACTATTCTGTAATAGACCAGGTCCTGAAAAGGACTATTCTGTAACAGACAAGGTCCTGAAAAGGACTGTTGCGTAACAGAAAAGGTACTGAAAAGGACTATTTCGCAACAATCAATATCCTGAAAGAACTATTCTGTAATAGACCAGGTCCTGAAAAGGACTGTTGCGTAACAGAAAAGGTCCTGAAAAGGATTATTTCGTAACAATCAATATCCTGAAAGAACTATTCTGTAATAGAACAGGTCCTGAAAAGGACTATTTCGTAACAGACCAGGTCCTTAAAATGACTATTTCGTAACAATCAATATCCTGAAAAGGACTTTTTCGTAACAATTAATATCCTGAAAGGACTATTCTGTACCTAACAAGGTCCTGAAAAGCACTATTCCGTAACAGAAAATGTCCTGAAAAGGACTATTTCATACCAATCAATATCCTGAGAGGACTCTTTTGTAACAGATAAAGTCCTAAAAAGGACTATTTCGTGAAAAGCAAGGTCCTGAAAAGCACTATTCCGTAACAGACAAAGTCCTCAAAAGGACTATTTCATAACAATCAATATCCTGAAAAGGACTATATCGTAACAATCAATATCCTGAAAAGGACTAATTCATAACAATCAATATCCTGAAAGGACTCTTTTGTAACAGATAAGGTCCTGAACAGGATTATTTCGTAAAAATAAATATCCTGAAAGGACTATTTTGTAACAGACAAGGTCCTGAAAAGGACTATTTCGTAACAGACCAGGTCCTTAAAATGACTATTTCGTTACAATCAATATCCTGAAAAGGACTTTTTCTTAACAATTAATATCCTGAAAGGACTATTCTGTACCTAACAAGGTCCTGAAAAGCACTATTCCGTAACAGAAAATGTCCTGAAAAGGACTATTTTATACCAATCAATATCCTGAGAGGACTCTTTTGTAACAGATAAGGTCCTGAAAAGGACTATTTCGTGAAAAGCAAGGTCCTGAAAAGCACTATTCCGTAACAGAAAAAGTCCTCAAAAGGACTATTTCATAACAATCAATATCCTGAAAAGGACAATTTCGTAACAATCAATATCCTGAAAGAACTATTCTGTAATAGACCAGGTCCTGAAAAGGACTATTTCGTATTAATCAATATCCTGAAAAGGACTATTTCGATTTAATCAATATCCTGAAAAGGACTATTTCGTATTAATCAATATTCTGAAAAGGACTTTTTCGTATTAATCAATATCCGGAAAAGGACTATTTCGTAACAATCAATATCCTGAAAGAACTATTCCGTAACAGACTAGGTCCTGAAAAGGACTATTTCATAAAAATGAATATCCTGAAAGGACTATTTTGTATAAGACAAGGTCCTGAAAAGGACTATTTCGTAACAGACCAGGTCTTGAAAAGGACTATTCCGTAACAGGCAAGATCCTAAAAAGGACTATTTCGTAACAATCAATATTCTGAAAGAACTATTCTGTAATAGACCAGGTCCTGAAAAGGACTATTCCGTAACAGACAAGGTCCTGAATAGGACTGTTTCGTAACAGAAAAGGTCCTGAAAAGGACTATTTCGTAACAATCAATATCCTGAAAGAACTATTCCGTAACAGACTAGGTCCTGAAAAGGACTATTTTGTAACAATCAATATCCTGAAAGAACTATTCTGTAATAGACCAGGTCCTGAAAAGGACTATTCCGTAACAGACAAGGTCCTGAAAAGGACTTTTTCGTATTACTCAAGATCCTGAAAAGGACTATTCTGTAACAATTTATATCCTGAAAGGACTATTTTGTAACAGACAAGATCCTGAAAAGGATTATTTCGTAACAATCAATATCCTGAAAGAACTATTCCGTAACAGACTAGGTCCTGAAAAGGACTATTTTGTAACAATCAATATCCTGAAAGAACTATTCTGTAATAGACCAGGTCCTGAAAAGGACTATTCCGTAACAGACAAGGTCCTGAATAGGACTGTTTCGTAACAGAAAAGGTCCTGAAAAGGATTATTTCGTAATAATCAATATCCTGAAAAGGACTAATCTGTAATAATTAATATCCTGAAAAGGACTATTTCGTAATAATCAATATCCTGAAAAGGACTAATCTGTAATAATTAATATCCTGAAAAGGACTATTCCGTAACAGACAAGGTCCTGAAAAGGACTATTTCATGACAATCAATATCTTGAAAAGAACTATTTCGTAACAATCACTATCCTGAAAACAACTATTCCGTAACAGGCTGGATCCTGAAAAGGACTATTCTGTAACAATGAATATCCTGAATGGACTATTTTGTAACAGACAAGGTCCTGAAAAGGACTATTTCATGACAATCAATATCCTGAAAAGGACTATTTCTTAACAGGCAAAGTCCTGAAAAGGACTATTCTGTAACAGGCTAGATCCTGAAAAGGACTATTCCGTAACAGACTAGGTCCTGAAAAGGACGATTTCGTAACAGACATGGTCCGGAAAAGGACTATTTTGTAACAATCAATATCCTGAAAGAACTATTCTGTAATAGACCAGGTCCTGAAAAGGACTATTTCGTAACAGACCAGGTCCTTAAAATGACTATTTCGTAACAATCAATATCCTTAAAGAACTATTCTGTAATAGACCAGGTTCTGAAAAGGACTGTTGCGTAACAGAAAAGGTCCTGAAAAGGATTATTTCGTAACAATCAATATCCTGAAAAGGACTATTTCGTATTAATCAATAACCTGGAAAAGGACTATTTCTTAACAGGCAAGGTCCTGAAAAGGACAATTTCGTAACAAATAATTTATTTATTTATTTATTTATTTCTTCCACATACATCGATCATTACAGGTTTAACCTAATGCAATCGAGTAAGACATTTATGAAAAATATATATACAAAAAAAAACCTTCACTAATTAATTATTATAAATCACTCTTATAACTAATTATATACAATCCTACTGTTTTGAATTCGCTCAGAGCACACGAAAACAGGTCTATTTCCTCATGAGGTTGAGAACCCGAATGGCACGGGACAGTGGCGCATCGCGCTGCAACCGGGTTCGCCCTCCTGGATCCACAAGCAGACGAGGCCTGCTAATAATAATAATATTCTGAAAGGTCTATTCTGTAACAATCAATATCCTGAAAAGGACTATTTCGTAACAGACCAGGTCCTGAAAAGGACTATTTCGTATTACTCAAGATCATGAAAAGGACTATTCTGTAACAATCAATATCCTGAAAGAACTATTCTGTAATAGACCAGGTCCTGAAAAGTCCTATTCCGTAACAGAAAAGGTCCTGAAAAGGACTATTTCGTAATAATCAATATCCTTAAAAGGTCTATTTTGTAACAATCACTATCCTTAAAAGAACTATTTCGTAACAGGCTAGGTCCAGAAAAGGACTATTTTTTAACAATGAATATCCTGAAAAGGACTATTTCGTAACAGACAAGGTCCTGAAAAGAACTATTTCGTAACAATCAATATGCTTAAAAAGAACTATTCCGTAACAGACTAGGTCCTGAAAAGGACTATTTCATAAAAATGAATATCCTGAAAGGACTTTTTTGTATTAGACAAGGTCCTGAAAATGATTATTTCGTAATTATCAATATCCTGAAAAGGACTATTTCGTAACAGACCAGGTCTTGAAAAGGACTTTTTCGTATTACTCAAGATCCTGAAAAGGACTATTCTGTAACAATTTATATCCTGAAAGGACTATTTTGTAACAGACAAGATCCTGAAAAGGATTATTCCGTAACAATCAATATCCTGAAAGAACTATTCTGTAATAGACCAGGTCCTGAAAAGGACTGTTGCGTAACAGAAAAGGTCCTGAAAAGGATTATTTCGTAACAATCAATATCCTGAAAGAACTATTCTGTAATAGAACAGGTCCTGAAAAGGACTATTTCGTAACAGACCAGGTCCTTAAAATGACTATTTCGTAACAATCAATATCCTGAAAAGGACTTTTTCGTAACAATTAATATCCTGAAAGGACTATTCTGTACCTAACAAGGTCCTGAAAAGCACTATTCCGTAACAGAAAATGTCCTGAAAAGGACTATTTCATACCAATCAATATCCTGAGAGGACTCTTTTGTAACAGATAAAGTCCTGAAAAGGACTATTTCGTGAAAAGCAAGGTCCTGAAAAGCACTATTCCGTAACAGACAAAGTCCTCAAAAGGACTATTTCATAACAATCAATATCCTGAAAATGACTATTTCGTAACAATCAATATCCTGAAAAGGACTAATTCATAACAATCAATATCCTGAAAGGACTCTTTTGTAACAGATAAGGTCCTGAACAGGATTATTTCGTAAAAATGAATATCCTGAAAGGACTATTTTGTAACAGACAAGGTCCTGAAAAGGACTATTTCGTAACAGACCAGGTCCTTAAAATGACTATTTCGTTACAATCAATATCCTGAAAAGGACTTTTTCGTAACAATTAATATCCTGAAAGGACTATTCTGTACCTAACAAGGTCCTGAAAAGCACTATTCCGTAACAGAAATTGTCCTGAAAAGGACTATTTTATACCAATCAATATCCTGAGAGGACTCTTTTGTAACAGATAAGGTCCTGAAAAGGACTATTTCGTGAAAAGCAAGGTCCTGAAAAGCACTATTCCGTAACAGAAAAAGTCCTCAAAAGGATTATTTCATAACAATCAATATCCTGAAAAGGACAATTTCGTAACAATCAATATCCTGAAAAAACTATTCTGTAACAGACCAGGTCCTGAAAAGGACTATTTCGTATTAATCAATATTCTGAAAAGGACTATTTCGTATTAATCAATATCCTGAAAAGGACTATTTCGATTTAATCAATATCCTGAAAAAGGACTATTTCGTATTAATCAATATTCTGAAAAGAACTTTTTCGTATTAATCAATATCCGGAAAAGGACTATTTCGTAACAATCAATATCCTGAAAGAACTATTCCGTAACAGACTAGGTCCTGAAAAGGACTATTTCATAAAAATGAATATCCTGAAAGGACTATTTTGTATTAGACAAGGTCCTGAAAAGGACTATTTCGAAACAATCAATATCCTGAAAAGGACTATTCCGTAACAGGCAAGATCCTAAAAAGGACTATTTCGTAACAATCAATATACTGAAAGAACTATTCTGTAATAGACCAGGTCCTGAAAAGGACAATTCCGTAACAGACAAGGTCCTGAAAAGGACTATTTCGTAACAGACCAGGTCTTGAAAAGGACTTTTTCGTATTACTCAAGATCCTGAAAAGGACTATTCTGTAACAATTTATATCCTGAAAGGACTATTTTGTAACAGACAAGATCCTGAAAAGGATTATTTCGTAACAATCAATATCCTGAAAGAACTATTCCGTAACAGACTAGGTCCTGAAAAGGACTATTTTGTAACAATCAATATCCTGAAAGAACTATTATGTAATAGACAAGGTCCTGAATAGGACTGTTTCGTAACAGAAAAGGTCCTGAAAAGGACTATTTCGTAACAATCAATATCCTGAAAGAACTATTCTGTAATAGACCAGGTCCTGAAAAGTCCTATTCTGTAACAGAAAAGGTCCTGAAAAGGATTATTTCGTAATAAATAATATCCTGAAAAGGACTTATCTGTAATAATAAATATCCTGAAAAGGACTATTTCATGACAATCAATATCCTGAAAAGAACTATTTCGTAACAATCACTATCCTGAAAACAACTATTCCGTAACAGCCTGGATCCTGAAAAGGACTATTCTGTAACAATGAATATCCTGAATGGACTATTTTGTAACAGACAAGGTCCTGAAAAGGACTATTTCATGACAATCAATATCCTGAAAAGGACTATTTCTTAACAGGCGAAGTCCTGAAAAGGACTATTCTGTAACAGGCTAGATCCTGAAAAGGATTATTCCGTAACAGACAAGGTCCTGAAAAGGACTATTTCGTAACAGACAAGGTCCTGAAAAGGACTATTTTGTAACAATCAATATCCTGAAAGAACTATTCTGTAATAGACCAGGTCCTGAAAAGGACTATTTCGTAACAGACCAGGTCCTTAAAATGACTATTTCGTAACAATCAATATCCTTAAAGAACTATTCTGTAATAGACCAGGTCCTGAAAAGGACTATTTTGTAACAGACCAGGTCCTTAAAATGACTATTTCGTAACAATCAATATCCTGAAAAGGACTTTTTCGTAACAATTAATATCCTGAAAGGACTATTCTGTACCTAACAAGGTCCTAAAAAGCACTATTCCGTAACAGAAAATGTCCTGAAAAGGACTATTTCATACCAATTAATATCCTGAGAGGACTATTTTGTAACAGATAAGGTCCTGAAAAGGACTATTTCGTGAAAAGCAAGGTCCTGAAAAGGACTATTCCGTAACAGACAAAGACCTCAAAAGGACTATTTCATAACAATCAATATCCTGAAAAGGACTATTTCGTAACAATCAATATCCTGAAAGAACTATTCTGTAATAGACCAGGTCCTGAAAAGGACTGTTGCGTAACAGAAAAGGTCCTGAAAAGGATTATTTCGTAACAATCAATATCCTGAAAGAACTATTCTGTAATAGACCAGGTCCTCAAAAGGACGGTTGCGTAACAGAAAAGGTCCTGAAAAGGTTTATTTCGTAACAATCAATATCCTGAAAGAACTATTCCGTAACAGGCTGGATCCTGAAAAGGACTATTCTGTAACAATGAATATCCTGAATGGACTATTTTGTAACAGACAAGGTCCTGAAAAGGACTATTTCATGACAATCAATATCCTGAAAAGGACTATTTCTTAACAGGCAAAGTCCTGAAAAGGACTATTCTGTAACAGGCTAGATCCTGAAAAGGACTATTCCGTAACAGACTAGGTCCTGAAAAGGACTATTTCGTAACAGACAAGGTCCGGAAAAGGACTATTTTGTAACAATCAATATCCTGAAAGAACTATTCTGTAATAGACCAGGTCCTGAAAAGGACTATTTCGTATTAATCAATATCCTGAAAAGGACTATTTCGATTTAATCAATATCCTGAAAAAGGACTATTTCGTATTAATCAATATTCTGAAAAGAACTTTTTCGTATTAATCAATATCCGGAAAAGGACTATTTCGTAACAATCAATATCCTGAAAGAACTATTCCGTAACAGACTAGGTCCTGAAAAGGACTATTTCGTAACAATCAATATCCTGAAAGAACTATTCCGTAACAGACTAGGTCCTGAAAAGGACTATTTTGTAACAATCAATATCCTGAAAGAACTATTCTGTAATAGACCAGGTCCTGAAAAGGACTATTCCGTAACAGACAAGGTCCTGAAAAGGACTTTTTCGTATTACTCAAGATCCTGAAAAGGACTATTCTGTAACAATTTATATCCTGAAAGGACTATTTTGTAACAGACAAGATCCTGAAAAGGATTATTTCGTAACAATCAATATCCTGAAAGAACTATTCTGTAATAGACCAGGTCCTGAAAAGGACTATTCCGTAACAGACAAGGTCCTGAATAGGACTGTTTCGTAACAGAAAAGGTCCTGAAAAGGATTATTTCGTAATAATCAATATCCTGAAAAGGACTAATCTGTAATAATTAATATCCTGAAAAGGACTATTTCGTAATAATCAATATCCTGAAAAGGACTAATCTGTAATAATTAATATCCTGAAAAGGACTATTCCGTAACAGACAAGGTCCTGAAAAGGACTATTTCATGACAATCAATATCCTGAAAAGAACTATTTCGTAACAATCACTATCCTGAAAACAACTATTCCGTAACAGGCTGGATCCTGAAAAGGACTATTCTGTAACAATGAATATCCTGAATGGACTATTTTGTAACAGACAAGGTCCTGAAAAGGACTATTTCATGACAATCAATATCCTGAAAAGGACTATTTTTTAACAGGCAAAGTCCTGAAAAGGACTATTCTGTAACAGGCTAGATCCTGAAAAGGACTATTCCGTAACAGACTAGGTCCTGAAAAGGACTATTTCGTAACAGACAAGGTCCGGAAAAGGACTATTTTGTAACAATCAATATCCTGAAAGAACTATTCTGTAATAGACCAGGTCCTGAAAAGGACTATTTCGTAGTAATGAGAACCCAAACAGCAGCAAAATTATTAATATTTTGAGGTCTGATCACAGTGGCCTGTTAGCTTCGTTTAACAAAAATATATATTCTATTAATTCTCAGCTTATAACTTGTATTCCGGTAACTGAACGGCGTTTGGAGCGTTTTAGAGAACAAATTAACAACAAATTAAGATTGTTTAATATACACAGTAGCTGTCCTAACAAAATGTTCCAAACAGTTTTTGATCTAATTAATGGGGAACATAAATCTGTTTTTATTCCAAAAACTTTAAATATAAATTCAAGGAAAAAGTTTAGTGATTGGGCAACACCGGGTATCCATGTTAGTAGGACAAAATTGTATCGATTGTATGAAGAAAAAACAACAAACTTTAGTGTAACTTTTAGAAACTATGTAAAATTGTATTCAAAGATATTCAAAAACGTTTGTGTCCAGGCTAAGTCGCTGTATATTAGGAATAAAATACTCAAATCTAAAAATATAATCAAGGAAACGTGGGATGTCATTAAATCTGAAACTGGTAGAGTTAAAACATATAATCAAAATAATCTAAAGCTGACACTTAATAATAAAATTGTATGTGGCGAAGCAGATGTTGCTTCATGTTTTGAAGAATATTTTGGAAACCTCCCTTTGATGACATCCAGCTCACTAAACAGTTGCGCTGAGAAGGCTTGCAATCTGCTTGCGTTATCGGCCCCGTGTTGTGATGGTGAGTTCCGTTTTAGGCCTACAACTCCATTAGAAATAATAAAAACATTCAAAACTTTCAGTAAGAAAAAAACTGTAGATCTGTTTGGACACTCGGTCAAAACAATTAGTGTTATTATTGACTTGTTGGCACCTTATCTGGCATCGGTTTTCAATGCCTCGATAGAATCAGGTTCGTACCCTGATTTAATGAAACTAAGTAGAGTAACACCGATATATAAGTCTGGTAGTACCTTGGACCCATCTAATTACCGTCCAATATCCGTGCTACCAGCATTAAGTAAAGTATTCGAGAAAATCTTGTTAAATCAGATGTTGTACCATTTTAATTTGAACGGACTGCTTCATTCTAAACAATTTGGCTTCACAAAGGGTTTGTCCACCACTGATGCTGGTGTAGAATTAATAAAAGGGATTTTTGATGCCTGGGAACGGTCACAGGATGCATTTGGTATCTTCTGTGACCTTTCTAAAGCGTTCGATTGTGTCCGACATGATATAATAATAAGAAAATTAGAGTATTATGGAGTTAAAAATAATTCACTAAATGTAATAAAATCATATCTAAGTAATAGAGTACAAAAAGTAACTATTGGTTTGGAGCAGTCGTCGGGTCGTTCAGTCCAGATGGGGGTGCCTCAAGGTTCAATATTAGGTCCGTTTCTTTTCCTAGTATACATAAATGACTTACCTTTTGTAACTAAAAATAGGTGCAGGATGGTCCTTTTTGCTGATGACACATCCCTAATCTTTAAAATTAGCAGGAAAATTGATGAGTCGCAAAAAGTAAACTCGGTGATAGGAGATGTAGTTCAATGGTTTCAATATAACAATTTAGTTCTTAATAATAATAAAACAAAATGTATTAAATTTACTTTGCCAAATGTTAATGGTGTCGAAACCAATCTAATAATAAATAATGAGAAAATAGATAAAATTAATACTACTGTCTTCTTAGGGATAACTTTAGATTCAAAGCTGCAGTGGGGAGACCACATTCGCGTTTTATCTAAAAAACTTAGTTCCGCGGCATATGCTGTTAAACGGATTAGGGAATACACGGACGAGTTCACGGCTAGGGTTGTTTATTTCAGCTACTTTCATAGCATTATGTCTTATGGCATCTTGCTGTGGGGTTGTGCTGCTGGCATAAACACAATATTCGTTTTGCAGAAGAGGGCTGTTCGCTGCATTTATAGAATGGGCCCCAGAGAGTCACTTCGTGAAAAATTTAAAGAAATTGATATTTTGACGGTTGTTGCTCAGTACATATATGATTGTGTCATTTATGTACATAAAAATATAAATATTTTTAGAAGAAACTGTGATGTTCATAAAATTAATACTAGGAACAAACATAAGCTGTATGTGGCGCCCTCGAGGCTTCAAAAGGTCAAGAAATCTTTTATTGGAAATTGCGTGCGTTTTTATAATCATTTACCGGACTGGATTACGCGATTGCCCTTGCCTAAATTTAAGACTATAGTTAGAGGCCGACTAGTCCGGGGCGCTAACTACGCGGTCGGAGACTACCTTGCCGATGCTCAGGGTTGGCAATGAGTGCATCTAAGCTATATGTGCAAAGTAAATTATGTTTCTTTATAAATCTGTTTTTGTAAATGGCACTGGGCAAAAAATCCTGAAAGCCGGAGTTTCTTGTTGGTTCTTCTCCGAGCCAGGGCTTCCGAACCAACGGTAGAATTTCAATGATAAGAGACAACCAGTGTCAGGCAAATGTTTTGACTTTCAATGAATGTACTGTACTTGTACTTATGTTGAATAAAAACATTTGACTTTGACTTTGACTTTGACTTTGACTTCGTATTAATCAATATCCTGAAAAGGACTATTTCGATTTAATCAATATCCTGAAAAAGGACTATTTCGTATTAATCAATATTCTGAAAAGAACTTTTTCGTATTAATCAATATCCGGAAAAGGACTATTTCGTAACAATCAATATCCTGAAAGAACTATTCCGTAACAGACTAGGTCCTGAAAAGGACTATTTCATAAAAATGAATATCCTGAAAGGACTATTTTGTATTAGACAAGGTCCTGAAAAGGACTATTTTGAAACAATCAATATCCTGAAAAGGACTATTCCGTAACAGGCAAGATCCTAAAAAGGACTATTTCGTAACAATCAATATTCTGAAAGAACTATTCTGTAATAGACGAGGTCCTGAAAAGGACTATTCCGTAACAGACAAGGTCCTGAAAAGGACTATTTCGTAACAGACCAGGTCTTGAAAAGGACTTTTTCGTATTACTCAAGATCCTGAAAAGGACTATTCTGTAACAATTTATATCCTGAAAGGACTATTTTGTAACAGACAAGATCCTGAAAAGGATTATTTCGTAACAATCAATATCCTGAAAGAACTATTCCGTAACAGACTAGGTCCTGAAAAGGACTATTTTGTAACAATCAATATCCTGAAAGAACTATTCTGTAATAGACCAGGTCCTGAAAAGGACTATTCCGTAACAGACAAGGTCCTGAATAGGACTGTTTCGTAACAGAAAAGGTCCTGAAAAGGACTATTTCGTAACAATCAATATCCTGAAAGAACTATTCTGTAATAGACCAGGTCCTGAAAAGTCCTATTCTGTAACAGAAAAGGTCCTGAAAAGGATTATTTCGTAATAATCAATATCCTGAAAAGGACTTATCTGTAATAATTAATATCCTGAAAAGGACTATTTCGTAATAATCAATATCCTGAAAAGGACTAATCTGTAATAATTAATATCCTGAAAAGGACTATTCCGTAACAGACAAGGTCCTGAAAAGGACTATTTCATGACAATCAATATCCTGAAAAGAACTATTTCGTAACAATCACTATCCTGAAAACAACTATTCCGTAACAGCCTGGATCCTGAAAAGGACTATTCTGTAACAATGAATATCCTGAATGGACTATTTTGTAATAGACAAGGACCTGAAAAGGACTATTTCATGACAATCAATATCCTGAAAAGGACTATTTTGTAACAGGCTAGATCCTGAAAAGGACTATTCCGTAACAGACAAGGTCCTGAAAAGGACTATTTCGTAACAGACAAGGTCCTGAAAAGGACTATTTTGTAACAATCAATATCCTGAAAGAACTATTCTGAAATAGACCAGGTCCTGAAAAGGACTATTTCGTAACAGACCAGGTCCTTAAAATGACTATTTCGTAACAATCAATATCCTTAAAGAACTATTCTGTAATAGACCAGGTCCTGAAAAGGACTATTTTGTAACAGACCAGGTCCTTAAAATGACTATTTCGTAACAATCAATATCCTGAAAGAACTATTCTGTAATAGACCAGGTCCTGAAAAGGACTGTTGCGTAACAGAAAAGGTCCTGAAAAGGTTTATTTCGTAACAATCAATATCCTGAAAGAACTATTCTGTAATAGACCAGGTCCTCAAAAGGACTATTTCGTAACAGACCAGGTCCCTAAAATGACTATTTCGTAACAATCAATATCCTGAAAGAACTATTCTGTAATAGACCAGGTCCTCAAAAGGACTATTTCGTAACAGACCAGGTCCTTAAAATGACTATTTCGTAACAATCAATATCCTGAAAAGGACTTTTTCGTAACAATTAATATCCTGAAAGGACTATTCTGTACCTAACAAGGTCCTAAAAAGCACTATTCCGTAACAGAAAATGTCCTGAAAAGGACTATTTCATACCAATTAATATCCTGAGAGGACTATTTTGTAACAGATAAGGTCCTGAAAAGGATTATTTCGTAACAATCAATATCCTGAAAGAACTATTCTGTAATAGACCAGGTCCTCAAAAGGACGGTTGCGTAACAGAAAAGGTCCTGAAAAGGTTTATTTCGTAACAATCAATATCCTGAAAGAACTATTCTGTAATAGACCAGGTCCTCAAAAGGACTATTTCGTAACAGACCAGGTCCTTAAAATGACTATTTCGTAACAATCAATATCCTGAAAAGGACTTTTTCGTAACAATTAATATCCTGAAAGGACTATTCTGTACCTAACAAGGTCCTAAAAAGCACTATTCCGTAACAGAAAATGTCCTGAAAAGGACTATTTCATACCAATTAATATCCTGAGAGGACTATTTTGTAACAGATAAGGTCCTGAAAAGGACTATTTCGTGAAAAGCAAGGTCCTGAAATGGACTATTCCGTAACAGACAAAGACCTCAAAAGGACTATTTCATAACAATCAATATCCTGAAAAGGACTATTTCGTAACAATCAATATCCTGAAAGAACTATTCTGTAATAGACCAGGTCCTGAAAAGGACTATTTCGTATTAATCAATATTCTGAAAAGGACTTTTTCGTATTACTCAAGATCCTGAAAAGGACTATTCTGTAACAATTTATATCCTGAAAGGACTATTTTGTAACAGACAAGATCCTGAAAAGGATTATTTCGTAACAATCAATATCCTGAAAGAACTATTCCGTAACAGACTAGGTCCTGAAAAGGACTATTTTGTAACAATCAATATCCTGAAAGAACTATTCTGTAATAGACCAGGTCCTGAAAAGGACTATTCCGTAACAGACAAGGTCCTGAATAGGACTGTTTCGTAACAGAAAAGGTCCTGAAAAGGACTATTTCGTAACAATCAATATCCTGAAAGAACTATTCTGTAATAGACCAGGTCCTGAAAAGTCCTATTCTGTAACAGAAAAGGTCCTGAAAAGGATTATTTCGTAATAATCAATATCCTGAAAAGGACTAATCTGTAATAATTAATATCCTGAAAAGGACTATTTCGTAATAATCAATATCCTGAAAAGGACTAATCTGTAATAATTAATATCCTGAAAAGGACTATTCCGTAACAGACAAGGTCCTGAAAAGGACTATTTCATGACAATCAATATCCTGAAAAGAACTATTTTGTAACAATCACTATCCTGAAAACAACTATTCCGTAACAGCCTGGATCCTGAAAAGGACTATTCTGTAACAATGAATATCCTGAATGGACTATTTTGTAATAGACAAGGTCCTGAAAAGGACTATTTCATGACAATCAGTATCCTGAAAAGGACTATTTCTTAACAGGCAAAGTCCTGAAAAGGACTATTCTGTAACAGGCTAGATCCTGAAAAGGACTATTCCGTAACAGACAAGGTCCTGAAAAGGACTATTTCGTAACAGACAAGGTCCTGAAAAGGACTATTTTGTAACAATCAATATCCTGAAAGAACTATTCTGTAATAGACCAGGTCCTGAAAAGGACTATTTCGTAACAGACCAGGTCCTTAAAATGACTATTTCGTAACAATCAATATCCTTAAAGAACTATTCTGTAATAGACCAGGTCCTGAAAAGGACTATTTCGTAACAATTAATATCCTGAAAGAACTATTCTGTAATAGACCAGGTCCTGAAAAGGACTGTTGCGTAACAGAAAAGGTCCTGAAAAGGATTATTTCGTAACAATCAATATCCTGAAAGAACTATTCTGTAATAGACCAGGTCCTCAAAAGGACTGTTGCGTAACAGAAAAGGTCCTGAAAAGGTTTATTTCGTAACAATCAATATCCTGAAAGAACTATTCTGTAATAGACTAGGTCCTCAAAAGGACTATTTCGTAACAGACCAGGTCCTTAAAATGACTATTTCGTAACAATCAATATCCTGAAAAGGACTATTTCATACCAATTAATATCCCGAGAGGACTATTTTGTATCAGATAAGGTCCTGAAAAGGACTATTTCGTGAAAAGCAAGGTCCTGAAAAGGACTATTCCGTAACAGACAAAGACCTCAAAAGGACTATTTCATAACAATCAATATCCTGAAAAGGACTATTTCGTAACAATCAATATCCTGAAAGAACTATTCTGTAATAGACCAGGTCCTGAAAAGGACTATTTCGTATTAATCAATATTCTGAAAAGGACTATTTCGTATTAATCAATATCCTGAAAAGGAATATTTCGTATTAATCAATATCCTGAATAGGACTATTTCGTATTAATCAATATTCTGAAAAGGACTTTTTCGTATTAATCAATATCCTGAAAAGGACTATTTCGTAACAATCAATATCCTGAAAGAACTATTCCGTAACAGACTAGGTCCTGAAAAGGACTATTTCATAAAAATGAATATCCTGAAAGGACTATTTTGTATTAGACAAGGTCCTGAAAAGGACTATTTCGTAACAATCAATATCCTGAAAAGGACTATTCCGTAACAGGCAAGATCCTGAAAAGGACTATTTCGTAACAATCAATATCCTGAAAGAACTATTCTGTAATAGACCAGGTCCTGAAAAGGACTATTTCGTAACAGGCAAGGTCCTGAAAAGGATTATTTCGTAACAATCAATATCCTGAAAAGGACTATTTCGTTACAATCAATATCCTGAAAAGGACTATTTCATACCAATCAATATCCTGAAAGGACTCTTTTCTAACAGATAAGGTCCTGATAAGGACTATTTCGTAACAAGCAAGGTCCTGTATAGGACTTTTTCGTAACAACCAATATCCTGGAAGGACTATTAAAAAGGACTATTTCGTAACAATCGATATCCTCAAAGGACTATTTTGTAACAGGCAAGGTCCTGAAAACGACTATTTCAAACGACTATTTCATAACAATCAATATCCTTAAAAGGACTTTTTCGTAACAATCAATATCCTGAAAAGGACTATTTTGTAACAATTTTAATCCTGAAAGGATTATTCTGTACCTAACAAGGTCCTGAAAAGCACTATTCCGTAACAGACAAGGTCCTGAAAAGGACTATTTCATAACAATCAAAATCCTGAAAGAACTATTCTGTAATAGACCAGGTCCTGAAAAGAACTATTTCGTAACAGACAATGTCATGAAAAAGACTATTTCGTAACAGACAAAGTCCTGAAAAAGACTATTTCGAAATAATCAATATCCGAAAAAGGACTATTCCGTAACATACAAGGTCCTGAACAAGATTATTTCGTAAAAATGAATATCCTGAAACAATTATTTTGTAATAGACCAGGTCCTGAAAAGGACTATTCTGTAACAATTAATAACCTGAAAAGGACTATTCCGTAACAGACTAGGTCCTGAAAAGGACTATTTCGTAAGTATCAATATCCTGAAAGAACTATTCCGTAACAGACTAGGTCCTGAAAAGGACTATTTTGTAACAATCAATATCCTGAAAGAACTATTCTGTAATAGACCAGGTCCTGAAAAGGACTATTCCGTATTAGAAAAGGTCCTGAAAAGGACTGTTTTGTATTAATCAATATCCTGAAAAGGACTATTGCGTAACAGGCAAGGTCCTGAAAAGGACTATTTCGTAACAATCGATATCCTGAAAGGACTATTTTGTAACAGGCAAGGTCCTGAAAAGGACTATTTTGTAACAGACAAGGTCCTGAAAAGAAATAATCTACTACAGGAAAGGTCCTGAAAAGGACTATTTCGTAACAGGCAAGGTCCTGAAAAAGATTATTTCGTAACAATCAATATCCTAAAAAGGACTAAATAGTCCTTTTCAATAGTAATAGTATAGTAAGTAGTAGTAGTAGTATAGTAAGTAGTAGTATAGTAATAGTAATAGTAGTAATAGTCCTTTTTCAGGTTATTGATTGTTACGAAATGGTAACAATCAATAACCTGAAAAAGGACTATTTCTTAACAGGCAAGGTCCTGAAAAGGACAATTTCGTAACAAATAATATTCTGAAAGGTCTATTCTGTAACAATAAATATCCTGAAAAGGACTATTTCGTAACAGACCATGTCCTGAAAAGGACTATTTCGTATTACTCAAGATCCTGAAAAGGACTATTCTGTAACAATCAATATCCTGAAAGAACTATTCTGTAATAGACCAGGTCCTGAAAAGAATTATTTCGTATTAATCAATATCCTTAAAAGGTCTATTTTGTAACAATCACTATCCTGAAAAGAACTATTTCGTAACAGGCTAGGTCCAGAAAAGGACTATTTTGTAACAATGAATATCCTGAAAAGGACTATTTCGTAACAGACAAGGTCCTGAAAAGAACTATTTCGTAACAATCAATATCCTTAAAAAGAACTATTCCGTAACAGACTAGGTCCTGAAAAGGACTATTTCATAAAGATGAATATCCTGAAAGGACTTTTTTGTATTAGACAAGGTCCTGAAACTGACTATTTCGTAATTATCAATATCCTGAAAAGGACTTTTTCGTAACAGACCAGGTCTTGAAAAGGACTTTTTCGTATTACTCAAGATCCTGAAAAGGACTATTCTGTAACAATCAATATCCTGAAAGAACTATTCTGTAATAGACCAGGTCCTGAAAAGAACTATTTCGTAATAATCAATATTATTAAAAGGTCTATTTTGTAACAATCACTATCCTGAAAAGAACTATTTCGTAACAGGCTAGGTCCAGAAAAGGACTATTTTGTAACAATGAATATCCTGAAAAGGACTATTCCGAAACAGAAAAGGTCCTGAAAAGAACTATTTCGTAACAATCAATATCCTTAAAAAGAACTATTCCGTAACAGACTAGGTCCTGAAAAGGACTATTTCATAAAGATGAATATCCTGAAAGGACTTTTTTGTATTAGACAAGGTCCTGAAACTGACTATTTCGTAATTATCAATATCCTGAAAAGGACTTTTTCGTAACAGACCAGGTCTTGAAAAGGACTTTTTCGTATTACTCAAGATCCTGAAAAGGACTATTCTGTAACAATCAATATCCTGAAAGAACTATTCTGTAATAGACCAGGTCCTGAAAAGAACTATTTCGTAATAATCAATATCCTTAAAAGGTCTATTTTGTAACAATCACTATCCTGAAAAGAACTATTTCGTAACAGTCTAGGTCCAGAAAAGGACTATTTTGTAACAATGAATATCCTGAAAAGGACTATTTCGTAACAGACAAGGTCCTGAAAAGAACTATTTCGTAACAATCAATATCCTTAAAAAGAACTATTCCGTAACAGACTAGGTCCTGAAAAGGACTATTTCATAAAGATGAATATCCTGAAAGGACTTTTTTGTATTAGACAAGGTCCTGAAACTGACTATTTCGTAATTATCAATATCCTGAAAAGGACTATTTCGTAACAGACCAGGTCTTGAAAAGGACTTTTTTGTATTACTCAAGATCCTGAAAAGGACTATTCTGTAACAATCAATATCCTGAAAGAACTATTCTGTAATAGACCAGGTCCTGAAAAGAACTATTTCGTAATAATCAATGTCCTTAAAAGGTCTATTTTGTAACAATCACTATCCTGAAAAGAACTATTTCGTAACAGGCTAGGTCCAGAAAAGGACTATTTTGTAACAATGAATATCCTGAAAAGGACTATTTCGTAACAGACAAGGTCCTGAAAAGAAGTATTTCGTAACAATCAATATCCTTAAAAAGAACTATTCCGTAACAGACTAGGTCCTGAAAAGGACTATTTCATAAAGATGAATATCCTGAAAGGACTTTTTTGTATTAGACAAGGTCCTGAAAAGGACTGTTGCGTAACAGAAAAGGTCCTGAAAAGGATTATTTCGTAACAATCAATATCCTGAAAGAACTATTCTGTAATAGACCAGGCCCTCAAAAGGACTGTTGCGTAACAGAAAAGGTCCTGAAAAGGTTTATTTCGTAACAATCAATATCCTGAAAGAACTATTCTGTAATAGACTAGGTCCTCAAAAGGACTATTTCGTAACAGACCAGGTCCTTAAAATGACTATTTCGTAACAATCAATATCCTGAAAAGGACTATTTCATACCAATTAATATCCTGAGAGGACTATTTTGTATCAGATAAGGTCCTGAAAAGGACTATTTCGTGAAAAGCAAGGTCCTGAAAAGGACTATTCCGTAACAGACAAAGACCTCAAAAGGACTATTTCATAACAATCAATATCCTGAAAAGGACTATTTCGTAACAATCAATATCCTAAAAGAACTATTCTGTAATAGACCAGGTCCTGAAAAGGACTATTTCGTATTAATCAATATTCTGAAAAGGACTATTTCGTATTAATCAATATCCTGAAAAGGAATATTTCGTATTAATCAATATCCTGAAAAGGACTATTTCGTATTAATCAATATTCTGAAAAGGACTTTTTCGTATTAATCAATATCCTGAAAAGGACTATTTCGTAACAATCAATATCCTGAAAGAACTATTCCGTAACAGACTAGGTCCTGAAAAGGACTATTTCATAAAAATGAATATCCTGAAAGGACTATTTTGTATTAGACAAGGTCCTGAAAAGGACTATTTCGTAACAATCAATATCCTGAAAAGGACTATTCCGTAACAGGCAAGATCCTGAAAAGGACTATTTCGTAACAATCAATATCCTGAAAGAACTATTCTGTAATAGACCAGGTCCTGAAAAGGACTATTTCGTAACAGGCAAGGTCCTGAAAAGGATTATTTCGTAACAATCAATATCCTGAAAAGGACTATTTCGTTACAATCAATATCCTGAAAAGGACTATTTCATACCAATCAATATCCTGAAAGGACTCTTTTCTAACAGATAAGGTCCTGATAAGGACTATTTCGTAACAAGCAAGGTCCTGTATAGGACTTTTTCGTAACAACCAATATCCTGGAAGGACTATTAAAAAGGACTATTTCGTAACAATCGATATCCTCAAAGGACTATTTTGTAACAGGCAAGGTCCTGAACAGGACTATTTTGTAACAGACAAGGTCCTGAAAAGTACTATTTCGTAACAGGCAAGGTCCTGAAAACGACTATTTCATAACAATCAATATCCTTAAAAGGACTTTTTCGTAACAATCAATATCCTGAAAAGGACTATTTTGTAACAATTTTAATCCTGAAAGGATTATTCTGTACCTAACAAGGTCCTGAAAAGCACTATTCCGTAACAGACAAGGTCCTGAAAAGGACTATTTCATAACAATCAAAATCCTGAAAGAACTATTCTGTAATAGACCAGGTCCTGAAAAGAACTATTTCGTAACAGACAATGTCATGAAAAAGACTATTTCGTAACAGACAAAGTCCTGAAAAAGACTATTTCGAAATAATCAATATCCGAAAAAGGACTATTCCGTAACATACAAGGTCCTGAACAAGATTATTTCGTAAAAATGAATATCCTGAAACAATTATTTTGTAATAGACCAGGTCCTGAAAAGGACTATTTTGTAAAAAATTAATATCCGGAAAGGACTATTCCGTAACAGACTAGGTCCTGAAAAGGACTATTTCGTAACAATCAATATCCTGAAAGAACTATTCCGTAACAGACTAGGTCCTGAAAAGGACTATTTTGTAACAATCGATATCCTGTAAGGACTATTTTGTAACAGACAAGGTCCTGAAAAGGACTATTCCGTATTAGAAAAGGTCCTGAAAAGGACTGTTTTGTATTAATCAATATCCTGAAAAGGACTATTGCGTAACAGGCAAGGTCCTGAAAAGGACTATTTCGTAACAATCGATATCCTGAAAGGACTATTTTGTAACAGGCAAGGTCCTGAAAAGGACTATTTTGTAACAGACAAGGTCCTGAAAAGAAATAATCTACTACAGGAAAGGTCCTGAAAAGGACTATTTCGTAACAGGCAAGGTCCTGAAAAAGATTATTTCGTAACAATCAATATCCTAAAAAGGACTAAATAGTCCTTTTCAATAGTAATAGTATAGTAAGTAGTAGTAGTAGTATAGTAAGTAGTAGTATAGTAATAGTAATAGTAGTAATAGTCCTTTTTCAGGTTATTGATTGTTACGAAATGGTAACAATCAATAACCTGAAAAAGGACTATTTCTTAACAGGCAAGGTCCTGAAAAGGACAATTTCGTAACAAATAATATTCTGAAAGGTCTATTCTGTAACAATAAATATCCTGAAAAGGACTATTTCGTAACAGACCATGTCCTGAAAAGGACTATTTCGTATTACTCAAGATCCTGAAAAGGACTATTCTGTAACAATCAATATCCTGAAAGAACTATTCTGTAATAGACCAGGTCCTGAAAAGAATTATTTCGTATTAATCAATATCCTTAAAAGGTCTATTTTGTAACAATCACTATCCTGAAAAGAACTATTTCGTAACAGGCTAGGTCCAGAAAAGGACTATTTTGTAACAATGAATATCCTGAAAAGGACTATTTCGTAACAGACAAGGTCCTGAAAAGAACTATTTCGTAACAATCAATATCCTTAAAAAGAACTATTCCGTAACAGACTAGGTCCTGAAAAGGACTATTTCATAAAGATGAATATCCTGAAAGGACTTTTTTGTATTAGACAAGGTCCTGAAACTGACTATTTCGTAATTATCAATATCCTGAAAAGGACTTTTTCGTAACAGACCAGGTCTTGAAAAGGACTTTTTCGTATTACTCAAGATCCTGAAAAGGACTATTCTGTAACAATCAATATCCTGAAAGAACTATTCTGTAATAGACCAGGTCCTGAAAAGTCCTATTCCGTAACAGAAAAGGTCAGGTCTGAAAAAGTATTACTCAAGACTACTTTCGTAACAATCAATATCCTTAAAAAGAAAACTATTCGTAACGTCCTAACAGACTAGGTCCTGAAAAGGACTATTTCATAAAGATGAATATCCTGAAAGGACTTTTTTGTATTAGACAAGGTCCTGAAACTGACTATTTCGTAATTATCAATATCCTGAAAAGGACTTTTTCGTAACAGACCAGGTCTTGAAAAGGACTTTTTCGTATTACTCAAGATCCTGAAAAGGACTATTCTGTAACAATCAATATCCTGAAAGAACTATTCTGTAATAGACCAGGTCCTGAAAAGAACTATTTCGTAATAATCAATATCCTTAAAAGGTCTATTTTGTAACAATCACTATCCTGAAAAGAACTATTTCGTAACAGGCTAGGTCCAGAAAAGGACTATTTTGTAACAATGAATATCCTGAAAAGGACTATTTCGTAACAGACAAGGTCCTGAAAAGAACTATTTCGTAACAATCAATATCCTTAAAAAGAACTATTCCGTAACAGACTAGGTCCTGAAAAGGACTATTTCATAAAAATGAATATCCTGAAAGGACTTTTTTGTATTAGACAAGGTCCTGAAACTGACTATTTCGTAATTATCAATATCCTGAAAAGGACTATTTCGTAACAGACCAGGTCTTGAAAAGGACTTTTTTGTATTACTCAAGATCCTGAAAAGGACTATTCTGTAATAATTTATATCCTGAAAGGACTATTTTGTAACAGACAAGATCCTGAAAAGGATTATTTCGTAACAATCAATATCCTGAAAGAACTATTCCGTAACAGACTTGGTCCTGAAAAGGACTATTTTGTAACAATCAATATCCTGAAAGAACTATTCTGTAATAGACCAGGTCCTGAAAAGGACTATTCCGTAACAGACAAGGTCCTGAAAAGGACTGTTGCGTAACAGAAAAGGTCCTGAAAAGGACTATTTCGTAACAATCAATATCCTGAAAGAACTATTCTGTAATAGACCAGGTCCTGAAAAGGACTATTTCGTAACAGACCAGGTCCTTAAAATGACTATTTCGTAACAATCAATATCCTGAAAAAGACTTTTTCGTAACAATTAATATCCTGAAAGGACTATTCTGTACCTAACAAGGTCCTGAAAAGCACTATTCCGTAACAGAAAATGTCCTGAAAAGGACTATTTCATACCAATCAATATCCTGAGAGGACTCTTTTGTAACAGATAAGGTCCTGAAAAGGACTATTTCGTGAAAAGCAAGGTCCTGAAAAGCACTATTCCGTAACAGACAAAGTCCTCAAAAGGACTTTTTCATAACAATCAATATCCTAAAAAGGCCTATTTCATAACAATCAATATCCTGAAAAGGACTATTCTGTAACAATTAATATCCTAAAAAGGACTATTCCGTAACAGACCAGGTCCTGAAAAGGACTATTTCGTAACAATCAATATCCTGAAAGAACTATTTCGTAACAGACTAGGTCCTAAAAAGGACTATTTCGTAACAATCAATATAAATAATAAATAACAATCAATCATGGTTCTAGCATAAGATGAGCGCAGTGATTGAACTTCAATCATTGCATATATGCTGGGACCATTTCACTGGGCAATGACATGCACATGTAGGATTTAATTATTTACTTATACATTCTTTTTCTCTTTCTCTTTTTTTAATTTCCTGTATGTGTATGTTAATGTGTTTTTGTGAATAAACGTTATTATTATTATTATAATATCCTGAAAGAACTATTTTGTAACAATTAATATCCTGAAATGGACTATTCCGTAACAGACCAGGTCCTAAAAAGGACTATTTCGTATTAATCAATATCCTGAAAGAACTATTTCGTAACAGACTAGGTCCTGAAAAGGACTATTTCGTAACAATCAATATCCTGAAAGAACTATTTTGTAACAATTAATATCCTGAAAAGGACTATTCCGTAACAGACCAGGTCCTGAAAAGGACTATTCCGTAACAGACCAGGTCCTAAAAAGGACTATTTCGTATTAATCAATATCCTGAAAGAACTATTTCGTAACAGACAAGGTCCTGAAAAGGACTAATCTGTAACAGGAAAGGTCCTGAAAAGGACTATTTCGTAACAGACTAGGTTCTGAAAAGGACTCTGTCGTATTAATCAATATCCTGAAAAGGACCATTTTGTAACAATTAATATCCTGAAAAGGACTATTCCGTAACAGACCAGGTCCTGAAAAGGATTATTTCGTAACAATCAATATCCTGAAAGAACTATTCCGTAACAGACTAGGTCCTGAAAAGGACTATTTCGTAACAGACTAGGTCCTGAAAAGGACTCTTTCGTATTAATCAATATCCTGAAAAGGACTTTTCTGTAACAATTAATATCCTGAAAAGGACTATTCCGTAACAGACCAGGTCCTGAAAAGGATTATTTCGTAACAGACTAGGTCCTGAAAAGGACTATTTTGTAACACACAAGGTCCTGAAAAGTACTATTTCGTAACAGGCAAGGTCCTGAAAAGGAGTATTTCATAAAAAATAATATCCTGAAAGGACTATTTTGTAACAGACCAGGTCCTGAAAAGGACTCTTTCGTATTAATCAATATCCTGAAAAGGACTTTTTTGTAACAATTAATATCCTGAAAAGGACTATTCCGTAACAGACCAGGTCCTGAAAAGGATTATTTCGTAACAGACTAGGTCCTGAAAAGGATTATTTCGTAACAGACTAGGTCCTGAAAAGGACTATTTTGTAACACACAAGGTCCTGAAAAGTACTATTTCGTAACAGGCAAGGTCCTGAAAAGGAGTATTTCATAAAAAATAATATCCTGAAAGGACTATTTTGTAACAGACCAGGTCCTGAAAAGGACTCTTTCGTATTAATCAATATCCTGAAAAGGACTTTTTTGTAACAATTAATATCCTGAAAAGGACTATTCCGTAACAGACCAGGTCCTGAAAAGGATTATTTCGTAACAGACTAGGTCCTGAAAAGGATTATTTCGTAACAGACTAGGTCCTGAAAAGGACTATTTTGTAACACACAAGGTCCTGAAAAGTACTATTTCGTAACAGGCAAGGTCCTGAAAAGGAGTACTTCATAAAAAATAATATCCTGAAAGGACTATTTTGTAACAGACCAGGTCCTGAAAAGGACTCTTTCGTATCAATCAATATCCTGAAAAGGACTATTCTGTAACAATATATTCATTTATTCACAAATTCAAATTAAGTTATATACAATAAAACAAGGAATTAAAACTAACAAAATATTTACAAACTTAAAACGAATTAAAATAAATTACCTATAAATTAAATATGTCTAAAAAATTGTTGCTGTTATTGGAGCGCAGAGTGCCCAATATGCTGGCAGCATTCCCCCTCTGAATAGCCAGACTAATTCTCTGGCGGAGGAAGCTACCAGCCCTGCGATCCCCACTGGACTCTTGCAGGCGATGGGCAAGATCCCTTATGACCCCATGAGCCGCGCCCCCCCCAAGAGCCGAGAGTTTCAACGGCGAAAGGAACAAAACTATATTCCCCACCAAGTGAAGAATATTTTCGCCGCTTCAAACTCTCTGCCGCAGCAGCAGCAGATCCCGCCTCGACAGCGCTCCGGGAGACATGACAAGGCGCCAGTGTGTCGACGCAGGTGGCATCCCACACCAGAGCCTTGCCACTCTTCCATGGAATGAACGTCATACCATCCGGTCTCTTGCCATCGTCGCGTACCAGACCGGAAGGCTCCAGCACTGCAGGTACACGAGCGCTGACAAAAGCGCGGCGTATGACGTCATTCAGAGCCGCGTGACGTGACAGGCGACCTGCACTGCGCTGGCACGACAGCCCATGATGCCCGAAGGGATCGACATCTGTCCCACAACGACAGCGATGTGTACCACAAATCTTAGCGCCTACCCTGAGACATACTGCTAGACAGAAGCTGGTTCTATCTAGCAGTGTGCCGATAACTGCGGAAGGCAGGGCGTTTAACCAATACCCCGACTCTGGCCTGGCAGCCGCTAAGAGTCGAGCACGCTGTGTAACACAAGAAACTGAATTTAAAAGGTTTAATTGAATCTGTTTACACAGCGGCTCGTCCCATAGCCTTTGCGATGCCAAACTAAGAGGAGTATCGGTCCCGGGACCAACCAAAACTAACCAAGCCTCCCTCGCTTCATCTAGATTCGTCATTAATGAATGACCGATAGTAGGGTCGACGATTTTTAGGCACAATTCCGACGTGCCATAGACAGAAGAGAGGAAGGCTGGGAGCGCCACACCCGAAGCGCAACGAATGCCCAACCCGCCAAAACGAATGGGAAGTGATGCCTGTGTCCAACAATAATCAGTGAAATTACAATTTAGGATTTTGGATAAGGTTGACCGAATAATATTGTCCAACTGTTCTAAAAAGAAATGATGTTTCCAAAGATAACTAGTTCTAAGAAAATATAAAAAATTTGGAATAAATATACAATATTTAATGATGGTGTAAGCCAAATGCGGTGATATATTTTCCAATCGTACGGAGGATTCATAAAATTTTGCAATTTTTTCTTGAATGAAGGCGGGTAAGGATTCGTCGTTCAAAGGGGCGCCGAGGAGACGAAGCGAGTCTTTAGATAAAATTTTTATATTCGGTGCTATTGAATCAAATTTTTCACTAATTTCGGCTTTTTGTTCCAAACTCAACTGTTGATTTATATAAAGTTCACATTTTTGCTAATTTAATGTAAGACCTATTGTAGAGAAATTTTTTGTAAATCATTAAATACTGTATTCGCTTCGCCACCAAGAGTGCCGTCATCGAGATACCATACATTGAACCCTGAAGATATAGCTTCAATATGTGGCTGTATCGCGAGACTGAAAATGGCTGGTCCCAAGGGGTCGCCTTGTTGACATCCAACACTTGAATCTAAAAAAATTAAATTAATATCCTGAAAAGGACTATTCCGTAACAGACCAGGTCCTGAAAAGGATTATTACGTAACAATCAATATCCTGAAAGAACTATTCTGTAATAGACCAGGTCCTGAAAAGGACTATTTCGTATTAATCAATATCCTGAAAAGGACTATTTCGTATTAATCAATATCCTGAAAAGGACTATTTCGTATTAATCAATATTCTGAAAAGGACTTTTTCGTATTAATCAATATCCTGAAAGAACTATTCCGTAACAGACTAGGTCCTGAAAAGGACTATTTCGTAACAATCAATATCCTGAAAAGGACTATTCCGTAACAGGCAAGATCCTGAAAAGGACTATTTCGTAACAATCAATATCCTGAAAAGGACTATTTCGTTACAATCAATATCCTGAAAAGGACTATTTCATAACAATCAATATCCTGAAAGGACTCTTTTGTAACAGATAAGGTCCTGATAAGGACTATTTCGTAACAAGCAAGGTCCTGTATAGGACTTTTTCGTAACAACCAATATCCTGGAAGGACTATTTAACAGGACTATTTCATAACAATCGATATCCTCAAAGGACTATTTCGTAACAGGCAAGGTACTGAAAACGACTATTTCATAACAATCAATATCCTTAAAAGGACTTTTTCGTAACAATCAATATCCTTAAAAGGACTTTTTCGTAACAATCAATATCCTGAAAAGGACTATTTTGTAACAATTATAATCCTGAAAGGATTATTCTGTACCTAACAAGGTCCTGAAAAGCACTATTCCGTAACAGACAAGGTCCTGAAAAGGACTATTTCATAACAATCAAAATCCTGAAAGAACTATTCTGTAATAGACCAGGTCCTGAAAAGAACTATTTCGTAACAGACAATGTCATGAAAAAGACTATTTCGTAACAGACAAAGTCCTGAAAAAGACTATTTCGAAATAATCAATATCCGAAAAAGGACTATTCCGTAACATACGAGGTCCTGAACAAGATTATTTCGTAAAAATGAATATCCTGAAACAATTATTTTGTAACAGACAAGGTCCTGAAAAGGACTGTTTTGTAACAAGCAATATCCTGAAAGGACTATTGAAAAGGACTATTCCGTAAAAATCGATATCCTAAAAGGATTATTTTGTAACAGACAAGGTCCTGAAAAGCACTATTTCGTAACAATTATTTCCTGAAAGGACTATTTTGTAATAGACAAGGTTCTGAAAAGGACTATTTTGTAACAATCAATATCCTGAAAGAACTATTCTGTAATAGACCAGGTCCTGAAAAGGACTATTCCGTAACAGACAAGGTCCTGAAAAGGACTGTTTTGTATTAATCAATATCCTGAAAAGGACTATTGCGTAACAGGCAAGGTCCTGAAAAGGACTATTTTGTAACAGACAAAGTCCTGAAAAGAAATAATCTGTTACAGGAAAGGTCCTGAAAAGGACTGTTTTGTATAAATCAATATCCTGAAAAGGACTATTTCGTAACAGGCAAGGTCCTGAAAAGGACAATTTCGTAACAAATAATATTCTGAAAGGTCTATTCTGTAACAATCAATATCCTGAAAAGGACTATTTCGTAACAGACCATGTCCTGAAAAGGACTATTTCGTATTACTCAAGATCCTGAAAAGGACTATTCTGTAACAATCAATATCCTGAAAAAACTATTCTGTAATAGACCAGGTCCTGAAAAGTCCTATTCCGTAACAGAAAAGGTCCTGAAAAGGACTATTTCGTAATAATCAATACCCTTAAAAGGTCTATTTTGTAACAATCACTATCCTGAAAAGAACTATTTCGTAACAGGCTAGGTCCAGAAAAAGACTATTTTGTAACAATGAATATCCTGAAAAGGACTATTTCGTAACAGACAAGGTCCTGAAAAGAACTATTTCGTAACAATCAATATCCTTAAAAAGAACTATTCCGTAACAGACTAGGTCCTGAAAAGGACTATTTCATAAAAATGAATATCCTGAAAGGACTATTTTGTATTAGACAAGGTCCTGAAAATGAGTATTTCGTAATTATCAATATCCTGAAAAGGACTATTTCGTAACAGACCAGGTCTTGAAAAGGACTTTTTCGTATTACTCAAGATCCTGAAAAGGACTATTCTGTAACAATTCATATCCTGAAAGGACTATTTTGTAACAGACAAGATCCTGAAAAGGATTATTTCGTAACAATCAATATCCTGAAAGAACTATTCCGTAACAGACTAGGTCCTGAAAAGGACTATTTTGTAACAATCAATATCCTGAAAGAACTATTCTGTAATAGACCAGGTCCTGAAAAGGACTATTCCGTAACAGGCAAGGTCCTGAAAAGGACTATTCCGTAACAATCGATATCCTGAAAGGACTATTTTGTAACAGGCAAGGTCCTGAAAAGGACTATTATGTAACAGACAAGGTCCTGAAAAGAAATAATCTGTTACAGGAAAGGTCCTGAAAAGGACTATTTCGTAACAGGCAAGGTCCTGAAAAGGATTATTTCGTAACAATCAATATCCTGAAAAGGACTATTTCGTAACAATCAATAACCTGAAAAAGGACTATTTCTTAACAGGCAAGGTCCTGAAAAGGACAATTTCGTAACAAATAATATTCTGAAAGGTCTATTCTGTAACAATCAATATCCTGTAAATTGACTTTTTCGTAACAGACCAGGTCCTGAAAAGGACTATTTCGTATTACTCAAGATCCTGAAAAGGACTATTCTGTAACAATCAATATCCTGAAAAGAACTATTTTGTAACAGGCTAGGTCCAGAAAAGGACTATTTTGTAATGGACTATTTTGTAACAGACAAGGTCCTGAAAAGGACTATTTCGTATTACTCAAGATCCTTAAAAGGTCTATTTTGTAACAATTACTATCCTGAAAAGAACTATTTCGTAACAGGCTAGGTCCAGAAAAGGACTATTTTGTAATGGACTATTTTGTAACAGACAAGGTCCTGAAAAGGACTATTTCATGACAATCAATATCCTGAAAAGGACTATTTTGTAATAGACAAGGTCCTGAAAAGAACTATTTCGTAACAATCAATATCCTTAAAAAGAACTATTCCGTAACAGACTAGGTCCTGAAAAGGACTATTTCATAAAAATGAATATCCTGAAAGGACTATTTTGTATTAGACAAGGTCCTGAAAATGACTATTTCGTAATTATCAATATCCTGAAAAGGACTATTTCGTAACAGACCAGGTCTTGAAAAGGACTTTTTCGTATTACTCAAGATCCTGAAAAGGACTATTCTGTAACAATTTATATCCTGAAAGGACTATTTTATAACAGACAAGATCCTGAAAAGGATTATTTCGTAACAATAAATATCCTGAAAGAACTATTCATTAACAGACTAGGTCCTGAAAAGGACTATTTCGTAACAATCAATATCCTGAAAGAACTATTCTGTAATAGACCAGGTCCTGAAAAGGACTATTCCGTAATAGACAAGGTCCTGAAAAGGACTGTTGCGTAACAGAAAAGGTCCTGAAAAGGACTATTTCGTAACAATCAATATCCTGAAAGAACTATTCCGTAACAGACTAGGTCCTGAAAAGGATTATTTCGTAACAATCAATATCCTGAAAGAACTATTCCGTAACAGACTAGGTCCTGATAAGGATTATTTCGTAACAATCAATATCCTGAAAGAACTATTCTGTAATAGACCAGGTCCTGAAAAGGACTATTTCATGACAATCAATATCCTGAAAAGGACTATTTTGTAACAATCACTATCCTGAAAACAACTATTCCGTAACAGGCTGGGTCCTGAAAAGGACTATTTCATGACAATCAATATCCTGAAAAGGACTATTTCGTAACAATCACTATCCTGAAAACAACTATTCCGTAACAGGCTGGGTCCTGAAAAGGACTATTCTGTAACAATGAATATCTTGAATGGACTATTTTGTAACAGACAAGGTCCTGAAAAGGACTATTTCATGACAATCAATATCCTGAAAAGGACTATTCCGTAACAGACAAAGTCCTGAAAAGGACTATTCTGTAACAGGCTAGATCCTGAAAAGGACTATTCCGTAACAGACAAGGTCCTGAAAAGGACTATTTCGTAACAGACAAGGTCCTGAAAAGGACTATTTTGTAACAATCAATTCCTGAAAAGGACTAATCCGTAACAATCAATATCTTGAAGAGGTCTATTTTGTAACAACCAACCCAAACCAAAGTCAACAAATCTCGCTCGCCTCAATTACATTGGTAAACCTTCTCTTGCGTGGTTTCCTGTTCTTCTCTTCTTTAGTTGTATACTTGTGGTAATATCAATGTATATCTTAGTCACCATATTAATTTATTTAAGTTACAGATTACGTATCCTAACAGTTAATAAAATACGTTCAAAGAATAGTTTCATGGCCCGCCGTTTTGTCCCTGTTATTTATTTTGTTTGCGTTTTTGTACGAGCCAAAATCAAATTAAACGCACAAACAAACTTCTAAGGACAATATTAATGTTCTCTGAAATCCAATCAGGTATTAAATTAAACTGTCCAAACTTTCCCAATGTTCTGTGAGATGAAACCATGAAACATCAATTCTGCTGGATTTTATTTGTATTGGTTGTTCTCTTTAAATTTAAATGCGTTCCTATATTACAAATGCTTATATAAAAGTTAGAATATTTTTAAATTGACAAATAAAATTATAAAATAATATTATTCTGTTTCTTCTAGAAGCGTGGTAATTGCATATAATTAAGTTAAATATTTTGTTACTTTAGAATCGACTATCATAAGTATTATATATTTTAAATTTTAGAATTAAACTCTGAATTCAAACAGCACAAATTATAACGCCATCAAAAAGAGATTGAAAGGATAAAGGCTTTTGAAACCTCCACTTATTAGTACCCGTAAATGTGAACTCACCCCAAAATAATTGGGTACGATTTTACATATGCAAAACCTGGAACCGTCCACGGTCCGTTAATTCCAACAATTGGTCCCCAGTTCAGGTACAAAGAGCGTAGTCGTCATTTGGAATGCTTTCGCAAAATAATATGTGTTTTGTAATTACGGGAATGGAAAATTTAACTTCAGAACGTGCTTCACGTAATCATATAAGGCAGACTATGAGGCTATATCTTTCGTTTAATTGATAATAATATTACTTTGTGTAGGCTTTTGTTTTGGTCTTCCATTCCTTAATACTTTATCAAAATATATAATAATCTTATAGCCTTTAACACTATGCAAGTGTGAGACATAAATAAAATATCTAGTCTCTAGTTTATTCTTCTATCACTTTATCACAGTATTAGACCTACCTATATTTATTCCGCAAAGAACTATGATCATGATTTTATGTTAACGTGCAATCATACTACTATTATTCCGAACAAAGCATTTGCATTCAAAGAACAGGATTCAATCTTTTATTCCAAATTAACGAACCAGAGGAAAACCGCAGCGCTTGGTATCAAGTGTGAATGAATAACAATTCCGAAAAAGCTTCCACCAGACGGACAGATATCCAATATTTTCCCACTCGGAATTCGTTTAAAAGCGCTTCCGTTTGCGTTCACTTTTTGGTATTTAGTTAGCTAGGCACTGTTTCAGCAATCGTGGATAGGAAAAGTCGACTTTTTGGTTTCGTTTGTTGAATTTAGGCGCCATTACATTTAGACCAGAGGTAATTGGAATCTATTGGGCGATGGGCAAGCAACCTGTTACTATTGTTCAATATGAGATAAACAACATCAATATTCATGCTAAAAAGTGACCATGGATAGGTTTTCATGTTTGCGAGGTTTTATTCACCCAGAAAAGGGTTACAGGACGTGAATGTATGTGTATTTTTGCAAATTGCCTTCATGTGATTAATGGAACATTGTAAGGTTTTATTTAGGCCATGTTTAGTGACCCAAATTAGCTCAGCAGAGGCGATGATGAATTATGTTTTGCTGAATTTCACATTACATAACATAGGCTTCATGAATTGTTTATACAGACTCCATTTTTATCGTGGCGGGGTCGTCAAAGGCTTGACCATATCCGAAATTTCGATGGCATGTTAGGTGTAAACCACTCAAAGCCGGCGTTTCACTTGATAAACAACAGCCAATGTGAAAGGTAGTGAACCATATCGCCGTATAAAGGTTCTGGCAATTACCTATCCCGAGGAATAGACAGAGACAGACAGCAATTGTAAATTATGTACGTAAATGAAAAACACAAGTGAATTTCAATCGTCAACTACATGGACTATATAGGGCTCAATATCTGATACACAACACTAAAAGATTCAGTCAACATATTTTAAATTCATAAACATTTTATCTAAGCATGTTGTAAACTTTCGAGTTTACTCCTTTGGGTGAAGCCAAAATAAGTCCATGTAGTACTCGTATGTATCTTGAAAACCTTTTAACATATTCAAATAGCTCCTAAGCCCTGAACACTGTATAATTAGTCCATTACGGAATCTCATGCGCTGCGTCTGCCAAATGCAAGCGTTCGTTGAATATGCAAAATATTCCTCTAAGGAACTTCGAGTGTCTGAGGAATAGTCCTAAATTAGGACTCAGTTATTCAGGAATACTTTTTTGTTAGAACAAGAGACTTCTCTAGTAGAGCTCGTTGTCATAATGTTGTAAAAGAAAATAGCAATGTCACGCATGTTTATATTTTTAATGAAATTACTTAATTTATTACATGACATAGTTTTAGTCACAGCTATGTATTGGTAATGCGGAAACATATTTGCAAATGAAATTCAACTTCCTTTTTATACTTCCTTTGCCCCAATTGAAGAGATGCGTACCTACGGGTACCCAAAGCCCTAACTTAGGGATTGAGGTTAATCCCGGACAATAAATTTACGAAACCCCGAACTGGCTTTATTTCTTGCGGTAAACCGATTTCTGTCACTAGGAGAAACATAGCCTTATAGTTTAGGAGAAGTATAGAAAATAATTAGCTGCAGTATTTACCCATTGATAGATGACGAATTAATGTATAAAGCCCGGTATCTAATTTCAATACTTAAAATTAATACTCAAATAAGATTTGTAAATCTGGATATTTCCCTTTATCGCTAAATAAACAAGGAACTTATTACTTTGAGGATCTATTCATGACTTATCAGAATTCTAGTAAAGAAAAGCAATAAAGGAAAAATTAAGTTGTCGTAATATGATAGTTTATTGCGTTATCAACGCAACACATTTTCAAATCTTATTAGCTAGGAGAATTTCGCATTAAAAAGTTTCATTCCATAATTATCGCGTCATCCATTTTTCATTTCAACTATTAGCAGCGTTTGGTCCCTGTAAAAGTTTCAAGCGATACTGCTCATCATTTTCAAACCGCTGACGACTTTATCAGTTATATCTTCTGCGGGGTTGTCATTAGCAACTTTCCACGTCGAGCCACTTTTGCCATGCTTCAGCGCCTCCAAGATACCGTTCACCGCTGATTCCACTCTGGAAACATTCATAAAGGGGTCATTTAGATATTAAACAGACGTCTCTAGTCGTGATTAAAATACTCGTGAAAACATGGAATGATTTGATTGATGGTCACACATGTTGTCTCGCCACTTCAAGTAGAAGTTGGACTAAATAATATTATAAGAATTTAATTCATTACAACTAGAAACGACAAAAAGAATTACTAGAGACATAAATAGTGCCATGAAGTAAAAGGGGATGGTCTCAGCATCTATCTTTAACTTACATATCTACTAAAATACTAAAATCAACAATCGCATTACGAATATCCTTTAACTTACATCTCTACTTCGTAACCAAACTTATCGATCGCATTTTCAACTTCAAAGGAATTATTACATTTAAAGTGATAAACGTCCCAGGCAATACCTACTCACAATTTGACAAAAGTAATTACATCGAGTTTGACATTCGAACGGGCAATCTGGAGGCAATAAGTTCTCGACTCGCGATGGATAGCCAGATGGGAACGTATAAGGGGCTTTTATTGATGACCTTATAGGAAAACGTTCCTTCAAGGAAAGCTCCTTTCATTAATTTTCCTTTTCCTTTTCGCATACTAATGTTAAGTGAAGATGGATACCTATATTATGGATACTGTGAAATATGTTTTCGTGAAAGTATTGCTTTCCGTTAAAAGATGATATTTAGAAGTGAAGGGACGTTTTGTGTCTTTTGATAGATGGTATTTTGAATCAAAGAATACGTACGTAAGTACCACATACGTTAGAAATAAAAGAGTCCCTTTTCTTAAAGTATTCGCCTTCAGTATCAATTTATATGATTATTTTAGGAATGCATTTGTTATTAAGCCGGCTATGAGTATTTCACCAATCTTGAAGTTGTGAAATCAAAACAACTTAGGACGGTTATTGTCAAAAGTCATTTTTAAGTATGCAACTTATTATTATGTGCGTACTACTTAATGCATGATATATTATAATTACGTATTTAACTAACCTTTGTCTTTCAGTAGACACTAAACACTGGAACGATTCTTTATCGAGTTCTTCTTCATTATGTCTAATATAAATTGCCGTGTCAGTAGGGCCAAAGCAGATCGTCAATATTCTTACGGCTGTCTCGTTGAAGTGTGTGTCCATCTATTAAATATAAAAAAGATAAATGTAATGTTTATATCAATGATTAACAGCGTTTATTAATACGTAATGACTTAATTTACATACATATCACGCCCGTTTCTCTGTAGAGAAGTAGGCAGAGATCACCGATCCCATATCTGCCTAGATCCTGAAAAACTACTTTCTCTTCATTGACACTGATTTAATTTAATCGTGTTTTAACATAATATTTCGACGCTAATTCAAAACACCTCCTAGTAATATTATTTATTCATCTCTTACATCCATGTGCATACGTACACGTATGTACTTCTCACGATATGTGTGAATTCACGTTTGCAATTACTACTTGCATCGTAGTAGAATCAGTAGGTACTATTGTATTTATTTCACTTCTAACATTTTACAAGGCTTTTGATCTAAAGTTAACTGTTCAAAATTCAATCAAACTCACCCCAAGGATATTACTGAACTGTAAAACGGCTGCCTTCGTGGCGGCATAGACAGGTAAATGAGCCGTTTCACTGAGGGCCAGGAGTGCTGAAATATTCACAATAGTCCCTCCGGAGCCTCCTTTGTCAGCCCTCATTATCTCCACGGCCTTGAAAGTGCTGTTCATAGTCGCTACCTAAGAAAAATACTCATTAAAATTCCTATTAAATGTAATCAAATTACGTCGCGAAAACAAACCTCTCGAGGAAAGTAGATTAAAAAGCTATCGTGAATTTTCTAGAATAATTTCGACGTCTATAATTGAAATCTCTTTTGTCTTGTTTGTTTAATTAATCTTTATTAGGTTATTGGGTAAGTAATAATGTACTTGTTACGTTCATCTATAATTACTTATTTATATAAACATAATAAACGCTGAATAGTAGGCTGAACTCTTACTATAGTCTTTACATACATACACATTACGCCCGTTTCCTGGGTAGGCAGAGATCACGGATCCCCATCTATCCCGATCCTGACAAACAATTTTTGCTTCATTGAAACTCATACATCTCCTCACACATACTCAGCGGTTCTTGCTTTCAAACTACAACTTTCCTTTGTCAAACTATTTTTAATTATATCATTGAATATCACTCCTACATGCTTTTTAATGCCCGTATTTCGAAGGCATTGATTCAACTTTCATGCTTCTTTTGCCATACCCAGCTTTCGCTACAATAACTCAATAGTTCAGCCAGTTGGTTTTTCAATCGGCACGTATGGATATTCATAGAGCTGTGCTGGTTCCAATATTGACTTATAGTCTTTAATTTTCTCCATACACTGATTTGCCATTGTTATGTAAACCAATCGCAGTCCTACTCAGATATGCGAATAAAACTCGATTATGTATCGTGTTCATATTTCAATTATGCCAAAATTTACACGCATACATATCCGTTCACGTCCTTTCATTCATTTCGGTGTGGACAGAACCTCGGAGATACAATATCCCCTAGGTCACTTTTTAGCATGAATATTACATGTTAGGATGTCATAATGGCACATTGGTGACAGGTAGTTAGCCCTTCGCCCAATTGATTTCAAGAATTATTTTTATTATTATATTATTTTATTTGCGTACGTATTTATTTCGCTCCGCGTCCATTAACACGTAAACTAGTTAAACTAAATCAATAAGTGACCACCCATCCAGCAACTTAAAACGTCTACCATTGCTTAAATTCGATACTAATGACCAGTGTCTGAATACCGGTTATTATGTAATACTTTTGCACATATGTGTTGAATATATGTACTATACTTACGAAATTGACATCCACCATTCTCCGGTTCGTACAAGGCTCAGTGCTAAGGACAGCTGCGTTGTTAATGACAATATCAAGTCGGGCGTACTTGTCGATAACTTGGCTGTAGGCGAGGTTTAGCTCTGTCTCATCTGCTACATCGCATTTTATGAACTTCGCCCTCAAAGCACCGAACTTGTTATTGAGTTCTTTCTCTAGGAGCGACCCTTCTTTCTCGTTGATGTCTAGGAAGGCTACATGCTGGAATGGGAAAAGGTTTTATTGATAATATTGATATGCGAGTTTAGGTAACTAACAATGATAAAACTTGGGTTTATGAAAAATATTTGCTTTAGCCGTTCAATCATATTTTGTTTATAGTTAGTAGAATTTGTTTTCAGTAATTTTACATGTGAAATATTAAATTGTGTTTTATTAAATAATGCTATGTATTTATGATATCGAAGTTTCGTTTATCAAATGGGTGCAATGCAATTAAGTAGTCCGTCATTCACGTTCTTATTTATTGCTTTTATCTTTAGTTATAAATAATACAACAGTTTTGGAACCGTATCAAAAAGGCGATGTGACCGATTAATCTTTATTCAAGATAAACGCTAAGATTACGATATCGCGAAAGCTTTGTTTGCATTCACTGTTTATTAGTTGACAAGCGACAGTCGGATCGTAAATTCAATGCAAACCAGCTGCTATTCTTCCCAGATTATTCTTGGAGGATTATGGGGTCTATATAATCTATTGGTCGATTGACTAGAAATCAGTCGCTTATGTTTCATAGAAATGCCATCAAGGCTTCGATATTTATACTAGAAGTGCCTAAAAGGTAAATGTATATGTATTTTATTATGACAACGAACTTTTACAAAGTGCAGTAAACTTAATATCGATAGTCGAGTAAGTTCGTTGCCACCTCAATGCACTATTATCGCTTTAATAACAACGAAGGTCACGTACAGAACCCGTTTGTTCAAAATCGCAAGCCTCGCATGTGTTAAGTTAAAAATAACTTGTACGGCCCTTGTATAGGTCGATTCATTTACATTTCGTATACGCATCTTGGCCCGTCTATAGGTCGATTCATATACATTTCGTATATCCATCTTGATCATATCATATCATAATCCTCGAAGATTATAAATGTAACAGATAGAAATATGTCATTGACATAAGACGTAATATTGGTGTGTTATAGTGAATTATTTGAGTAAGGTTAGGGTTTTTATTTCTAAATCCTACATATATTATATAAGGTGTCTTAATATCCACAAAAACTTCAATCTTTTTTAATTCAGTGTAGGTAAATGAGATGGTTGATTCTCAATCTTGTTTGTCTCAAAGGGGCGTATAATCATATTAGTATCTTATGCCGATTGTTTAGTAACGAAATTAAAATAATGACAATTTACAAGCCTTTGTATGTAAAGTAAGTCTCACCATTATGCTTTGTTAACAAAGAAGTTAAAACCGAATACTATATGCATGTTAAACTTAAAAATGCGGACAGAAATTATAATCGCATTGTTTAAGTGCTAAGCCGGATAATAATAATCGTTAATTCATATCTTCATTAAGTTTCGAAGTGAATAGAAACTACACTCAAATCATATGGTGGATATAACATAGTCTAGTGTCTTCTTTAGTATCACTATCAGCATTGTAAAAGAAAAACCTGCAGTATTTATGTACACACATGCACCACACCCTAACCCCTTTTAAAAGGTCATATAGAGCCATCTTTCGTCATCATTTGTACATTAAATACTTACTCGAGCATTAAGCCTGAGCAGAGCCTTGACTATTCCAGCGCCGACACCCGCAGCGCCGCCTGTTACTATGCAAACGGTATTATCCACAACAAAGGCACTCTCTCCACCAGCCATTTTCACACGGAATTTTTAATTAACCGTCCATATACGTAAACCACTTGTTTCAAGAACAATTTCAGCGCTTGTATAAAAGAACTGCTTCACTAAAGTATTCCAGTTTATTGTACATATACTCTTATAGTACAGAATGAATATAATTTATTTAACTATAATTCAGTTTTGTGATAAGATAAAAGCAAGAAAGAAACTATTTAAATTCGCCAAAACTGATCGTTTTATAAACACGTGTTCACTGCACAACAACTTGCAGTTGAATGATTAAAAAAACAAGTGCCAACATTCACAACATAACAATGATTGTTTGTGATTTTTATCAGCGTCTATCTCCGTATATCTTTGTATCCTGCGGATTACAATGAGATATCATTCCACTATGATAAATTTTACGGAATTTCATTGTTGCCATTTAACATATTTTACAGTAGGTTTTGTATTACATACAAATATCGGCTTCACTTGTTTAAACTTGAAAAATGTATAAAATTGATGCATACTCAAATTAAGTCTATAGTTAGCGATATAATAAGTGTTATATTGTGAAGTAATTACGAAATTTTCTATTCTTATTTGTTACTTCTTTCACTCACATTAAGTAATTCCATTGCGTATCCTATGATCTATCAAGTGAACATTATTGTAATATTGTCATTTATATCTTTAGTAGCAAAAATTTAAACGAAACAATCTTATATTGCAGCACAAATTACATTTCAGTATACAAAAACTCAAGAGACTCGTGTGAGGATTTTCTTTGCTACATTAAACTTGAACATACTCAATCCTTCTGCAGACAAAGTGGGATGAAATTCTAAAGAATATACTGCTAGTTTACACATGACTGCCGTTATTATGATATTTCTTAATAATATGCACGATAACTTACTTGTGATAAGCACTAAGTGAAACGTTAAGGTGAAAAGTTATCTCTTAGTCATGGATTTAGCTACTTGTAGAATTATCTTTATCCGTCATTCTATTATAGTGTGATTGGTACAAAAACATCGAAATTGACTCTTTATTTGATATGGCTTAAATTTAACTTCAACAATATAATATTGCTTTAAGTACCATTCAGTGATGAAAACGTCGATAAATACGATAAATATTCTGAAAACCCGAGCTACATTCAATGTTCAAAGTGAAACCAAATAAACAAACAAAAACTGAAGCATCATAATTCGATATTGATACAGCACAGGATACTGAAAATCGAGAAAAGGACCGTCATATTTATTCCTTTATTTGATTGCTGCACTTTCTAAAGAAGGCTTCTTCCCACAGGCCAAGTCTCTCTGAAGTGTCCTGTGTTGCGGCTAAAAGAGACTCAAGTGTCCTGGTTTTCATGCTCCAAAGTTTTAACCTCTGCAAGTTTCACTAAGTTGTCTAGTAAACGAAGATCAAGTTATACTGGTTTTGGAACTGTATTACAGTTTGCTACTACAATGACCTCTAATGTCGATGTTAGTTGCAATAGTGAGGTGTTCTCAACGTTGCATAGTTTTGTATATGAAATATTGAAGAATACCTACTGTATCTTTCCATATTTTAAGAGTTCGCTAACTTTGATTTTTAGAATACTATATCATAGCTCTCTAAACTGAATCAAGTAATCAAACTAATAATGTATCTCTGAATAATACTACTTAGAAGTATGTGGAATACTTTACTACGTATATGTATTAACGTACTTGACGCAACCGAAATTTAAAATGATCTTGAATTGTTCCAGTAATTTCTTTTTTTCGGAAAGCTGTACTATGTAAAATAGTTTTTTAATAAAGGCCGCGATGAACTATTCACTATTCTATGAACTATTCACGCGAACAATTCCAAGCAAAGATCTTTTACCCACATACCTACGAGGCTCCAAATAGTCCTGTTTACACGAATCCTCAAACAAAAGACGGAATTTACTGAAACTTCTCCCTTTGAACCGAGGTATTTCCCCTGTTATGTTGGCCTGAGTTTGTTCATTCCGCTTGTGCAGACCCTTACAAGGTTTGTTCTATCTCTCATGTGGCCAAAATTATTATGATTTACAGCGTGAACCTTGCTAATTATTAGGGTTGTTTGTTTAGTAAAATGTTAATTCTATCGTTATATATGGGCGCAATTTTATAGGTCCTAGGTAGGTTGTCGTGACACCTTTAATGGAAGTCGCACCTAAGCTATGGTGCTCTAAATTACAGTATGATTACAATAATGCAGAGAATGTGCTAAGTTAGATAAAATACTACACAAACATTAAAGCTACATTTTTGTGTGCTTCTCATTACGTATTCATAAAAAAATCGTTACACTCATTCCAGTTTAGAAAATATTGTCTGCTTTCACGTTGAGAACTTATAAGTCAGTTATCTTTAAAAAGATTCGTTAAGTGTTTTTATATATATTTACAAAGTAAAATACAAACTTCTGTAGCAAACATACCTAGATACCATACTACCACGCAAAAACACGAGCATCGACCGCATAAAAATAAGATCACCATAACTTACGAAACTGTAAACACCCATTTCAGATTTCATTCTCATATTCCACAAATGGCTAGGTGTATTGTAAAACTTTCAATAACTAACTGCTCTTGATAAATAGGAAAACTTGAACCGCTAGTGCACTGCGTCAACTTTTAATACATTTTCGAATTTCGCTTTAAGTTGTGCGGCGAATATTGTGGCAAGGCTTCCTTTATTACATGCGCTTGAAAATTCAGATCTGACGCCTCGACTTAAATCAGCTTTCCTCCATGTTTTGCCCCAGTTAGCCAACTCACTGAGGCTGATGTCTAGGGTAGTTTCATACTTTACCATTAAGAAACAAATTAACGTATACATCTACTTGACGCATTGTAAATGGATTGAGAATGGTTGTCAGTATAATTTCTAATAATGGTTAAAATTAATCATAGAACCTTAACTATTTTATATCAATAACATTACAATACAAGTATAAGAAAAAGTCAAAACGTTTTATAATTTAAACATCTGAGCATTCATTATCACAATTAAACCCCTTACTCTGCTTTTATTAATAAAACATGACCAGACGTGTCTAAAACAGGAACAAGAATTTTAAAACAGGAATTTTCTAGAAATCCTCTTTGTGAAGCGAAGCATGGTCTCTGTATCTGAATATTGTCTTATCCCCTGGAGTGGAGAAGCCACGGTTCCAGGAAACACAATTGCGAAGGCGCAAATTGCATTGAGAGCTGGCTCGCCGGCGATAAACTGTCGATAAGATTGCACTTTTGCGAGAATTGATAGCATTGAAATGGAACTAGCATCGTAACACAAAAGAATATAGTTTCAAACCGCATACCATACAGTGCTGAATCGCGATATTCCGTTGCTACGAACTTTGTAATAACACGGCTATGCAATAATTTAGGAAGTTTCTGATGCGTGAGCAGTTTAGGAAAAATATGGGCTAAATTTTAAAAGTTGAATGATTTGTTGGCTTGTTTTCTAACATGTTCCATTTTTGAAATAAAGGATTTGAGTTGTGGTTCTGTCGGTTCAAATATGTACTGTCAATCAGAAATACGTTTCAAATATAGTTTTGTAAAGTTATTGATTATTTGTAACGTTATTTTCAAATGTACTAAAGCGTTTTAAACTGTATAAAATATATTATACCTATTCTGTAGGATTCCTACTAGTCACTTATTTAAGAACTTATTTTCAATCCACCAGATTTTGATAAACAGGATGACTATTTTATATATTTTCAACAGTATGCTCAACCTAAGAATCAAATTTCTAAATCGAATACATACATTCCTTTTCTATGTACCCAAGTAAATTTTAATTAGCATTATTTGTCAACAGGTCCTCTTCGACAGCTTTACCCTTGGTCGCTTCACGTCCTTCACGGAAGACGGCTGCCCAGATGGCTACATGCAGATTCAAGAGACCAGCAGACCCCAAGTCGGAGGATCCTGGTGCGGGACCTCTTGGGGACCCTCAATATACTACAGCGAAACTAAATCTATAACCCTCATCATAAGATTATTGCACCTTTCAAAAGACCAGAACAACTATAACTTTGACTTTCGCATGGCGTACAAAGTGTTGAGGAAAGATCACGCAACCGTCCGGTATGGTGGACCTTCTATTTTTGGTGAGTTTTAGTTACATACATACACAGTTTGGCCCTTTATCGAAATTCCTGGTAATAATACACGAAAGGAATTTCCGCATACAAATATAATATATGTCTTGTCATATGTCCGTTATAAGATATTCAGAGACTATAGGTCTCCACTTGGAATGATCCTGACAAATCTCTCTAACTTGCTTTATCACGCCCATGAACCTTACCTTAACTCACACACTCACATTAAAGAATTTTCTATCGACTCGTGTTGTTATCAGGATTATAATAACATGAAGAGGTAATATTGGTGGTAAGTTTCTGGACGGTCATATACCCTTGCCATTATTATTGCATTTTATTTGCTCTAGACTTTTAGTAGCTCACACCACATCTAAGGAACAGACAGCTTGTTAAGATTCTACTCAAATCCTCGACTAGATATTCTACGTACTAGGTACAAGGCTTAACTTAAATTAGCTAATACTTGTTTACTACGAAATGCGGGAAGAAAGGTAGCTAATTAGCATTCTAATTACTCTGCAGAGTACGTGACTTCAATTATCTAAACTTAAATTAAACACTAATCTATATAGCTATTCGTGAAAAGTATATTTTATATTCATGTTTTTTACACATACACGTACTCTAACGCAAGTTATGCATGAGCACAAACAACTCTTCCAACAAAATATTTGCCTGTTTCAACTTTCATTGAAATTCCTTTTTGCACTCCAACATGTGTAACAAAAACACCATTACATTTCCAGAGCGACCCTTTTTCAAGCTGAGGCCGATGCTTTATCCGACAAACATATCACGAGAGGAAAACGCCAGCAACATTATAAGACCAATAAAAACACCAGAGTACTTCCTTGGAGATTTGATCTCGGGGACTTATTGCTCTCGAATATTCAGCGATTGCGTCAAGAAAAACTGCAGGCTACAATCCCCCAACTTTCCAGGCGTTTATCCTAGGAATCTAACATGCTACTACGCCATTAGACAGCACGATGTGCCGCAGGGAAAACACGCTTTGATCGTAGTCAAACAACCGAATGGACAGTTGGTATCCATTAGAAGCCAGAAGTCTTTATACATAGCTCCCCAAAATAGCGAAAGACCAAACAGCGGTCGAGAGCTAAAAGTTTGGCAAGAATGCGACGAGGTTCAAGACTATGTCACAGTTTACGATGGCTACACGACGAGAGATCCAGTAATATTGAGGTTTTGTGGCGGTGGAGTGTCCATTCCAGAGGCGATATCTAGCGGGCCGGAACTGCTAATAGAGTTCACAACATCCCCCTTTGGAACTTTTCTGCAACCCGCCTCTTCACAATCGCTCCATGGCTTTCAACTTGAAGTAGAGGTAATATTTTTAAATGGACTTTATAAAATGCTTAACTGAAACTGTTTTTATCTACTTGAATGCAACTTTTGTCTGCTCGGAGTTCACTCTAGGCTTACTTATTTTTTGGCTCTCAGCCAAAATACAATTAACGTTGCCAGTTGAAAGGGAATTTTTCAGCACTTTAGTTAGAAGTGTAGGTACGTTCAACTACTTTGAGAAAGAGCTGAGTGGACCACCATTCATTGTTAAATACAGTCCATTAAGAGAATTTTGTTTTATACACAGGCTTTTCTCTGCTTTGGTGAGATTAAACTACCTCTTGCTTTGTTAATATATTAGAAAAGAGAATTTCAAAATATTTTTAATAGCTATTGCGATAATCATGGTAAATTTGATCCAGACATTACGAGTACGTTAAAGTAAATTCAGTGACGTCTAAATAATAAGTCACCCTTTCCAATGATTAATTATTTTGTTGGCTGTCATGACGTTGAATAAGGGTTGATATGAAAGTGACTTATATTTCGTTGTGAAAGTGCAAAGGAGTATCATAGTGTGGCAAAGGCAATAAATCAAAGGGACCCAGGGGTCTTGGACATTAGCCAAAGAGTAATTAGTGCGCCGACCCACTACAATTCAGCGGTTCTTCATCCAATAACGCTGCGGGAGCATTGTTTCAAAATTATGGTAACGAGCTATCTAACCTACATTTGGGAAAGTCTGGCTCACTCATATTTTTGTGTTTTAATTAATTATTGCAACCTTATTTCGTTTTGGGTATTACGTACATAGGTACTCGTACAACGTAATTTTCATTATTTAGGATAGATAAAAATGCAGCATCTTTTTTAGTATCATATTTGTAAACCTAGTCATACTGTTGACATTTTTATTTAATTTGCAGCGTAAAAGCCTCACCACGTGTAAATTAAATTTACAGGTCCGCTTCGTAGACCAGCACTCTCCCATATACGCAAAAAACAAACGAGCTTGCGAATTCTGGATACGAGGTACTGGTAGAGGCATTTTAGAGAACCCACAACATTCGCTTCCTCCGAACACAACGTGCCTATATCACATGCAAGGAATAGATACCTCGGCTCCCTCGGGGCGCAATATTCTATACCGGAGACCGTCATTCTCTACGCTCCGGTTCCGTGTTTGGTTTTCGGTCCTCAAGTTCTACGTAACAAATCCTTTGAATCCGAATCTGCCCGAGGACGAGTACTGTGGGAGCCATTTGAATATATGGGACGGGTCCATGCGGATATCTCCCGGATGCAGCGATATATTCTGGTGAGTCCAATGGTAATGCCGACTTTATTATGCAAACTTCCAAAGGCTTAAACGCTACGAACTGGATCAATAAACTCGTACTGAGTGCATTGGATTCTAACGTACATATGTTACCTACTTTATTTTGCAGTCTTTTGTCGCTAACCAATGTCTCTTGGTCACGTACAAAGTTTTTCGAACTGCAAACTGAGTTGCAAGTGTAGTGAGAAAATAAAATATTTATTCTTAGCAAGTCCAGTAGGTGCGATCTGTTTGCACTTTGTTTGGACACTGAAACTCAATTATTTTAACTGTGTAGGTATAGTACAACGCAATGCTGTGTACAATTTAATATTCCATGTGACTTAACAATATATATTATATTAATTTAATTTACAATCTCTAATTCAAGTGACTCTTAATCATCGTCAAACATAAAATTTGAAATAATTTCATAAATAGATTTGTTAATTTCACATAGCTAGTTACTACTATTCTAAAGTATTAGATTACTAATAATTAGTATATAGTCTTAGATTACTTAAATCTTCGGCTTTATTCATATAAAACATTCTGCTTAGTATATCGTTAAAGGCGATAAAAATACGCTATACTTTGACCAATATTCTATATTACTTTGCAGCTTAATAATACAATTTCTAAAACATATTTTTTCCAGTGACAAGGAGCGTTCAGTAATGATGTCCCGGGCTACTTCCCCTCAAACAGTGATCGTGGGTCGTCCGCCCACTAACGCAACTTTAGTGGCGAGATTCTGTCGAGAGCGCGCCCCTAGAACGTGTGAACACGCCTTGCTGAGAAAATCAAGAGCTTGTGCACGTACCGAGAGCTTTCTTTCCAAAGGAGATTCTTTAACCCTCGAGCTAAAGTTGACTCAGGGGACCGCGCTCAAGTAAGTTTCCATGTACGAGCTAATTGATTAGTCGTAAAGTTTGACACCGCAAGTTTATTTGGGCTCGGGAATTGGGAGGACTCTTTTTATGGGCACTTAATCTAGTGTAAAGTGAAGTGTAGGTTTATTTATGTTGTTAAATTAGTTTTACTTGGAACGAAACGCATTCTTAGGTTGTATTAGATAAAAGGTTTGGAACTGGGCATTTTAAATGGCGGGAGAAAATATTTTTAAGAAATTTTTATATTAACTTAAAGCACCGTTCGGTTTTAATTATTAATGACGCATCGGATTACACTCTATAAAATAGATTAGGAAAACGTTTGCCAATAGCCCAGTAGAATAATACACCTACCTAAGTTCGATTATTGCTTACTTTCTTTAATTATAGACCAGTAGTCTTCAAGGCGTTGTATGAATTCGTCGATCTCCACCAAGACGGAGAAGCGTGGGGCAGAGGTCCATGTTCTAGAAGATTCGTTTCCCGGTCTTTTCCTGAAGCACCCTTGGATCCCCCTGTCACTTTTTCCTCACCCAGAGACGTGTTCTTGTATGGACGCGGAGGATCAAGGAATATAAGGTTAGTACTTGAACAGTTTTCTTTATTGTAGAATATTGTATCTACATTAGACATAGTGACATACCTACATAAAATAAAAACATACAATATAACGTATGTATAAATAGACAAGTTAGAATAGACATGTCCCTATTTTATGTCTTTTTCTAGTGCGTATAATAATACACGTTAAGCGCCAGTGTATTTTGCATGCTTGGCAGTCAAAGTATTAAAGAAATAAGAGGATACCAAAATTAAACTATTTAAACCTGCCAACAATAAAGAATAATAAATACAATATAAAGAAACAAAAGTAATATCATCCTACAACCGTCCAATCCGGAAGCTACTTTCCATTTTGTTACGGAAATTGTCTCCCTTTTTTGTAGGAGGATTAACAAGAAAATTGGGCCATGAAAAGAAACTCTTCAATGGTTGTTAATGTTAAAACTTTATAAAACCTGATCACGTTTTTATAAAGTTATTTTATTGATTTAACTAGCTCTATTTTATTCCACGTTCTCTCAACAATTAAAGACATGCCGCCAGTAAAATTACAATTATATTTTCTCAGTTCAAGTATAGCATACACCTTATAATCTAAATGAAATACCTCGTATCAACTCTTATCGTAAAGAAAATTTGTTCCACAATAACTATTTCACAAAAGTCGTTTACCTTTTCCAGCTGCACATACAGATTTGAAGCGAATCCAGGCGAAGTAATCCGGTTGAAGATTTGGGGGGTCAAAAACGGAGGCCGAATATGCAGGTCCGTCCATTCAGCGCATTCTCCTTGGTACCGATGTGCTGGGGATCCGACTGCTGCTGTGCGGATCTTTGACAAGCCTTGGAAAAACAACGGACCGGGAATACCTAGAGATTGTCTGTGCAGGTATGTTTATCCCTTTACATATGTAAATAAAAAATATTCAAGAGATAAGTCTTTTATTCCCTTTCGGAGTTAGAGGCTTAAGTAACCAACTCATATCTACAAAGGTTTTTGTCTGTTTCAAAGCTGAATGTTTTACTAGATAGCGTCCACCCAACATTGTTATTAACAACAGGTTTATTGCGTGTTTATAAATTTCCTATTCATAAAATAATTAAAATATCAATGTAGCGTATATATTATGTGGTTAAATGAGAAGGCAATAATCGTAAATATTTAAAAATCGATATTTAGTTCATCCATGAAATTGTAAGAACTGAATGTCTGTGTAATATTTAATAGTATTATATACTATATCATTAAGTTCCATAGTCACCTTTTACGACGTGGATAAAAGATAGACTTTATTATTTCTAACTCTTTGGTGCCAAAACTCTGAGATCATAAAACGCTTTTGTTTCAATTACGGGTACGCTAAGCTCGGTAGTAAAGTTAATGGCTTTCTCTTTGTAAAGACTCAAATTGGGTTCTAAATAAAGTTGGAAGCAATCTAGTTATTGAGAGGGTACTTAAAGTTAAAATTTAGAAATAAATATATGCTTAGATATTTATTTCAAGGTGTAATTGTTATGTGAATGTTTAAGGGTTTAATAAAGTATTGTTTTTAATAATATTGTGGTGCTAATTCGGATACCTTTGTTGGTCTGGACTATCTATATACATACATCAACACTTACATCATTAGGGTAGTCAGAGGGTGAAGAAACACTCGGATGATATTTACGATATATAGCATCAGTTCTTTCACTCTTATTTTTGTTTTAGGACTGTTGCCACATAATAGACCGTAGTATAAAGAGAATTACTTATTTATGATTAATAATTAACGGGACTTATCGCGTAAGTTTATATAAAACATTTTATTTTTCTATTTCAGTGATATTCCGGACTATGAATTTACATCCTCCGGAACCTTCGCAGAATTGAAGTTTGACGTTGTCAATATGACATCTCTAGACGATTTCCGCTCCCATGGTTTCGAAGCCTCCGTGGAGTTTGTTCGTCTTGAAGCCTTGTGTGATGAGACTAAAAAACATAAGGTTAACGGTGCTAGTGGTGAACTTCGGCTGTATTCAAGAGATCCATTGTCTATTGAGGTATCTAAATAAAAAATAATTTAATACATTGAAATAATTTTAAACTAAAAAATATTTTTTGATAGTCTAAGCATAGATAGAGTAAGATTAGTAATCACGATGATTTATACCGTCGTAACAATATTAACAACGAAGTTATTGAATTATATTAATAAATTTAAGTAATATATCTTAAAATAATATCTTGATGAATGATGATATAAATAACTTGAAATGAAATCTCTTAATTTATTTTCACACAATAGAGTACACTTACATTAAACTCTAAGAAGTTTATTGAAATGGAAGAGGTTGATATTGAAGGTTCATATTTCACAGCATTATATGTATATATTATATTATATTTCGCAGATTTAAGTTATATACTTTGTTTACTTCAGATTTGTTATCAACTCCTCGCATACTTAGCAACAAAATAAAAAAAGATTTACTTTCGCCATTTTCAGGACAGATGCGAACACCGACCCTGGCTGATAGATCCATCCCCTGGCCGATACCTTTACCTGCAACTACGAGGCAGTATTATCAAGGAGCCTGACATTGACAACTTCTCATTAATTAATAACATCACAGCTGTGCCTGATATGCGACTAATGTGCAGGACCCAAAACCGCATTGCGATTTATGCGGGTGGGTTGACGCCTATATTTGTTTGCCCTGATCCGGTGGAGAATCACGTGAGTTTGTAATGTTGTTTAATATAATTATTTATTTGTTATACTAAACTAATTCTTAGTATTATTCAATATTTGGAAAAATAGGGAAAAGCGCATAAACTGCTTATAGTCTATTCGCGTTAAGTAAATAGTGACGTCATGGTATATAGACGTTAAACTGACCAATGAGACGTTAGTAAATGAGAAAACAATTCACATCGACCAATTGCAGACGACAGTTGTCACGTCTCATTGATCAAATCGTCGGGACATGATGACATCACTATTTTCTTATTGTGAATGTAGAGATCACGCCAGATAAATTGGCAGTAGGCAAACTTGGAACTAAATTTGACGTTTCCGCCATTACGTGTTATTTTGTATGAAAGGTAAATTTAGTATTACCAGCTTTGTGTTTTTTGCTCACTCTTTGTAATTTTTATGTTTGTTAAGGGTGATTATAATAAATTGATTTCCGGAGTTTCTTGTTAGTTCTTCTCCAAGCTAGGGTCTCCACTGATCTAACCTCGGTAAAAAATATGTAAAGACAATGCTCAGTACCATGTTTGAAATAATAGTTTTAAGAGATTCGCGATTTATACTCATGATATAAGATATAAGGTTGTGTATAAGATTGAATGCAGCTGTGGGAAATCCTACGTCGGACAGACTAAACGGTCTATTGCGGACAGAGTGAAGGAACACATAAAAATAAGAAATGTAATATATAATAAGAACGATAAGTCCCGTTAATTATTAATCATGTTTGAAATAGTTTTTTTAATTTATACTTAGATCATAAGATAACTTTCAAAGAAGCTCTCTTTGGTAATTATTATTTTGAATATATTATGGCAGATGGAGGCGTCGCCGCAGTTGCGTAATTCACTGTTGCCAGTAAACACGCCAAAACTAGAACTCACTGTGCCATACGGCTCGATATATTATAGGTTTCATTTGTAACGGTCTTTGGTTGCAGAGCTATAAACTCAAATAAAACAAATTAATATATCAAAGTCAAAATATTTTTATTCGAAATAGGCCCTATCACAAACTCTCATTGAAAGTTATCTTATGATCTAATGAAACCTATAATGTATCGAGCCGTATGACACAGTGAGTGCTAGTTTTGGCGTGTTTACTGGTAACACTGAATTACGCGACTGTGGCGACGCCTCCAACTGCCAATTTATGTGGCGCGATCTCTACTATAATTTATTCGAAATAATATGCTTAATACATAATCAAATACAGTTTGTTTTTTATATTTTAAAAAAATTGGACCGTACGTATAAGTAATAAAAGTCTAAAATTTCACTCAAGATTAAATGCATCTAATATTTTTCCAGATACAAGATGTAGTAGAAGTCTTCTCTGAGGGGTGGTCAAAGGAAATCGATGAGCTAGCAAGGCATGTTCTAGCCCCTGCTCCTGAACCAGACCGATTCGATCTAGATTGGCCTAGGTCTTTAGCTGTTGAACTATTTGCCATAGAAACGGGATCCTATTTCATCAACTGGTTGGAATTGTCTAGAAGGTAAATAGAAGATTTTTAGGAGGATGAAATCTTATAGTGACTATAATACGTATGCTCTATACTTAATCATTTGACATTGAACTAAAACATGAAAGGGTTGATCTCGATTCGTAGTATTTGTTCGTAGTCTTTTCAATTTACTGAAACCGCGAATTAACATATTATACACACTACTCGAACATTTTCTCAACACATTTTATCGAATTTTGCAGGTCTGTGACTAGAATCACCAAATTCGTTTCTTTTTTGCTATATCATTTTAACTCATATTTTACCAGATAGTCAATTCCCAACATTATTAACAGTATTCAGTTGTACAGGCGCTTACTATTTTCTCACAATAATTTCCATTAAAGTAAATGTAATAAATAAAAAACAATGCTCACACTTTTTTCTCTAATTCCAGACACTCAAGTCAACATGGCGGCGTTTTCGCCCTATCAGGAGAATGTGATTACCGCTGTTCTTCCCTCGACGCCTGTATCGAGGCTGCGCTGTGGTGCGATGGGATAGCACAGTGTCCCAATGGGGAGGATGAAAGACTACTCCAATGCTCTACTCTACTTCGTATGCCGGCGCAGTACGCTGCTGCTTTGCTGGCGTTCTCTATACTTTCTGCCTTGGCTTTGGTATGTTTTATTAGTGTATTTTTAAATTACTGTAAGAGTGATTGATAGTAATAGAGCGGTAGCAAATTAGATCCTATTAACTATTGCACTACGTAATGGTGACAATATTTTCTTGACTTTAATAGAACTATCTGCCTGTCTTTCTGACATATCGTAAGAGCCAGAGTACTGGGGGAAAATATGTACTCGTAATTAATTTGTCGATATAACATATTAGTGCTCTCTGAAACTCGATAATAATCGAAGGATATAATTCACGAGGTTTGCCCTGAAAGTAATAGTAGAACTTTAGCATATAGATATATGCGTGTAGTAATTTTATTTTTATTATTTCAGCTTGCAGTGACGCGTTCGTGTCGCCGTCGAAGATCAGCAATACAACAGCGGCTCAAAAGCCTGTCCTCAGACACCGCCATCTTTGACGAAAAAGAAGTGATTTGCTGACAAAGCGAGGACTCTGTGCGCTATGTTGAAGTGGACAGAGTCACCACTGTGTGATCACTTCAACGTACAGAGTCCAGTACAATGTTCCTGTTTGAATCAATTGTAAAACAACGCCATCTTTGGCTGCCAGTGAGGAGTTGTGACGTATTTATCTCACTTTTTAAGACTGATGTCAGGTGAAATTGGATGGAGATAATGCAAATAAATGACTGTGGGAAATGTTGTTTGAAAAAATATGTAAATATGTTGTGATTTAGTTCAATATATAGATGAATATCAACGACTCGTTGATTAGGAATTTGGAAACGGTGTTCAAGAGATAATGGACCAAGGGGGTTATTCTGTTACACGTTTTCATTGTTTAGACCTTGATTATTGGTGAAATAATCCAGCTCAATATTTGTTACTGAAAGGCTCTCAGAAAGATGATGATAAATGTTATTTGTTATAATAATTTATATATTAAAAGTTCTTATTGAAATAATTAATAATATTATCGTAAAAAGAACGTTTACGAATTCACAACTAAATTTCAAGATAGTTGTTATGTTTAATAATTCTTTCTTGTTTGTATATTATCTTTACTACAAAGATCAATCGCAATAGTACTTATCACGCAATGAAGACGTCAATGTAATATTGATTTGCAATAAAAAACAAAATATGTGATACTTGGTAATGTCGTTCATTTAGTAAATCGTAGTAAATTATTCAAAAAAATGTGTTCTATGTACGTTTAAACGAAACTCCATTTAAAAATGTGATGTGATTCAAAACTGCCAATTGATGTTACGTTTGTGAGAGATTAATAGTTCAATGTCATTTGAGTTCGCCTTTATTTAATAAAAAAAAATCCCACCTCCTTAGAGTACCCGCCACATAAGGTGGCAGTAGCCAAACTTGGAACTAAATTTGACGTTTCCGCCATTACGTGTTATTTTGTATGAAAGGTAAATTTAGTATTACCAGCGTTGTGTTTTTTGCCCACTCTTTGTAATTTTTATGTTTGTTAAGGGTGATTATAATAAATTGATTTCTGGAGTTTCTTGTTAGTTCTTCTCCAAGGGTCTCCACTGAACTTCTTCTTCTCAATCGTTACGCTCTTATCAGAGCGGTCGTGGTCTTCATGACGTGGCATCTTGAGCAGCCGAAATGGTTGGTGAACTAACCTCGGTAAAAATATGTAAAGACAATGCTCAGTGCCATGTTTGAAATAGTTTTTTTACATACATACATACACATCACGCCTGATTCCCTGTAGAGGGGTAGGCAGAGATCACGGATCCCCATTTGTCCCGATCCTGACAGACCACTTTCGCTTCATTGACATTCATACATTCTCTAATACACTCTCGGCGGTTATAGGTACTCCTAACGTCACCTTTTTTCAATATAGCGTCTATCTGACTGTTACATATATGTCTTATTAGGCCGGCCCCTACGTAACCGCCCTTCCACTTCACTCATATATATTCCTTTTGTCAATATATAGTTTTTTTAATTTGTACTTAGATCATAAAATAACTTTCAAAGAGAGCTTATGATAGGGCCTATTTTGAATAAAAATATTTTGACTTTTGACTTTGGTATATTAATTTGTTTTATTTGAGTTTATAGCTCTGCAACCAAAGATCGTTACAAATGAAACCTCAATATAATGTATCGAGCCGTATGGCACAGTGAGTGCTAGTTTTGGCGTGTTTACTGGCAACACTGGATTACGCGACTGTGGCGACGCCTCCAACTGCCACCTTATGTGGCGGGTACTCTACAAATACGATTTAAGAAATTATGTAAATAAGTATTCATATCCTAGTTGAATGTTCAAAGAGATATCAGTTTTGTTTAGAAATTTCATAATATAAAATATATTTATTAGGAATCTTAGAAACTTAGTGCAATTGATGAATTGACTATTCACTGTTAGTGGAAGTAAATTTATTAAAAACGCCAATATAAAGTGTCTTATATCTAAGTGGATGTTTCATTGTATCTTTGCAATATCCTTCCAATAACAGTGAGTTTCAACTCTATAATATTTGATATAAAATTATAGGACAGTTAGCTTTTTCTAGATAGGTTTAACGTAATAATTAGAAAATGAATCATAAGATTATAAAAAGGTATTTTATAGACTATGTGTTCAGCTGTTTGGTTTGATTAACTAAATTGCTTTTATGACATCGTAAATAAAAATCAACCACCAATTTATTATTATCAAAAAGAGGGAAGTTATTTGAAGGAAGCTCGTTATATACTGTGCAAGAACAATTAAAAAAAGGAATGACTTTGTTTAGGAAAGAGACATGACTTATTTTTGAACTGGATGTATTAATAACCACATTCCGGATGTCTTATTTACAGTTAAAAAGCTTTCCGGTAAACTTTAACAAGTAACATGATTCTGATGATAAAAATGCACATTATTTACGGTGTTATTAAAGTTATGAAACAAGTTATTCATTTCTCTAAAATAATATTGATCGTTTATAATTTTTAATCGATTAAATAAGTTTATATTTTTTGTTCATTAACAATAATTCAAACTTACAAACGTTGCTTAAATTAAAGAATTCATTCATTTATTACAATTATCATTTTCATATCCGCAATAGCAATCAACTATTAAATTAACAGACATAATAAAATAATATGTAAAAATTAGTAAAACTCATCGTCTTCCATGATAATGATTAATTATTGTAAATAGAAGCAACGGAAACTTTCGACTAAATGCTCATCGTCATAATAGCTCACATAACTAGCTACGTGTATGATCAGCTGATTAATTTGAATACCATACTCGGATTATTAAGGAAATGTTTTTTTTATTAACATTAGTTTTTCCACAAAATTAAATATGAATTGTCAACACTTCATTGCTTAAATGCGAATATCTGAGTTGTACACATTGAATCCTGTGCAGATAGATATGTTTTACAGCAACATTTCTATGTAATTTATTACTTATCAAAATATTGTGAAATTTGAAGATTCCATTCTTTTAATTTGTTTTATGTTCTACATTAACAACCTATCCATTTTCAAAATAAAACTTATTGTAAAAGTTAATAGTATGCTCATATAAACTTGTTATAAACAGTAGATAAATGATTGAAATAATCAAATTACGGAAGATACAGTAAAAAAACTAAAAACTATCTAAATAATTTTGAAGATCTATATACCTACTAATTTTTTTCATCGGCTACACAAACTTCTTCATTTAATTTACAGAAATTAACGTTAGACGATTTGAAAATGGAAACTAGCCCTAAGTCCAACTTAAAATATTAACTCACTTTATTTTATGATGTTTCGTATACTCGCTGATGGAAATTATGATAAATTCAACATGGAATAAACGAAATTCCAAAGACAATAAAAGGTTGATCACTTATAAATGTTTGAAACTATTCCTCCTAAATAAACTTATCGAGATTTCCTAAATATGGAAGGGTTATCAGAGTAAAATTAAGCAGTTTTCAAAATAAAGTTATTTATTGCATGACAGAATTAATTGTGTATTATTTCTTCACTTTCATCCAGCCACCTTTTAAAAAGATATTAAGCTATACCTCCGTGCGGATGCTAACTATCTAGTTAGATTCTATAAAATTTATCCGCCATCTACTTATACTTATATGTTTGATAATAGTTATACATGGGGTTTTGAGTGGCTGAAGAAGTTCGTAATTACGACGGCAACAATAAACAACAAAACCATCTGCAATCAGCATGGTTGAAAAATCCGCGGTGGTTGAAGTGGCACAACACTATTTAGCAAACAGTGAACTGTCAGTCTTTATTCGCAGTCGTCATTCAGTCAGTTATCCGATTGCTCGCCAGCTCGCAGTTGTACTTCTGTTTTGTTTTGTGCTGGTCGTTTCTGTTGTTTGCAAAGTGTTGTGTATTTTCGGTGTACTTAAGGAGCTATTTTGGTGGAAAATAATTACTTGTTAATATTTCTACTTTTGTTGTAACGTCACCTCTTGACAACCTCAGAAACAAAGATGAATCCTTACCATCAAGTAAGTTTTTTACCGGGTTTTACCATGAATGTAGTAGTTTCTCTGGCCTCGTTTTGTTTATCACTGGGAAAATATTGATGAATAATAATGAGCTTTAGAGTGTATATCAATACTCGGTGTGTTCATCGTGTACTTACGATTTCCTTGCTTCTTTCAAGGGACAACCGGGATACCCCCAGCAGCCTTACCTCCGCAATATCGGCTTCAGCAACAGTGCCCCTCAATCTTTCGGTAGTTCAGTAAGCCCTCCCGGCCCACCTCAGTATGGGTATCCCACAGGATACCCTCAATCAAATCCTGGTTATCCTCAACAACCTAGTGGCTATCCACAAGCCCAATCAGCCTATCCCACACAAAGCAGTGGCTATCCTCATCCACCTGCCTCTTCCTATCCCCAAGCACCGTCTGGATATCCTCAACCTAACACAGGCTATCCCACTCCTAATCCTGGCTATCCACAACAAACTGGCTATCCCCAACCTAACTCAGGCTACCCAACATCCACCTCCGGTTACCCACATCCTAGTTCTGCCTATCCTCAATCAGCTTATCCTGGAAGTAATCAAGGAAGTCAGTCGCAAGGATACACACCTGTCCATCAGCCTAACGCAGCTCAAAGTGCATACCCTAGTGTCACTAGTCCTGTAGTACCAAAGGTATGTACTACTATAAAAAGTTTCTTATTAAGGTAATAGTTAAGGGACACTATTATTATGACTAATGTTTCTTTCTTTTTTAATTTGGGAAAAACTAGCTTGCAAATTTGTTACTTATTTGATTGCTTTTGTACTATTCAGTATATAAATTTATGCAATATTGTGATAATACTAACAGAAAAATGTTCATGTAACTATTTATTTATTTAATTTATTATGATCACATATAAAACAATCCTTGTGATAAACAAAACTTGCATGAATTTAGAAATGGCCTTTCTTAGTTTAATAATGCTTCTTGTGTTTATGTGTAAAGATGTAATTAGATTGTTATAGTACCTATCATACCATAACATAACATTAACTCATCACAATGTAGGTATCATTACATATTTTTGAATTGAAACCTTTTGATATTGATTTGGTCCTGTGCGAGCCTCTGACATAAGAAATCTGCTAATAAGGTGCTGTTCTTCCCGGTATGTTATATGAGGGGACTACTAGTAAATAAAATCGATTGGCTGATGGTCTAGCAACCTGTCACCAATGTTCCATTATAGATAGATAGTAAGCAGCTCAATTAGAAGCAATATTTAGTTAATCATAATAAAATATGTATTATTGCTATACAAGCAATAACCAGCTGATTGAATTATATGACGGTCTAGATACTTATAGGACAAATCATAGATAATAGCCTTTTTTCAATATTAAGAGTATCAAACGGAATTCACCAGAATATCTGAATATTCAAGATCTATTGATAATAAAAGCTTCAGACAGTATTATTTATTCACCTTATATAAGTTGTTACAGTTGCTAATGTATTTGATTAAAAAATCTTATAACACTTGAATGAAAACAAGAAAAAAACATTTAATATCCCATTGTTGTCAACCTCTCCTTAATGGCCAGACAAGTGTGTGTCACTCACACATGGCAATGACACATAAGATGGCTACGTTCCTATGAGTACTTTATTGAGTCAGTGTGATGGAGTCTCTATTCAGAGAGCACTTTAGGCAATTATATTGTTATGTTCACTTGGTGTATTACCATGTAAGAATACGTTTTATTATCTCAGTTCAACCTGGCATGTCAGCTTAGCAATGTTAGTGAATATTCTCAAATAATTTTGCTCGTTGCTTGGATAAATATGCGAGTTTTTAACTAGTGACTAGTGAGTTTGTTATGTGAAGTTTTGTGCTAGTGTTTTGGGTTATAATGAAAATGTCTTCGGTAACATCACACTCGAGTATGCGCAGTGCACTAAGAGCCACAATTGGGGTCAGACGTGCCTATAAGTCTTCACGTTTTATGGTACTTATTTACTAAATACCCTAAGATTATTTCCTTCATATTTCTCGTCTCAATATAACTATGTTCTGTCTTTGTTCTGTTCTAAGCTGTTATGATTAAATATACACTTGTATGATTGAGGTTTACTTACTGTTTTAGTACAAAGGTAGACTGATTAAGAGGATTCCATATACAAGTTATTGAAGTTACTGAAGCAAAGTGGTTTATCAGGCTTAAAACAAATAACTAGGGGTCTATTAACTCTGTGTACCCCTCTTAAGGGAAATATGCATAAATGAACAATTAAGAGATAAACAAATAGTAGAAATGGTTGCTATAAGCAAAAATATATCTAATTGCCAATTGTTAAGAGTGTAATACAATTATCGCATGTAGTTTTTCATCAAAGTAATTATTACAAATCAATTAGGTAACAGGCTATAAAGTTATATTACTTATTAGTCTAGTTACCCCTTTTAAACGTAATTATGTGCTCATACATCATTTTTCTAGTGGTAACTACTGAACATTTTATTTGCATTTTGGGATAAAATACATAAGCCGGGGTTACATCTCTCAGTCGCGTCGTTGGACTTGTGATCAGAGAAAGTCATTGTCGTAGTTCTTTAATTTATGTAGTTTTTTCATTAAATTATTTCTGATTTCTTTATTTTGTTTATGGTTTTTATTTGGATAACTATGTTATGGGGGTGAATGCTACTATTACTAACTATATTATGATTGTAGACTGCAAAAGTAATGTATATCTTTGTTAAGGGTTGGGTCTGAAGTATTAGGTACGTAAACGAATTATTAATAAATCCACTAAACTCGACCTTTTATCCACGTCCTCATAGCTGACAGATAGTAAAGTTACTGAAAAGAATTCGTGTTGGTTATATCGATATTAGTTATATGTAATGTGAATAACTAACTAGTTACGCTTTTATGAAATTCATTGCCGAATTATTCCTCATAGTAAATTCAGTAGTACCCTCCAAAGTACCGCGTTACCATAGCAACCAATCAATAGAAGCGATTCCAACGAAGAAAGCCTTCATCTCATTGCGAGAGACAACAAACAAACAAATATTTTATTGTTATGTCGCTGAAGTACCTACGACAGTTTGGCTCACATCCAAAATGTTTCTAGAAAAATAGTTCGGGCTATTCGACTGACTGGCTAACGTTAATGCCGTATTGATTATTCATTCCACGATCCTGTACAGACGAACATAACAAGCTGTGTATGTTCCTCTTTGTATTTTATACATGTGCTACAATGACTGATAAAATGAGTTATCAGGGAGACGTTTAGAAAATATTTATTATGTTTATGTATTTACTTTATTACCTACATCTGAGTTAAAGTTGGAAAAACACTTACGTACAGACATTTCTATCAACGCCATATTTATTTGATGTAGGTATAATGTATTATGCCGTTGAAGATGTCCTGTCAGAAATGACTCATGTTAATTTATATTCAATGAGATATCCTTCAATAACTAATAAATAAAAGTAAAAATTAGCATGAAATCAACGTTATATTTTTTATCTTATAAAACTCATTGTCTACTGGTAATATGCTACTTATATCTACACATTCACGAATTCATACTCATGTACATTTCAGAAAAAATATGAATCTTCCTTTACAGTCATAATTTCGTTGCGAATAAAAATGTTATAATTTTTAGAATAACTATTTGTGGTGGAGGCTTGTAGTCTCTTAGCCGTAATTAACAGCATGCTTTGAATTATAATTAACATTCTCTTCATCTTAAATTATAACCACCTTAATAAAAAAATTCTTTATATGATCCATGAATACTATATCGTTAATGTTGATTTCTGCAAGAACAATATTGTCATGTTGTGAAATTTGATGAGTTCAATAAACTTGTCGATATAATTTCTGTTTTTAATTTCTTTTGAAAGAGATATTATCTGCTGTTATTCCTTTGTTCACAAAGTTACTAATTTCTGTATCTATTTATAAATGATATATACTATTTATACCAATGACTAAAATGCACTTGTAGTTATTTTCACTTTTACTCACTCCTGAATCCATATACTACTCTACTCATTCGTAGAACCATTTCATACAATATAATGTTCCCTAAAATTAAATCATACATTTACACCAAAACCACGCTTTCTTCAACAGGGCAGAGCAACAGTGGTCCCGGCCAACCCGTTCGATCCCCGGGAGGATGCAGGTGTCCTTCGCAAAGCCATGAAGGGCTTCGGCACTGACGAGAAGTCCATCATCCAGATCTTGACCAGAAGGAGCAACGAGCAGAGACTTAGGATAGCCTTTGAGTTCAAGACACTTTATGGCAAGGTAAGAACAATATTTTTACGTTCTAGTCTAGGACGTAAAAAGAATGTTAACTAGCTGCCGGTATGTCGTAGGAGGTGAGTAAAGGACTAGTTACGGATAAATGGAATTTCCTGGGTGCTACCCTACAGCACTTTGTCTACAATGTTCCAATGTCATCACAACCCCAATATTTATGTTAAAAAGTGACCTAGAATATATTCTATGTCCGAAGTTCTGTCCACTCCGAAAGGCATTAAAGGACGTGAATGCATATGTATTTTTATGTTAGAACAATAAAGTTAAATGAGACTTTAAGTCGTATTGACGAGCAGATGTGGCTCCGGTGGAGGATATAGAAAACTGGTTTTGATTTCAAAGGATTTTTTGTACTTCATTATTATATAGAGGTTTGTCCCCTAGAAAGAGATTGAATGACGTAACAAAGTGTATGTGTATTTTACGATATAAAAGGCACTAAAGTTCATAATTATGGCCATGACCTTGGGCGTATGCATGGTAAAGCAAAGCAACTTGTGTACTAAAAAGTTGCTAGCTAAGTAATAAATAAACTATACATGCAATCGGAGCAATGAAATGTACTTGGTGTACTTAGCAGCCATTTAATAAATGCTATGCATGGGAAGGAAAATTCACGCTATGTTACCTTGAAAAAAAATTGCCTATTCTTGTTTACATGGTTGCACTGTTATGTTTGCTCTAGCGGTGATACAACTACCTACAGAATTGTGCCTTATCGTATTCTTAATTATAATCAAAAGCATGATTATATTAATCGCATCGTAATTCTATTCAGCTTTCTGCTGTGTAAAATTAGTCACATTTTGCTTTGTGATAGTTTCAAATCATGTAAGATCCTGAGCGCTTTAAATTATGTAGTTATCTATTAACTAAATTAATGATACCTTATATGTCAACTAAAATAACCAATTAACAAATCTTATTAGCTTTAAATTCAGACCAAACTCAGACCAGAGTATATACCTAACTAGAATATAGTGTACTATTATCCCCATTGTTTAGTTTAACGGTAAAGTGACCAATGTGTTTACTGCGAAGACCTACAAAACATGTCTGACCGGCAGTATGACACACAGAACATCTGGTATTTGATTGTTACAACTTTATCTCTCATTAACAGGACCTGGTGTCTGACCTCAAGAGCGAGACAAGTGGAAAGTTCGAAGACCTCTTGGTGGCGCTGATGACACCACTTCCCCAGTTCTACGCTAAGGAGCTGCATGATGCAGTCAGCGGTATTGGGACGGATGAGGATGTGCTCATCGAAGTGATGTGCACCATGTCCAACCACGAGATCCAGGTCATCAAGCAGGCTTATACGGCCAGTAAGTGTAACCATAATCATAATATAAATTTCTTTAGTCTTTAGTCCTAGAGTTGTCAAGGAGTAAATGATTGATGGTTATATTGAACCCAGCAGATAGTCTTTGACATTCGAGGTGGTGCTGGAGATAGGTTAGATTTAATATTAATAACCAGTGCGAGATTGTCTTGGAATTATCCATACGATGATTAAAGAAAGTGGATGTTTGTGTTGGTATTTCTATCAACACCAACTTAGTTTGTGTTAATGATTTGTGATTTTATTAACAAGTGTCTGATAGTTACCAATTCCTAAATGGTCCATCTTCAGTCCTTGTTTATTAATAAAATATACTTAACCATTTTAATATTATGTTTTTATAATAATTGATTTATGATAAAAGAGTTATCTAGATGTTATATAGGGATGTGTCTACTTGTTTGGCAGTGCGTATTTGGCGTACCTGTGTTTCCGTAATTCCATATTCTCAGTAAATAATGAGCGTATAATTCAAAACTCCGGTGTCTTATTCTTTTTAAGTAGGTATTTCCGTTGTCATACTTTGATGCGTGTCTAAAATTGGAACGATGTTGGGAATACCATATTCCAACATACCTAATGTGTTTGTCACACCTGTAGTCCCCTTTGAGTTTAGTCAGAACCTTGATTGACCCACATTACCTTTGTCCTGTTCACTTTTTTCTGGATAGTAAATAGGATAGCAATAAAACGAGTGACTGTAAATTACAGTTCTAAGTGTCAAAATTAATTAATTTGGGTTATAGAATTACTAAGTGAGCGACTGACTGCGAGTGACGAGAAATCAACAGAACAGCAACTTATAAACATTAATTTGACTTACTTAAAATACATAATGAGCAGCTTCATAATATTTGAGCGACCTAATATTTGTTTGCGGGTCAACGTTACGTCCTGCATTTTTTTTAATATTTGGCAAATGTATTTTTTATACTGAGCGGCATTTTATCTTAAATGAAGTGTTTCGAATACAAAAACTACTTTGAAAAATACACTGATGAGCAGAGTATAATGAGCTCACATTTAAAAAACAAAAATAATATGAAATAACTATTTGAAGAAACACTATTCTATTAGTTGAGAAATTTTATTATCGAAATATAAGGGTAATTAAATAAAACAATGTACTCCGTAAAAATAAAGTAATATGCATGCATTTATTTCTAAACTAACCTAACCTAACCTAACCTAAACTTTGCTCAAAGTGAACTTTTTAGTAGTTCGCTAAGTATAACCTCACTTAGAAAAATCGAATCTATCTTAATATTGAAGTTGCCCTCTCTGTATTTCCAGTCGCTCACTTAGTAATCAAGTCGCTCGGATAAAATTTTTTTGTAAGCTCGTTCTGGATTTTATTAGAAATCAATATTCGTCGTCAGTTTAGTTAATTTTTCGCTTACTCAAATTCATACCGCTCAAGTTATTAAAACAGTATGTCATCATCAGTCGCAAAGTTTTTTTTTGTTCGCTCGTTTTATAATTCCCCTAGTAAATACCACTTGTCATTGGAAAAAAAACGTAAAAAAATTCTTCTTAACTTGTGACAAGCTTTTGTGTGAATTGGTGTTACACATAAAGAATAAACACTACACGACTAGTCTATTATCCGTTGCAAAGTTGTCATTAGTTATGTTCACGGGCCGGTCTATGCTATTTAACAGTATTTAATTTCTGGCTACATCCAATCCCCTTTTCACCACATGGTGTAGACTTGACTTGAATATTGATCGACTTGAAAATATGAAGATATTCCAACTAAGTTTCGAGACACCACATTCTTAGCTCTTCTTCTATATAATGAACTTAATGTGTATGCCATTAGATAGTGTATTCGTGTAGATAAAGTAAATTCTTGTTCAATATCGCATAGCATAGTAGGTAAACGTATGAAAGCACTAGACTTACTGTGATTAATCGATTTTCGTTCTTATCACAACAGTGTACGGTACATTATTGGAGGATGACCTTCGCGGTGACACTTCAGGACATTTCAAGAGGCTGATGACTTCTTTATGTATGGTGAGTTACATATTTAATTGATGCTCTTTTAACTAACATGATAATAGGCGTGTATGTCTTGTACAAGAAATAACGATCAATAATATTCATTTTACGTATTACCATATCCACATTACTGTATATTAGTAGGTACTTAGTATAAACAAACATTTCTATATGTAGGTATTTCATATATTTTCTGTGCATGTTTGTATTAAATAATTGTGTTTTCCCACATTGCAAACGATGCTCTGTGGTTGCCGTTGATAAGAATTTCTATCGCGGGTTATGTTATGAGGTTTTTAATTTCCGTTATTTGTTCCGCAGGATTGCAATACTCTTTGATTTATACTCTTTGAACGTGTTTACGTTACTAAGTTTTGTGTACTGATTCAAGATACGTGTTCTATTGTAAACCCACTGCAGTATTAATACAGTTCATCAAACGATATCTTAAAAAAGTAACAAATTCTTATGATTACAATTACCGGAGTAATCCGCTATTATTTCATTGCAGACAAGTAAATATTGTTATAATTATCTTTCAGGGTAACCGTTCAGAAGACTTCCAAGTCAATCAGGATAAAGCCAGAGAAGATGCCAGGATGTTGTTGCAAGCAGGTCAGTACTATTAATATTTGTGATAGTATTTCACATTTAATTATTTATTTTCATCTATAAGTAACTTAAAACTATCATTACTCCCAATGCGATAGTTTTCTTATATTATAGCATGTTCCAATAATCGTCAGGTTAGATTAGTCACACACTGTATTCATTGGTTATAATAATATAAAACCTTGTAAGGAAATTATTATATACTCAGTGTTAGAGTTTGATCTATAATAAATGTAAATGTTATGAAAATATACAGCGTATAGATAGATCTCAAAAATGAATTCAGGTTTTGTTTGAGATCTATCTTACTCCACAGAATACGTTCCTTATAATTTCACGGTTTTGGCAAATTATTTTGTTATTAATATTTAAAACGTGTTGTTTGTGAGTTTGATCATGACGGAAAAACATGAAAAAACAAAAGACGGAAGCAAAATACATCATTTTATAAAACATTGAAACTCTATGTGACATACGCTTGAAAAATATATTCCCGTCGACTGTTTTAGACAAAAATAAATATTTATTTATCAGTTAATGAAAGTGTTCTCTAAAATATAATTCAGAGCAATTTGGTTTAAAACTTATTATGTACTCATTATTCTAAGAAATTAATAAACATCTTTCTTCTTCGAAATCTGTTTCACACGCGTGATGCAAGAGCCACACACGCTTAGTAATATGACGAAAATAGACGATAGAAATAACACTTTCATCGCTAGACCAATGCCAAGTTCAATGAAACTTCGTTTATACAACATACAAACACTAGGGCTATGATGATTAAGATGTAGATAAAACTCAAAGGTTTAAGTAACCTTAGTTCAGTTTTAATGGAAATTAGTGATTTAAGGTACCGATCTACTATTCACGGCTTTACTCTAAAATATTTTGTCCGTTTTTCAGTGTCTTGAATAATTTATACTAACCCTTTCAATAAACTAGATATACTTAAATGTTCTATTTTGATGGAGAAATAATGAAGCATGTGGTTTTGTTTCTTCTTTTTGGGCACAATGTGTTTGAAGAAATAAAGAGACTTTTAGTCTAGTTCCAGGCAGTGCATAATTCAATTTTTAACGTGTTACACACCTACACGAGCATAAAATATTACTTCGTTTTGCAAATTTGAATTGCTGAACAAAATCGGGTTGAGCAAACGAAGCAAAAAGTGTAAATATTTATATTTTCAACAGTCTGTTCTTAGCGAGTTTGTTTGCTAGATACTATCGTTAGATATAATATGTGTGATGTAACGAACTGTGAATTTTTACCTTTCATAGCATTAGTATTAAATTTGTAGAATTAAGATATTTTATATTGAATAAACTTAACGATAATGGAAATCGTTTTCGTATATATGTTGGCCAAAATCACACCCTCAATTTGTTATCGATATTTACTCGGCGATAAAGTACATAATATAATCCTTCCTCAGAATTACTTTCATTGTTTGTCACATTCCTTATCAGGGCGAAAACATTAGCACCGACCTTCCACAACGCTCATATTATTTATAACCTTCGGTCTTCTATTACTCTAGCCTATACTTATACGTTACTATAGTTAGGTATCTAATTCCCTAAAAGCCTCAATTGAGGGCAGAAGGCCTCACCTTACAATTAAGTAAACAAATTCCACCAAACAACCTTGCGTTAAGGTTTATGGAGCACACGGAACGATGTTAATTTTAGGACGGTGATGTCATCCGAACATGATGGATCGCGGTTTCTAAACGCTCATATACTTGGAACATCTTGTTTCAGTTACAAATAAGAATACAAATAAAAAAAGGTAAATAAACAAAACTATGTATTGTATATTTACCAACGTATTTTATAACAATAATTGTATTCGGAAGGTTACCAGTTATGTAACGCAAATATACGTTTTTATATTCTAGAATCAAGCAATTATTCTTTTAGGTTAATATTTCTATAGCTAAAAACTCTTAGGTACGCTATCATTACATTGCACGCTACTTATACAGTATATTCTATAATTCCATCACTTATAATTCAGACGGTGTTACCTCTTCAAGTAGATAGATAAAAGAGGTACTATATGTTTCCTTAGAGAACAAAACTAGTCATACTAGTTAACCGGAGCTTGAATCAAAAGGCCTTCAAACCATAAAAAGTAGGTTGAACGCACGTAACGTCAATGAATCAATGGTGACTCAGCTGACGTCGTCTTGTGACGTTAAAATGACGTTTTCAATGAATGAGTTGTCTTTATAAAGAAGGTTTACATTGCGAATGAGTAATATTTAGCGTGATTTCCTTTTATTGCATGCGTAATAGTGGGTTTCGTATTTGTTGTGAAATATTTATGAGGTCGTTGGTCTATATGACTTTTAGAATTTGGCCATCTAATGAATTGTAAAGATTAATCGTATCTTATTTAAATTAATCCTGTATGGATTTATTTTATCAACTTACTAAGATAACTAGATAATATAGTATAAGTATCAAAATTCGAAAGATTTTGTTGTTATTGAAATATGTAAAATATTTAACAAAGTATTTTAAATTTTTTTGCTTGATCTTAAAATTATTTTTAAGACAATATATTGCTTAGTGCCAATACAATATATAATCAATGCTAGTTGCAACTCAGTTATTCATATTTCTTTTAAGATCACTAAATGAGAATATGAAAATGAGCTACAATCACTCACATCAAACGCTCATTATAACGCCGATTGTGATCACTGAAACTTCGCTCCCAACAGAACCCACTTACATTAGAACAAGAACAAATACACACTTTGTAGACATTATTTATTCACTTCGAAACCTATTTATTACATAGACATTTTCCTTAACCTATTCATCCAAAATTCCAGGTGAGCTGCGTCTCGGCACAGATGAGTCAGTGTTCAACGCGGTTCTCTGTTCTCGCTCCTTCCCGCAGCTGGCAGCCATTTTCCAGGAGTACCACTATCTCACCGGCCACGACATAGACGACGCAATCAAGAACGAGTTTTCTGGGGATCTGGAGAAGGCTCTCAGGGCTATTGGTGAGTGTTTTGTTTTGATTATTCAATAGATGTGTATGATACAGATGTAGGACTTAGATTTGTAAGGTCGAACTTTCATGGATTATTTAGTTCGTTACTAACCTGCAAAAGTTGAAAAATGCTCTGCAGAGTCAGTCAACTGAGCATTGTCTTTATAATGTTTGTAATAACTCATGGTTTTATTGTTTCTTAGGAAAAGAAATGAAAGGTATATTCAAGTATAACTGATTTATGGACCAAATTAGTGTATTCATCAAATTGAATAATTATAGTCGTCAAGAAATTCTATCAATAGTTTATAAAGTTTCTTCTCGTGAAAGTATTTGAAGCTATATTCAGCTAACATTTTGTTTTGGAATTGTGTAGCCATAACTTCTAGTTTTCCTAATTGATTACAATAAAAATCCCAAAGCAGTTTCTTAACCTCATTCCTTCTCCGTTCCAGTGAAAGTGGTACGCAACAAGCCGCTGTTCTTCGCGGAGAGGCTCCACAAGTCGATGAAGGGCCTGGGCACCAACGACCGCCAGCTCATCCGCATCATGGTGACCAGGTGTGAGGTGGACCTGGCCGATATCGCGGACATGTTCCAGAGCAAGTATGGGGAGACGCTGCAGAGTTGGATCGAGGTAATTTATTGACGAGTTTGGTCTATATATTCATACGAAATACGTCAGTGTTAATGTAAAAAAAGAATTCATCAGTAATATAGGAAAGTTAACCAACATGTATATTTGTGCAATGGTAGCTCTGTTGGTAGGGTTGTTACTTCGTCTACCGACGCGATGATTCATGCGACTAATATTGAATGAATTTTCGCAAGAATGGCAAAATACAAATAGTCTACGATGAAGGAACACATCGTGAGAAAACTCACCTATTCCTTGGAATAGGTAATGTTCAGTGCTTAAATAGGCGACTCGGTTTACTATCTGCCACGTTAGGTGCTGACTATTTGGTTAACAGTTTGCTCGATGTAGGCATAGAGTCAAAAACTTCGGAGTTTTGGATATGAAACTTTTTGTGAGGAGGAGGAGGTTATCAATTATTGTAGTATGTATGGGCTATTGCAGTGTAACTCATTTAACGTCGACATTGAACATACTTTTCACCAGATAGCACCCAGCGTTCAATAGTAACTATATTGGTTAAGGAAAAAAAGGTTCAATGTAGTCGGTTGTCCAGTACAAAATCGGTTTTTCATGATGACCGACTTAGTAAACTGCTTCGTCGTGTTATTATATACTCTCTTTGCGCTTTGAATCTATATCTAAGCTTACTTTATTTTTTGTTTCAGGGTGACTGTTCTGGCCATTACAAGAAGTGTCTTCTCGGACTATTGGGTCTATACTAAATAACCTTATAACACTTTTGAAGATGTTTCTTCTATATTTTGTATTGATTGAACACTTGCTAACTAATGTCGAGCTGTTTTGTCACAATTTGTATTTTTTGTTTGCATTTAAAAATGCGTTTCGTTTTATATAATTTTTGTGAAATAGCAATCCAGCTAATATATGTATAAGAAAGATGACGTTACTCATTGAATGAGTACTAAGTTAAAAAGTTATGAACATTTTGAATATTTTAAATAGTTTTCTATTGTATCGCTTGGTTACAACCAGTGTTTGTTACTGTATATGAGAAAATATTGGAAAATGAATTAGCTAGATACTAAACATATAATAATTGATATGACTTTTGCGTAATTGCAGATCTCAAAATATTCAATGTTTCACATGTTGCGCATTTCATAGATGACATTTCTCTACTGTTTTATTCACAATGTTGTTATATTATTAAAATACACAATGAAAATTTGCTTGCCAGGCAAGAGTTATACATTTATTTGAACACATTTGTTATTTGAAGTCAAAGCTGAGCTTTTTAATACAATAAACGTTGACATTTTATAAATTTTAATAGATATATTATACTACATAAGCTTTATGATAAAATAACCTCTATAGCACTATAAGAAACAATTAGAAAAGTGCCTACGTTTACTAATATAATCCGTGCCACATTAATATGATAATTTTACATGACACTTTAACGTGCCAATATTTTTAATAAAATCTCCAGAAATCGAAATAAACAAGAAATCTCATTAAATAACGATACGCCTTTAATTATTACTAAATAACAAGCATTAAATAATATTATAACCACCGTTTTTAGAAATAAAAAAGGACTGCACATTATAATAGTATTTTATTAAATTACATAATAATAATTAAGTCAATTTGGGAAATCTCATAGAATGCAAAAGTATAAGCATATTCTTATTAGTGAAAAGGAAAGCATATTAGTGCCTGATATTAATAATCTCAAATTAGCTTTTGTGCACGTGAAATTTTGCCAAATTTATTCGTCCTCAAGTATTTCTAGGTTATTGTACCACATATAACATTATAATTATTGCAACCGCAAGAAATACGGGCTCCTCAAATTATATTAAGTATAGATGAACGAAATGGTTGACAAAATTATTAGTATACATGGATTATTATACATATTTCTGTAAAACAGTATGTAAACAAATTTTAATAAATCTATTAAATTTTTTATGGATATTATTTGTTTTCTTTTTGTTACTTCCACTTGCATTCTGGTTGCCTAATTTAATACGCCATCTACATCGCATAAATAATATGAAAGTATATCGTTTCAAAGTTCAGTATAGCCAATAAATTAAGTATTATATACACACAAGATAAGAAGACAAACGCATTTCGACACGACATCGAACACGTGGTGTTGACCACATAGTACTCAATGTGACAGGTGGTAAGCCATGTCGTCATTTACAAGCACTAATTATTACCTGTTCGTTGAACAGGTAGGTCTCCTCGCGATGTTTTCCCTCACCGTATAATTCGATGCATATCGTAAATGTGAATAAGAATTAAGGAAATTATTACACTCATATTCTTCATTGCATTTGGTTTCTATAGATAATTGGATTCACAACACCTGGTGCTATTATAGAATTTAGTTATTAAACTTTCGCTCTAACTGGGACGTCAATAGAAAGATAATGAACTGTCTTTCTTTCCACCCGGTAGAGGCATATAAAGAGATTGAAAACAAATGAGCGATAGTCACAATAATTATGTGCGCAGTAAGTTTCTAGATGACTGGAAGTTGCTTCACTCATTCGAATTAACTTATGTACTTGTCAACTGATGTTGCATGGGTATTGACTAAAGACTATTATAATAATAGTAATTTAGTATATTAATTAAGGGGATGATATATAAAACGTTTTACTTGTGTGCCAATACTTGCAACTGAGGTTATAATATTCAAAATGGACATGAAAACTGCACTGGTTTGATTGTTCGCAATTTTTATTCAAGGTAAGTAATTAACTTCTATATGTTAATTGAATTTATTATGAATGTAACTTTTTAACCCAGGAACTAATTTCAACTTTTGCAGGCCACAAAAATCCTCTTCATTTATTATTAAAACTCGTTCAAACTTTATCACTTCACGTATATTTGGGTCATGCGAATTAAATTTCACCTTTGTACATTGCATGTAAAATATTGTTTGAAATATAATCCTCATTATAAATTAACATCTGACCTCCGTCATCCTACGCAAACAAAATCCTTTTCTTTATATACATTATAGGTAATTATTTTAAACCATGTTACGTGCTAGTCGGGAAATGTAAAAAAAACGCTGTCCTGTCCTAGCTGGGACATAAAAATAATGTAAACTAGCTGCCATTATTTTCGGCATGTCATAAGAGGCGACTAAGGGACCAGGGGTATATGGAATCTTTTGGGCGATAGGCTGGCAACCTGTTACCAAAATTCCATGACATACAACACCAATCAATATACATCCTAAAAAGTGAGCCAGAAGATGTTTTCTCGTCTCCAAGGTTCTGTCCATCCCGAAAGAGATTAAAGGACATGAATGTATGTGTAATTTAAACAACAGTCTACCTTATTAAACATTGGAAATAATAATTATAGGATTTCGAAATTAATTATGTTATTGGTATCGGAACGATTTGTGGAGGGCGCTATCTGCGTTTGGTTTGGGCAGTACCTTAATACGGGCTCTAAAGTCTTTATACATGGATTCGGGAGCCTGTGTTAGGGTTAATGGGGCCTACTCAGACTGGTTCAGTATCCGAAAGGGTGTGAGGCAGGGCTGTGTAGCTTCGCCGTGGCTGTTCAATCTGTTCATGGATAGTTGCTTGACTGATTTGAAAGAAAGTGACAGAGGATTGCGTATGGGCGAGTTGATCATTAAATGCCTCTTGTACGCTGACGATCAGGTTCTTCTTGCATCATCGGCGTGTGAGTTGCAGGAGATGGTCACTTGCATGAATGAGTCCCTTAAGAGGAAAGGAATGAAAATTAATGTAAATAAAACGAAAGTAATGGTCATGGAGGGACTTAGCAAGACAGAGTGCAAGATTGACATAGATAATGAAAGAGTCGAACAAGTGAATGATTTTGTGTATCTGGGAACACTTTTTACTAGTAACGGAAAATGTGAGGGAGATATTGAACGTAGAGTGTGTGCAGGTAATAAGATTAATGGGGCTATGTATAGTGTTATGGGTAGCCAGTTGATTTCTCAATCGGCACGTATGGCTATTCATAGGGCTGTGCTGGTTCCAACATTGACTTATGGTAGTGAAAGTTGGGTATGGCAAAAGAAGCATGAAAGTAGAATCAATGCCGTCGAAATGCGGTCACTGAGAAGCATGTTAGGAGTAACATTGAATGATAGAATTAAAAATAGTGTGATAAGGGAAGGTTGCGGTTTGAAAGAAGATGTAGTGACTAAGATTGAAAAGGGCATGCTTCGATGGTTTGGACATGTTATGCGGATGAATGATAGCAGATTGACAAAAGGAATATATATGAGTGAAGTGGAAGGGCGGTTACGTAGGGGCCGGCCTAATAAGACATATAACAGTCAGATAGACGCTATATTGAAAAAAGGTGACGTTAGGAGTACCTATAACCGCCGAGAGTGTATGAGAGGATGTATGAATGTCAATGAAGCGAAAGTGGTCTGTCAGGATCGAGACAAATGGGGATCCGTGATCTCTGCCTACCCCTCTACAGGGAATCAGGCGTGATGTGTATGTATGTATGTATGTATGTATGTATAATTGATACGGAAATATTAGGTTAACCATTTTATAGATGAACCTTTTAAAATGATTAACACCATAAAGTAATTATCAATTCCCTTTTAGGTTTCATCTCATTAATGATTAACGAAATCCGAAAGTTTTGGAGCTTAGAGTCATTATTTTTTCAAATGTCCTAATGGAAGACTATTGTACGGTCCAACTTCAATTTGAACCAAATTAAGGTCTTTAACGAATCTTTCCTAATGAAGCTTGCAATTGATTCAATACCCGTTTTTTGACAGAAAATTAATTTAATACACACATACAAAAATGTGTTGTAACAAGGTTATATCAAATTATAAAATTTAATGAAGGATAACTTTTTAAAGATTATACATACACTAACTGTGTGAAAGTAAATGGTGACAAAAACATGTTCTTTTAGAGCCTTCTGTCCTTATCAAACATTAGTTATAGTTAGTGTGTATGGGGAGGTGTGTTAATGTACCGAAAGTGGTTGGTCAGGATCGAGATAGATGGGGATCCGATCCCTGCCTACTTCTATACAGGGAAAAGGGTTAGAAGTCTATTTAGCGATGTAGTTATAGATAGTTTACTTAAGCTTTTGTAACTCTGAATTAACACCAATCCATTAGTGCAATATTCCTCAACATTCCTCTAACTAGAGAGGAAAGGTAGATAATATCTTATATTATCAATGACTGTACTAGTACAAGGGGTGCTTTGTATGTGAACATTGTGACATAAGACATGTAATAGCAAGTCAACAGAACAGATCGGATACTCCTGTGTTATACATTTGCTAAACCACAATGCAATACTGTAGGGTGACTGTCACGCAATAAAAATAAATAAAACTAACTTTTCAAACAAAATCATCTTATCTATCTGAATATTGTCTTTTAAGTATTCAAATGAAATTAGTATGGCTTATTAATTTTTCAATGATATATTTTTAGAGCTAATTTATCAAAGTCCTAAATAAAAAATACTTTTGAAATTTCACGATAATTAATCATAGCGGGGCAGTAAGAGGTTAACGTGGCAACGACGTACCCCCGTTTTGACCAGATAGTCAGTACTTAAAATAACATGTTATGAGGCGTGTCGTCATTAACAAGCTCGGACTCTTACCTGTTCCGAGGTATAGATAGATTTTCTCACGATGTTTTTTCTCGCTGTACAAGTCAGTGCATTTAGCAAATGTATTTTTATTACGATGGATATATAAATGATTAATATTTGTTTTTATTGGTACATCGGGGTTTGATCGTTGTACTCCACTGATACAGAGTCCAATCTTCACCGAATTATACCGACTACTGATTATCCCTAATGTACTACTAAAGCACTGTAACTAGTTTCGGAAACAATGAACATGAAACAAAAGAAAACATACCCTTACTTCAGATAGTAAAACACTACACTAGATATTAATTATCTTCTGTCTTGTATTGTCCTGTTTTCCGACCTAATTTGTACCCTAGTTTCCATCTAGTGCCAACTGTTACAATGAAATGTATTTTTCAATATGTATCATATATATGACTTACTGATAGTCAAACTATACTAACATGTAGCCTACAGACGGCTGGTCACTCTACAAAACTGCCTACATTACAGGGACAAAGGTAAGTTGGTGTTAACAATACGCTTTCAGGGTTAGTGCCAGTGCATTCAAATTGATTTCAGACCTCATACAACATACTCTAGCATCTGCATTAAAAAATTAAAACTACTGTTGTATAATATGTAATAGGTTAACACGATTTATTATAATTCTTAGGTTGACCATTTGTTTATGAATTTACATTGCAATTATGAAGAAGGCACGCGAGTCACTGACTATTTCGTAAGGGATAAATATTGTTCCAAAGCCCACGATTTTTATGAATGAACATGTACATGGGGTGTATAATTACGTTTCGTTACGACGATTTTTATGAATGAACATGTACATGGGGTGTATAATTACGTTTCGTTACGACGATTTTTCTCACAACGCATAAAGTTATGTTACGTTATGTTTATAGGAGTAAGTACCGTAGGTTATAGTAGTATATAAGAGAATAAAGTGTAGTTATCACACTTAACAACAGAATTGTTTCCTTTGAAATTTTGTGGTAAATTGCAGAAATTCCGCTCAGGTACTGCTAAGATGAGAATGGCGTGAGTCTTGCAGCATTAAAGTTTTATGCACTAAGACTTTGTTAAGAGTTTTAATAAGATACAAGACGTTTGCGGTTTCTCTTGCAGTTTTTCATAAAAATGCACTCTTTTCATTATGAAAAGAATACATTGCTTATTCCTACTGTTACTCAATATACGAGTAGTTAGACAAACGCGTTCGCGACCATTAACCCTTGCGGGGTAGTCAGAGGTTCAGGTTTCCATCTCCGCAATTGCGAAGGTAGTAATTATATGGCCACCTCGAACCTACGTTTTTATCAGATAGTAAGTACTCAATGTGACAGGTGGTAAGCCATGTCGCCATTTACAAGCACTGACTTTTACCTGTTTGGGGAATAGGTAAGTTTCCTCATGATGTTTACCCTCACCGTGTAATATTCGATGCATTTCGTAAATGTATTTTATTAGGAAAATGTACAAGATACATGCTCAAGCGGGATTTGAACCCTGTACCCACTGATATAGAGTCAAGCCCCAAACAACTGAGCTACGTCGAATTACGAGTAGTTAGAACATACTAATGTGTACAAAACTCGTGATGGAAACAGATAAAATTTAAAGTGACGAAGTCTTTCGCATAAGTATGCAAGTGTTCCCAATATCTCAACAAAGGCACTGCGCAGTCAGCAGTCGGCTAATACCGTTGGGACTGCGGCTACCGATGTCCGACTGTGCCACCGCTAAATGCAATATGGACAGGGTTAGCAATATCGGAATATTAAAAAAGATATTATGGATATAAAAATAATTAAAGAAAGAACCTTGTTGCGTATTCATGTTTAATCAAACATCTCCAATAGTTCGAAGAGAGATGAGATGAGGCTGATGTTGTTATTTATATTTAAAAAAAACAAAGTTAGAAAAGTGTGCCCTCACTATTAGGTACTTTTTATTTAATTGTCTTTTCGAATGTACTAGTTAATTTACAACATAAACCCGTCGAATAATTTATAAATTCATGTATGTATATTGCATCTCTAAATAAATTAAAAAATTTTCACAAATAGAGGTACAAATAGATTTGCAACCTTTCTATATATGATCCAATAACATCGTTATATTTGAATTAAATATCTTTTTATTTACCTGTAATGTTAATATTAAAATATTTTTTCAGTGACAACCATACTCTTTGTGATGTTTCCTGCATTACAAAGACAATTGTAAGCTTCGTTTCAGATATTCGGCCCAACCCACGACCTCGATTTTGGGTCAAGTTGCATGTAGAATAGAATGTAATGAGCTCCAGTTCAGTTTGACACTTTATAAAAGGCAACGAAGGATTAGGAATAAGGTATTGAACAGCTAGCTATATCCGCAAGATAGTCTTAATGTTAATAACCGATATTTGGGCATATGGATATTTGTCTGTGTGTCTACCGAAAATATTCAAATATGTCTTATATTTGAATATTTTCGGTAAATCTAGAAGATGTTAGGTAGGCAATATATCTTCAATGAATAGGTTTATTATTCTGCTTAGTCATTTATTTATATTAGTAACATTAGAACCTACTTAGCCTCAATATTCATATCTTTGGCACAAAATATATTTTTCCACTAAAAGTTAAAAATAGTGTACTCACCTAACAATTCTATAAATAAACACGCCCATTCGCTAGGGGCCATGGGGCAATCTACTTTAACACATTGCTAGCACCGCCGTAATAAAGTTGACCAAACGGTTAATTAAACCTCAATTACCTCTGTTAAATTTGGGTGAAATGTTTTGGTAATGTAGCATTTGGGGAACTATCTCTATAAATTTAGGTATGGTTGTAAAAACAGAGTTACCGTAAGCTCGTTTATGTTTGAATTGGGCTGGGTAAAAGGTTTTATTGTCTAGGGGTAGTGTTATGGGCAAGGTATACAGCCTGGATATTGAGTATTAACAACATACGTAGATATTATATCTTATACTTTATCGGTATCATCTATCAGCATTACTATTCTTACATCATTTAATGTGATTAAAAAAGTTGTAAATAAAAAAGTATTTATTATAAACTTAATTGTTTAGAAACTAAGCTTGCAGAGACAAAGTTTGAAATCGTGAAACGGTAATTTAAAGTTACGTCCGTTTAAATTGAATGTATTTCGGAGTTATCTCAAAGAAACTAGTATGAAAGGAAACTAGGATTAATCCGTAGTAGCAAGTCTCAAACGAGATCTTCATTTCGTGAGGTCCTTTGCAATGGCATCTAAGAGCTAACCTCAAAATATACCGGACCAAGAAACCTAATCTAGAGAAGTAAACTTACAGATATAATCTTCAACAAAAGTAAACTAACTAAAGTAATAATCTTAAAATAGTCAACGATCATTTAAAAAAAGTAATCATTTCTATAGTATGTAGTAATATATTATCAGCTTATAATATGATATTGGCAGTTGGGTGTGACAGAAGAATCTTAAGAGCAAAACCAATGCCATCGAAAGGCAGTCGTGAAATCGTTGTGGTTGAGAAGCATGTAAGTGTGATATTTTTGAACTGTACATCACAACTATATTTTATATTATTATTTTATATTTTATTTACATCACTGCAGCATCCGTCAATAAATAGAGTACTCTGACTACCTTAAACCTTTTTCAACTACGATATATTTTATTAACTTGTTACAATTCCCTGTACGAATAAATTCTCACAATCTCGCCTCTTATAAGATCAGAGTTTGTCCGACCACAATCCATTGCCGGCATTAAAAGGACAAATGTGATGTTGACTCCGACTAATGCGCTCAATGGATACTAACTGTAGACCGGATAGCCACGAAGCAAGCCTTTAATCGCTTTTATATAGTACGTAGTAGTAGGGTTGCATTATAGAATGGAATTAAATTAACTGGTGTCATATTACAAACAAACACGGTTCAAATATCTATAACGCAGCTCTTTATTTTCTGGTGTTTTCGCTTATTTATACCCATAAACACATTCAACGGGCCAAAGTAGTTCTAACTCTTTCTGTTTTTTTTCCTGAAATGTATGGCCAATTTTTAGAATTATACAAAGAGCAGTTAATCAATAAACATAACTCTAGTCTTCCTTCAGTTGTTTTGTAATAATAATAATAATTATAATATTAAGTGCAGGTGCGTTTATCTATTACTGCGTTCAGTCCTTTGGGAATGTGTGAACCTTATATACTTGGTGCCTAAAACTGTCGTGTTGACATTATTATTGGTAAAGCTTGTTAGCCCATCACGTTAACGTGCGTGCATTATTATATTCTATAAGAATTACCACTTTGTCCTACGTATTAATTCATCATAACAACTGAACGTACATACTCATCATCCCACAGTTAAGGCACTCACTGAACAAGTTAGACAAATGAGCAGCAGTGCCAGAGTCAAGCCGCGGTTCCAGATGTATCCATCAAGTTAATTTTGGTGACGAAATTAACCGAATATTCTCTTCTAACTAATCAGAGCTGTGGAGCCTTTACTCATAGGCTAGTTACAGCAAAGTGTACAATAAATGTGTGAATAAATTCTTACTTGACATAGTCTCCTTTTAGTGAGCCTGATGAAAAGCAAGGTTTGCTAGGCCAAAAACTTAATTGTAACAGTGAAGTGTATGTTATGGTACTTATGTAGTCGGTAATATCTATGTAATTTTTCTTTTTGTAATTATTTTATCTTTGAGTATGTTAAGAATTTTAAGATTTGCTTTCCTAGTATGCATGTTAATATATCTTTTCATTTATTTGCTCTATTTAATGACTTTTCATACTTCTAAAAGCACACTTCTGTTGAATAAACTGTCCAGTTTCCTTAACTAACTTACCAACTAATATTGTGTAAACGCACCACCAACTGGAAAGTTTCCCGATGCTTTCGAGCAGAATGCAGTTCACGAATTAACCACGACACATTCACACCTCTGTACCTCAGATCTAGTTACAGTTTTAGTGACGCTAGGTGGCACTGTACTGACGCCAAGGCTCGCTGTTAGCAGTTTTGCATTAGGTGAATTCGCACATTAGTTAATGATTTAAATGTAGGAAAGTTCGAAATCCTTACTATTTTCTCCCACCACCTTAGCTACTATCATTTAAATGCGCAGAATGTTCTTATTTCAGTATTGACTATCTGCTGAAAAGCGGATTCAGGGCCATTCAATACCTACTCCGAAATAATATTATAGACATATAGAATCGCAGAGACGAACCTCTGACTACCCTGTAAAGGATAAAACTTTAAATGCATGATATTATATTTATTCTTCCCTAGTTTGTTGTAGGTATATAGAAAGAGATATCAGACACCTTTTTTTAAACGAAATCAAATTATTACGGGCCATGTACCTTATTCTGTTCCATTTTAAATTCATTGTGAATCCAGTAAACAGTTTGAAGGTTGTCCAACGTCTTAAAATGCAAATGGCGACCGTGTAAATTATCATAGTGTTAGTATAAGCACTGAATTATTCTATTTGTTTAAGGGAAGCTTTTACCATTACCTCTGTTAATAATGCATTTGCTGGACGTTTGAAATTGACCTACTTCCTATAGAGTACCCGCCACATAAGGTGGCAGTTGGAGGCGTCGCCACAGTCGTGTAATCCAGTGTTGCCAGTAAACACGCCAAAACTAGCACTCACTGTGCCATACGGCTCGATACATTATATTGAGGTTTCATTTGTAACGATCTTTGGTTGCAGAGCTATAAACTCAAATAAAACAAATTAATATACCAAAGTCAAAATATTTTTATTCAAAATAGGCCCTATCATAAGCTCTCTTTGTAAGTTATTTTATGATCTAAGTACAAATTAAAAAAACTATATATTGACAAAAGGAATATATATGAGTGAAGTGGAAGGGCGGTTACGTAGGGGCCGGCCTAATAAGACATATTATATGTAACAGTCAGATAGACGCTATATTGAAAAAAGGTGACGTTAGGAGTACCTATAACCGCCGAGAGTGTATTAGAGAATGTATGAATGTCAATGAAGCGAAAGTGGTCTGTCAGGATCGGGACAAATGGGGATCCGTGATCTCTGCCTACCCCTCTACAGGGAATCAGGCGTGATGTGTATGTATGTATGTAAAAAAACTATTTCAAACATGGCACTGAGCATTGTCTTTACATATTTTTACCGAGGTTAGTTCACCAACCATTTCGGCTGCTCAAGATGCCACGTCATGAAGACCACGACCGCTCTGATAAGAGCGTAACGATTGAGAAGAAGAAGTTCAGCGGAGACCCTTGGAGAAGAACTAATAAGAAACTCCAGAAATCAATTTATTATAATCACCCTTAACAAACATAAAAATTACAAAAAGTGGGCAAAAAACACAACGCTGGTAATACTAAATTTACCTTTCATACAAAATAACACGCAATGGCGGAAACGTCAAATTTAGTTCCAAGTTTGGCTACTGCCACCTTATGTGGCGGGTACTCTAAGACTGCTGCATACATAAATTATATATGTATATTTTATTTTTTATTTATTTATTTTATTTGACTTCCGTGGCGCGATCGGTTAGACGTCTGAATGTTATTCATGAGGTCCCGGGTTCGATTCCCGGTGGAGGCAGAGTCTGTTAAGAACTACGCTTTTATTCTGCTTTCCAGTCTGATTATATATAATATATAATCATCTAGCTATATATAATAAGTATATATTTCTTAAATATACGTTGGCTAGTACCCTTAACACAAGTCTTAAATGTACTTAGCAAGGGGCTAGTTCAATTGGTGTAATAATGCCCTACAATATTATTATTATTCTATTTTTAATACATCATAAACATTCAAGGCCTATTCATTCATTGCGGGATAGTTAGAGGTTCAGGAGGTTAGGAGCTTTATAACAGAGTTTGTGATTCTATGTCCACCTCGAACTCCCGTGTTAACTTAATAATCAGTACCTAACGTGATAGGAAGTAAACTGTATTAACTTTTAGAAGTACTCAATATATCATATTGCATAGAATATGTATGTTACGTATGTATGAGATTTTTCCCTCAATGAAGTTCTGCGTTTTACTAATTTATTTACAAATTAACTTAGAAAGTATTTCATTTTGTAATTATGTCCACCCCAAAAACTATAATCGCCTTTTTCATAAAAACGATTTTAGTGCAGTTAACTTTCACCTCATAGATACACCAAAAATATTCCAAGCATCAAACCCATTTTAAAATTACAATAAAGTATTAAAATAGTTGAACAACATAATTTAAAAATGGACTGACCCATACGAACACTAAATAATAAATTGGTGTAATGGATTAATTTCGCGTGCAACTGCGTGCAACGTAGGACCAGCAAAAATTCAATCCAGTCAATGCCTGTCGAACGGTTTTAATTTTGAAACAATGCGCTGTGACTTGTTGACATATGGGAAATTTCATTGCGTGCACACTGGTGATTTAATGAATGGCTACAGTTGACTTTTTGGCACAATAGATCGATACAGTACATTAAATACATTTTACAACTAGGAACAAGTAACTGTCATTTGTCTTTCATCCTGGAAGTGAATTAGACAATCTATTTTTACACACATTCACGTCCTCTAATACCTTTGGTGAACAGAACTTTGAAGACGATAATATGTCCAAGGAAACCTTTTTAGTATGAATATTGCAATTGCATTTTATAATATGGAAAAATTGTTACAGTTTACTAGACTATCACCCAACAGATTCCATTGGTCCCTAGTCCAGTGGTCGCCTCCTACAACATTCCGGGAAGAACGGCAGCTAGTTTGCATTCTTTTGCGTCCCACGGTACTCCATTCTTCTTCTTTATTTTTTTTATAGAATATAGAGAAAACGATGACAATTCTAAATAAAATGAAGTATATTTTTTTGATTTGGTGTAAATATGACGTGTATTCGTACTGTCGTAATATATTAAACAAAATACTTGACATATTTTAGACCATTCAAAGTCAGCTCAAAATTTATTAATTGATTCATAAAACAGTGAGGCAAAGATAACTTGAGATACAGCCGTTCATTAAAATTTCAACGCGGAAGGTATCATTTTGAAATTCAGTTAAGCCTACGAGTAGGGACTTAGAATTTACAACAAAGATGTCTTAGAATAACTGATTTATTATGATATAATATTACTAAGAAATTTCGTAGAAAATCACATTACTGGATTTGTTGTTACTTGATATACTTTGTTAAGATTTGAAGATATTTTGTACAGAGACGCTCTACGCCATAGAATTACTACCTCCGCGATTGCGGAGATGGATACCTCAACCTCTGATTACCACGCATGGGTAAATAGTCGTTATCGTGTTTGTCTTTTTATCTATATTTTCGTCTATATATCTTATAAAATGAAACATATAAATTCTTCCTTACTATGCATTACATTTTGATTGTAATATAATTAAATAGCGTCTATTCTAAAACACTGTAAAAAAAATCGTCTCCCACAGATTGAACAAAAGGACTGTCAACTTTGGACTTGAAAATATTTTCACATGTTTATATCATGCCTTCCCCCGCCTTCTTTTGTTTACATTTGTATATTCCCTCGATTCATGTTTCCATATTCTAATTTATTTGATCCGTCCGAATGTGATCCGTGTGAGTTCAATTTTCGAATTCCGCTATTCTTCACCCTCGTAAAACTAGCCACTTTCCCGCCAGGAAAGAAGACATTTTATTACTTCCTCCTCGTTCCTTATTTGTTCCACGAAGACGCGGCCCGTGGCTGCTTTTTATGGGATGTATGAATTGAAGGGTCGAGTGGTTCGCACGTAATTTGAATTGGCTGTAGTTTATGTTAAGTTTTGTTTTCAAAGTGCGAGAGATGGTATAACATTTTTTTTGTAAATAAAACTACGTAATGTGGTACCAATGTTCCATATGTTAAGAAAACCCTAATATTCGTGCTAAAAAGTGGCCTAGCAGAAATTATTGTGTCTCTGATTTTATTTTCAGGTATAAAGGACATGGATATAAGTATGTACTCCTACAAACCCAACGTAACCTAGCAATCACGTAGGTAAATCTTACATATTTCTTATATATTATGTTCATATTTCGGAGATGAAAGCTAGAATTTCTAACTTGTAAGGAATGAGGATTGATAATGATAAGTCTTTTGAGTAAAACCTATGTATTAATTCAACTTATCCATGTTCATTTACGATAACCTATTGCTTATTAAATAAGATATTAAATTGTCACTGCCTAAATATATTTCAAATTCAAGATTGTTTCACATATGTCGTGAAATTGGACGGTTATAAACAAGTTGCTTTTCAAACCCTGATGTTTGTAGTTGTTAATAACTACTATTCCCTGAAGTGCGATGAGAGACTACAATGTAATGTTAATGTAGGCTACATAAACCTAGTTAAAATGTAATTTTAAGAAGTTTTATAGTTCTCTATATTGTTTAATAGCATATAAATAGTTGTCTCATAAATTCCCCATTTTAACATACTCGTATTTATTACATGTACATTAATTCCTTAATCTTTTTCGGGATGGACATAACCTTGGAGACAATAATATCTCCTAGGTCACTTTTGAGCCTAAATATCGTTGGTGACAGTTTGCTAGTCCATCACTCAGTAGATTCCAGTCGCAACCTACGACATACCGGGAAGAATGTCAACTAGTTAGCACAGTATTAAGATCTCATATTAACAATGAATCCATTAATTGACAATAAAAAACATATTTCATTGCTTCCTCTAAAAATTCACTGGTTTGTGATATATTATAAACACAATACATTATATGAGACTTAAACATCATTTTCTGCCCACGATTATTGACTGTATGAAAGAAATATTGAATTAAAATGATATTACGGACGGATTGCGGAAAACCTTTCATTGCACAAAAAGTATTCACGGATCAAATGAACTATTTAAATTTCAGATATAAACGTCAATTTATGCAATCTGTTCGTAGTATGCCATGTTTCGAAGTACAATCATAAATAAAGCAAAAACCGATAATAAGAACATTACCCAGATCTCAATTAAACTAATTAGTGCCGATACAAAAACTGATTGTAATTAATAATACAAACTCAATTAATCCATTAAATATTTATGTACAGTCGTAAACAGTTCATTCAATATGGCGTACCTGACTACGTCGTTTTTTTTAAGAGTTATTTCGTTCATTCGCTCACTTTTTTTTATTTTTTTTTATTAATTGAATTCGAATTAAATTCCCTTTTTCATGAACTTTATAGTATGGGAAATTCTGAATCGATTATTATTAACTGTTATTACTTAATCGTTCAATATAAGCAAACTTATTTTATTTATAACCACTTTTAAAGTAACTTGAAGCCACAGCAATGTCATATCAACCATTCACCAATATTCCACGTCAATGCCATCCATACTCCGTCAGTGACCCAGGAAATTTTAGGTCTTCGATGTTTTAATTGCCCCAAAACGTTAATAGGTATACGTTAAGAAGAGTGTTATTTATCAGTTCGATAAGAGTTCATTTTATCGACACACTGAATTGACTGTACATTGAAAGACATTATCATGCATTATTGCTTATTTATGCACGCATCTGTTAATGGAAGCGTCGAGTATTTTGAATGCGAGTAGTATGTTCAATATACCAGAAAATAGTTGATTCAAAGTATTTCACGCGCGCTTTATGCTTATACAGGCGATCAGTTGGAAACTTGTTATTGAAACATTTCATGGTGAATTAAATGTATTTTCTATAATCTATTATATTATCTCTCACAGTATGAAGGTGTAGGAAATAATGAATATTAACCTTAACATAGAGTCGTCGTTGGTCAACAAAGTCAGCAGCTCACTGAAAGTTGAAAATACAAATAATTATTTTCGGCTGAGTATTTAGTGAATTGTGATGCCGATCTGGCTAAATATTTTCACTTTGGAATTATATTTGGATCCTCAACTGGAACGAACCGAAGAACAAGGAAGAACAGAACTGGAGCTTCGACTTCGATTGTAGCGGCTGGCGGCGTTGGTGTAACCATGGCAATGGAATAACAAGAAGTGCAAACGCCAAGGCATCAGTGTTTGCACTTGAGCCGACATAACATTAGTGGTGAATGGCTTATTAAAGAATAAAAAAAACCTTAACATAGAGTAACTAGCTTTCCTCTCTAGTCATTATTATTTAGACATTATTAGTTTTGCAATTCTATAATTTTATCCTATTATTAATATATTAGAAAACAAATTTATAATACCATCACGAACACAAACTAGTAGATTAGATTATCAATTAATAACCATGATGCAAGAGCAAAATTGGTCAACTCACCAAACTATGTTTATTGAGCGTGTTAACAATTCGACAGTGCAATTACCGTGCACTGAAAGCCGATTTTGGCTAATCAAGCAACACAAACATGCATTTTGTGAACATTCCAGTCACATAAGTATTTAGTTGTCTGTTGACAGTTCATAATGAAATAGCTCGTTAGTGATATAGGTGCCACAGTATTATGTGTGTGTGTATTTGCCATTCAGCGGTATAATGATTGGTCTAAGTTGAAAATTAATAGTTGTTTTCTTTGTTATTAGACGATAAGCTCACTTCACTAATGCACGAACGAAATTAAATTATTAATATGAAAACTATAATATAAATTGAACAAAAATGACATGGACTAAAGAAATATAACAACGACCTTAAGAAATAAGGCAAATCCTAAAAACTTAGTCCTAGAAACTTATTTATAGATAATTAAAAATTACAATATATTTCCTGAAAATTAAGACATGTTCTGAAAATTTATGTGCAACGTTATGAAATCATACCATTGTTAGTGTTTTCTTTCCAACTAAAGAATGCACAGCTGCAGAAAATACTACATTCAAATACATTATTATAAAATTTATAATATAATCAATGACTAAACTGTGTCTCCACTGAGAATCTAACCCGAAACCTTACTGTATCACTTAATTGGTTAACCGTTAGCTCTATAAAAGTCTTTATAAATCCATATATTAATGACTCAATATTACAGTCTCAAACCTATTCCAGAAGCTTGTTTGACCAAAGCCCCAGGGACTAAATTAGTTTTCAACTTGCATGTCGGACTAAAAAAATAACTCGTTTAGTTCGGAACTTATTTTGTGGGAGCTACGGAACAATTCCGAAGCCTAAATTAGGTTTTATTTCTTACCACGTTTTAGTTTAGTTTTTGTTATCTAAAAGAAAGATAACTATTTGTTGATAATATACTCGTTAATGTCCTAAATTAGTCTCGTTTAAAAAATTACTGAGTGTTTAGAAGTAAATAGCTTGGCTTTATGACTTTAAATTAAATCGAAAATATAAAAATACTTAAAGGAATAATTAAATCTAAATAAAAAGAAAACATGCAGTGATTTATAATAAAATAGTCACATCACATAAATATAAGTGTAAATGTACATAGAACAGATATTTACATAAATACCTTAATAGAACTTTATACAGTTGTATAAAGTCTATGCTACATAATTCTCAAATGGGAATTTTTATTATCACCCTAATTATTAAAATGTGTATGTGTTATATGAATATTAAAGTTTCATTTTTCTTCCACAGGACAGTTTTTAACAAGCACAATACTTTGCGAAAAAACGCTCTTAAAATCCCGCAAAAGTTTTGTATCTTGTTAAAAGTCTCAACAAAGATCTAACGCGGACAACTTCGCAGCGGCTCGTGGTTCATAATTCACCAAAGCGCATAAATAGTTCAATGCAACTTTTATTACTACTATTTAAGGAGGTTTCTTATCCTCTTATCTTTTTCTTAAAGAGTAAATGCTTATGGCCGACTTTAATCTTAAGATTGTATGGCGTATGTAAGATAAAACGCGTTGTCTATTTATTTCTATATCTACGAATATTTATGTCCAGTTCATAAGTCCATATTAACCATAGTACGAGGTGAACAATATAATCTACGTAATTGACAAAGTGTTTTTGTTTTGTTCAGTTTGAGTATGTGATTAGAAATATGATGTGTAAAATATTCTATAATGGAATAAGTGAAAAAAAATTGTATCATTATGTACATATTAACGTCAGCAAAATACACGAAATGTTAATCAATAAATATTTACTAAACGGCGGCTTGATTTTATCCTAAATAAGAAGAGGTAGGTAAGATAAACTTAACGTTCTAAGCGGCTACCACAGATTCCGTAGTTCGATTCCATGAAAAAATAAGCGTATAGTTTTTAAAATTTAGGTCAAATACAATAGCCATTTTATAACAGGAAAGAGGAAACTCAAAGGCTACTATGCAAATAAATGTGAATAAATAACAGAACGCCTTTTGATATTATAAGTTGCTTTCATAGACAGAAAATTGGCTGAGTAAACTTCTTTTCCAAATTCTGCCGAAGTTTCAAAACTTGTTAGTTTATAAAATTACGAAATTCTTAGTAAACTCTATAATGTTTTTATTAGTTGTGCTATTAAAGCTACTTAGGTATTATATAACTAAAGCTTTTAACTGAAAGAAATAACTAATAACCCGAGCATGCATAATGGGATGCTTACAAACTTATGTTTTAGGAATTTTGAGTAACAATATCTTTTTGCACTTGCACAGATAATAATAATAATAATCCTTTATTGAGATTCCACATTATACAAAAATTAAAAAAAAGACGTAATATAAAATTAACAATTACAATAAAATTCAAAATTACAATTCAATGTCAGTTACATTAAGCGCGCCGTGGAGATCCCAAATGGCGTCCAGCTCGGCGGGAATCTACGGAGCGCGAGCTCAGTAAATCCGCCGATTTTCAGCTGGCGGCTCACAGAGGGTAGTATAGTAGGGTATTATAAAATAATGCATACATTAAATCAAAAATATAACGGTGAGTAAAATGTGAAGTGTATTACGTGTACATAAACTATTATTAAAACTATAAATACGAGTGAGTGTAATGTACGTGTGTAATGTTAATATTAATTAAAGTTGCTTTACGACGACTTTCATTACGGAACTTCCTTTTGTAAGGACAATAATAATTGTTTATAGTGATCCTTAAAAGTGTGTGTGCTCTGCAATTGTCGCAAAGGAGGTGGAATGTTATTCCAGCATTTAGTTGCTGCGTAATGAAAGCCACCCTCAAACGCAGCCGAGTGGTGCTTATTTAGCTCCAGAGGCGCCCTAGCAACTCGGTCCCTGCCAGAACGACCACCTCGTGAGAACTTCAACCTCTCATACAGGTATGGGGGATCCTGGTACTTAATTACTCTGTGAGTAAGGCATGCAAGGTGCAACTGACGTCGAGAGCCCATTCTCAATAAGTTAGCCCTATTGAGATACGGAGTGACGCGCCCACGACGCGGCACACCAAAGCAATACCGGCAACATGCATTTTGCACCCTCTGCACAGCCCCCGCCAGACTAGCACTGATACGAGGCCCGTAGACCACGTCTCCGTAGCCAAGTCTTGATAACACGAGGGCGTCACATACTGCCACCCGTGACCTTTCAGATAGGACATCACGCACACTGTACAATGCCTTAAGTCGGAAAAAGCAACCCGATATGGTTTTCTGTACATGCGACCTAAAACTTAATCGCTCATCAAAGATAATCCCTAAATTCCTAGCCTCAATAACACGCTCAAGGGCATCACCTCCAATCATGACAACTGGATTGAGTTCCTTCATAACATCTAGATGTAGCCGTCTGCCTAGCAGCAAGAATTTAGATTTAGTAGGGTTTAGAACGAGAGCATTACGATCAGACCATTCCTGTATTCTCAACAAGTCATCGATCAGACGAGACACGTGCAAGGTAATCTCCCCTGGAGGAGCAGAAATATAAAGTTGGACATCGTCTGCGTACAGGTGATATCGGCAGTTTTGAATTTCATGGTGTAAGTCTGCAGTATAAATAATAAATAACAGAGGCCCAAGGATAGATCCTTGAGGAACCCCCCGACTCATATCGCCTGGCTGGGAGAAAATAGTGGAACCATCGTTTTTAGTCAATTTAACTATTTGTTTCCTGTCACTGAGGTAAGAGATAAACCATTTCAGCGATGCAGAGCCAACACCATAGTATTGGAGCTTGGTAAGTAATAAATTTATATTTAGGCAGTCAAATGCACGCGAATAATCTAATAATGTCAGTATTGTACCCAATCCCCTGTCCTGGTCCGTCAAAATGTCATCAGTTACCTTGAGTAAAGATGTGATCGTTCCCCGCCCCTTCCTAAATCCAGATTGATATTTAGAGAGAATTCCCTCGTAATTTATGAAAGATGACAGTTGTGAATAGATAATTTTTTCCAGCACTTTGGATAGAAACGGCAATATGCTAATGGGTCTAAGATCCTTCAGTGCTGACGCATTATCATGCTTGGGTATAGGAGTCACCAGAGCATACTTCCACCGCCGCGGCACCCTCCCATGAGAAATGGACACATTTATCATGTGAGTAATAGTTGATAATGTCCGCGGCAATGTGCACAGTACCATATCCCTACTAATGTCATCAACCCCCAAGGCGTTAGATTTAATGGACATGATAGCTTTCAATTCTGTGTCCTCCGAGACCTCATGTAAGTGCAAACTATTATTACTGAAGCGGGAGTCTTGAAATTTAGTAATTTCAGTAACTGGGTCTTTATCTGAACCCGGGATATTGAGGAAGTGATCATTAATTGTATCTGCATTATTGAAACTTTCATAGACAGAAGCAACTTCTTGAGTCATTGAAAGGCTGGTTTTGATGTTTTGCCAAAAGGTTTTACTGTTGGTTGCGACACATGTCTGTTGACAAAATCGTTAAAGTACGCTCGCTTTTCACTTTTTACACTTTTAGCTACTAATTTTTTAAGCTCTAACCAGTACAATTTATGTGCATTTTTATGACTTCTTTTGAATTTGTTGAATGCTTTGTTACGTAACGATATCATCAATCTAATGTTATCTGTTAACCAGGGGGGAGAACGATCGCTTCTTACCTTGGCTATTCTGAGAGGTGCATGAGTGTCAAATAGAATTCGCATACAATGTTCAAAATAATTAATCATGTCGTCAATATCCGTTAATGTCAATAAATGTTCAAAGTCAATATTACATAAGTCAAAATTAAATAGTTCCGTGTTAATATTTTTCAATGCTCGGTATTGTATAATTTTAGGAATGACCTTTGGTTTGGGTATATAGACAGATAAATTAATCATTAGATGTCCATATGAGCCAGTAACATTATATAAACTAATATCCTTAACGCGGGCATTAGTACACACAAGGTCAATCAAAGTTTCATTATTAGATGTCAAGTGAGTAGGCTCCGATACCACCTGCTTAAGACCCATGTTATTAAGAAAAATTGACATTTTAATGGTATCTGACGTATTTAATTGCAGATTTATATTAAAGTCTCCCATCAGCACAATATAGTCATAATAACCAAATGAAGTGATAGTCTCTGTGAGAGATTCAATGCACATGTCAACGCCTATCCAGTTTGGCCGATAAACCAACCCGATGAGCACTCGTTGGCCATGCGCCTTGGTTGTAAGCCACAACTGTTCCAGACCCTGACTCACGTGCATCAAACGTCGGACACAAAAGTCATCCCTACGTAATAGGCCAGACCACCACCACGACCCCCCTTCATAGATTTCGGTCTAGGCTGGCTGATCAGGCGATATCCCGGCACCATTGGAGCCGTAGCGTTTCGCCCAGATAGCCAGGTCTCACATATGCCCACTACATCGCTCTGGTGCAAAGTCATTGCCGCAGTAAAATTGTCATGACCAGTATTCAACGACCCTGCATTATATAAACCAAACTGAATCAATTTATTTTTTGCAGTCATTATCACACATAAACTAAATTCCCATAACTAATATCCCAGTCAAAACAAAAAACTAATAAAAATTCTAATAATCCGATTAAAAAAAAAATTGATATTCAATTTATAATGCTCACATCCCTTAAATAATAATAGATTCACGTCAAAGCTAATGTCAATATAAGAAAAATTGATTTTATTTAAATATGAAATGTAATTGAGGGTAGTGTAAAATAATTGTGAAGTGTAATTGTGTTGAATGATTATACAATATTGAAACAATAGAATTTTACTTAAATAATTGGTTAGAAATACTATTATATATGGGTTAGTCACTCTAAATGAGTATTTTAGGATCACCACAGCATCCACCACACAAAGGACATTAGGAAAATCTATGTGAGTACATTTATACAAGTAAATAATAATGATAAAAGTTATTAATACAACATTAAAATTACATATGATTCTTTTTACTTTCAGAACCAACGTGGAGGCACCCAAAAACCCTTTGCAGATCACCCTCAGTACGTACCCGGAGCCGAGGCGAATCATCCGCACGCTCACGGACGAAGATCTTCCCATCACGGGTCCAGACAAATCGCAAGCCAAGCTTGGAGCCCAGCTCCCGCGCCCTGCGGAACAGTTGGCGATTGTGATGGGTCAATCGCTCGTTGACGTAAAACTTACGGGGACCGCCAGGGAGATCGAAGCCCTCCGTCGTGGCACCGCGTCGCACCCTGGCCTGCTGGAGCAACTGGTCCCGGACAGCACGGCGCGCCAGCCTCACCACGATCACCCCAGGTTGTGCGGAAGTACTGGTGCCTCGGCCCACACGGCCTACACGCGAAACGTGTGCCACGTCTTGTTCGTGCAGCTCCACGCCCAGCTTCGTCCCAACCGCCTTCACAATGTGTTGGAGCCTTTCCACCTTCTCTTCAGGGATACCAGTGATCTCCAACTCATCAAGAAGAAGGTCCTGGTCGCGGTCGTTGAGTTCCAACCTCAGGTCGTCCACCGAGCGCATCAACGCCTGGACCTTGGACCAGATACAAGAGATATTTTTTCCTTCGTCTCATTTAAAATATCTAAAAAAATCTACTAATGGATAGCTTAAAACAAGAAGTTTAATATGACATAAATAAATGTAGAAATGTAAAAAAAATATAATATTTTTTTAATTTGTTTGAACTTTATTTCACATGAGCTTGAAGAATTACTTAGGTACGTATATCGAATAACGAATTGAAATTGACATATAACAGAGGACCAAACTGTTTACCAAATACAATAACATTATCTCTCTAAGTGATTTTGTAGTTAAGGCATATTAAAGTCTATTTTACAATTCAGGAGTCATAGTATTGATTGTTCATAATAATGAACATTTGAAATGGTGTTACCCATTGTTTAAAATAGATTATTAATTCACAATGCGCTTCGATTTATAGATAGATAAATAGAATCGAAGTAAAGATAAGATTTGTTTATGTTCTCATAAAGATAAGGGGTAAGATACCCTTATGACGGGAAATCCGTTCGTGAGTACCATGTTAAATAAATAACTTAATGCAAAATTTATCATCCTTATCAACGAATTTCCTTAATATCTGACATTAAAATCAATAAAAAAATGTATTACAGTATGTAGATGCAATACATCATACAAACAATGCTGCTAAAGCCTTAATTTGAGCGAAATTTTGTGTGCATTTAGTTAATGAGCATATGAATATGGCTAATTAACAATACCGTAACTATTAACCGACTGTGGAACTGAAACATCATATGTAGCTTCCTACATCAGCCGGCAGGAACGAGTATAACACGACTATGTATGATTATGGACGATTAAGGTATAAGGTAGGTTAATTTCCTTCAGCCCCAATTATCTACCTCCCCCAAACACTCCTCTGGATCTGAATGGTACAACAGAACAAGTACTCAAAGGCTCTATGCAAATCGATATGAATAAATAACGGAGCAGGGATGGATGCGAAATTACATCCAAAGGAGCTATTTTTCATTGAGCCTGAATAATTTCTTTTGAAAGTTATGCCGTTGACTCTTGTACATCTCTTGAACAAACGAGTGCAGATAGATAATTTCTGATACCTTGACAGTGGTACAAAAAAATAATCGTAGTATAAAATGATGGTTATTGAAGGAAATTAAAAGTAGGTTCGTGGATTAAATATTTATATGATTATTATTTTCTTAAATAAAATGAAAATGTTTTTATTTAACATAAAGATCATAAAATCACTTATCGATCGTAAAAAAATATCATTTATATATTATATTATATTACAGGTCGGAATCGGGTGTGATATGTATTTGCATAAATAGTCTTAGGCGTTAAGTGCAATGACTACAGTTTACTTTATTCCTATTTTTATTCATCGTATACCTTTACTAATAAGAAATTTATCTGAAGTGTTATATAGTCGGGAACCATCTATATCAATAAACAACAGTATTTATATTCAGGATACAAACGCTATACCAAACTACGTCACTATACCTACATTCCTAAACATCTACACAGAGTAGATGTCATGTTGATACTCGCTTTCACGTTGCAATCACAGACTATTGTCCTAACGGCAGACAGATATAATACGCAGGGCGCCCGCCTCTTTGAATGGAGACCACTTAGCCTATAGTATACGTACTTACTGAATTATAGGTTGTTATAGGGGACTAGTTAAAGGATTGACTATTTAGATTTTCATTTATTATTGTAGACTACACATACATATGTCCTTTAATCCCTTTACGAGAGTACAGATGTTTGAACATAGAATATTATGTCCTAAGTCACTTTTAAGAATTAATGGTTATAATGTCGTGTGAAACATTAGTGACGTGTAGCTAGCTCAACGCTCAATAGATTATATTAACCCTATGCCCCTTAGTCGCCTCCAACGACGTAATCGGCAGCAAGTTAGGATTGAATTTAATTCCCAATCTAGGAATTTCTGTACGATTTATTATTTTATAATTCATTATTCCTAATTAAATATCTAGCTTATAACAAAAAAATGTAAAATTGTTTTAAATTTAATACCTTTATCGGATGTTTGCTTTTGTTTAAATATTAATATATAAATATTCATATCATAAAAATAATTTAAAGTTTTCAGAGAGCAATTTAAATATACTTGCAAAGTATTCCTCATATCATTTAAAATACCAGATAAGGCGTCTGAATTCATAGTTGATAGCGTCATATTCTGCAAAGGCTCTGTGAAAGAAGGTTTTATCTAACCAGGAACCGGCCACCTGCGACCCTTAAATGAAACTGTTCAAAGGAGGTTATATTACAGGAGGTAAATACTTTATCTTCCTGCGTTTTAGTTTTCAAAGAAACTGAAATTTAAACTGCGGTACTTAAATATAACTATGTTAACTACTTGAAACATACTTCTAGATTAACTAGAAACACAGCTATTACTACTTTATGTCAGTGAAGATAAAAATATTTTCTCTACCGTGAAATTTGAAGATCATTCATATATTAATAATTAATAATAATTAACAAATATTTTTTTGGGTACGGTACCAATTTGGAAACCAAAATACTTGGTGGAACCCTCATTTAAAAAAATGGTTTTCCAAAGTGCAATCTTTATTAAAGGCACCATGTAAATGTTACTAATATTATTAATTACTTTTGAATCTGAATTGTGATTTGAACTAGTATTATTCTATTAACGCCAGTTACGAATACCAAACGTAGCACAGAATAAAAACTTTAAATTGTACCCACACACAATCTGGACTAGCAGTTGATGCGTAGAAAACCCTATTGGAAATCGGAAATAAAACATCTACAAAGTATTTGCGTCAACTCGATTCAATCTGTGTCTCTATTGAGCTCGTCAAACATGCGAGTTTGTGACAGAAAAGAACGGAAAACCACGATCCAATATCACGCGTTTCATAAAGTATCCTTCGCTCACGACGAAGTTTTAATTGCATCTTTTTTATGGACTTTGATGAAATGTAGAGGGCGGTCAGTGTCATTAAAGTATGCACGTCCATGTTGCTACGCCAGTGAAATCGCATTTTCAGTAGGGAAACGAGAACTCAGTTTCAGTAGTGGAGTAATTAGACTAAAGACAGGTTGAATTTGCGTAATCTGTTTATGTAACTGTATGGAAACGCTATCAAAACTTTTGATCGCTTTATAGGTTCATTGATTACTACTTATAACTAGTCACTACCTTATCTCCGTCATAAATTTGATGAAACTGCATCTTATGACGTGCTATATGTTTATTCAGCATTTACCATTCTGTCACTTATCGTTTATCTTTGTAAAGAATCATATTGTCTGTATACCGCGAATAACATCTTTCTATCATCATCATCATGTCATCTGTCTATGGTGAATGGAAATAAATAAAAAATGATAGTCTCAGAAGTATTAACTTATTTTCTAAGAATAGATTTTAAATGTAGACTTCTCTGAACCCTTGCTTAGCTTCCATTCTTCACTAAGTGGTTTTGTTAAGAACAACAAAGTTACCATTACATTACGGGTTTTGCTATGCGGTTCTTCCCGACGACTTTGTTGTGGTTAGAACTTCCTACTCCATTCTGGAACATGAAAATGCTGCTTTACATACGAGAGGTAACTTTCATACATATCCAACGTTTCTTATTCTCTTATAGTTGGATAGAGTAATAGCAATATACATCTATACACATTACACCCGTATCCTTGTAAAGATGTAGGCAGAGGTCACGGATCCCCATCTGTCCCGATCCTGTCAAACTTCTTTCGATTCATTAACACTCATATACCTCCTCATGCACACTCGGCGGTTAAAGGTACTTCTAACGTCACTCTTTTTCAATATAACGTCTATCTCATTTGCATATGTCCTATTGGCCCGATCTCTACCTAACCGCCCTTCCACTTCACATACATACATACGCCTTTCATACATAATTAACCGAAGTTTATTATACCCTTATAGTTAGATAAAATGATGGCTATATCTTACCTAGTTTACCTGAATTTCATCATCAATTAATCCAAACCAAGATCCTTTGTATAATCACATGTTTTAAACTCGTTAACATAAGGTAGGAGAATATAATGAAGTATATATTTTAACGTATTTTCAACTTTTATCTGAGAAAGACTCTCGGTACATAGCCGGCCGCTTTTCCTCCGGAATAAGATGTAGGAGAATGTCTGATGCAAAGTAAACTCGGTTGTCCTTTATAAAGCCACTTATAAACGGACGAGAGCTACGCAAAGTGCATTGGTGCACTTAAGGCTTCTTCAAAAGATCAATTCTATCGAAACTCCGCTACAAGCAATTTTAAATTAGCTTGGGGCTATTTTAGTTGTTTTCCGTGATTGAATATATGTAAGTATGATGTGATTTTTGATTAGCCGTTCTCATGTTAGATACTCGTATTATGAACAGTTCTTATAAAATGGTTCATACATTGCTGACCATATTTTCAGAGAATATCGTTATGTATCAGACACTGTATCGCTTATTAAGCATATCGTCTAGAATTTTGAGAATACTAGACTATTCTCTTGTCTAGTAAACAGTAAATAATCAAACTTTTTTCAATATTGTGGCAGTCATTATGTTTCTATTTCACTAAAAAACTATTCTTGGGATTTAAGTAATACAGTTAATAAATAATGTCTAATATGTTAAGTTCAAAGTACCGAAATGACAACTATACGAATGAAAAAACACGTACATAAATTATAAACGTTTATGTCGTCACCACAATATGACTGAAAACTTGAAAGTCATTGTCACATCAAAATAATATATAAATGAAATAAAATTTGGACATGTTTATTTACAATATGTCAATTTCGTGTCATGCACATGTGATTCTATTGTATTCTCTTTGTATTTCATTTTCCGATGTAGTTTACGTATTTTATTAATTTTGTACAATTTTGTTTGAAATTCATATTTTATCTTTCAGTTCTAAATAAGAATCATGGCAGAAAAGAAAAATGTGTACCCACCGTCAGTGGAAGCAGATAGGAGACTGCTACCGTATCATACTTATGAGGAATATCTTGATTCGTTAATAGAAGTTGAAGATCTTAGGAACCTTAGGAGCTTGACCTCGGCAAGGACTATTGCATCATTCGGATACAGGTACCAACGTTAAAAGATACTTATTCTAACAAAATACAAGCAGTAGTAATATCACAAAAGAATTCCATGAACTATAGTGTTATAATCCAGACTCTAAGGTTATAAATACATATACATAAACGTCCTTTAAATCCTTTCGGGATGGATAGAACCTTTGAGACACGATAATATGTTCTAGGTAGGTATATGGTAAAAATATTGGGTTTGTGACGTGATATGAAACATTGATGATGACAGATTGCTTGTCTATCTCCAGATAGATTTCATTTACCCCTAGTCTTTTAGTCACCTCTTACGACATGCCGAAAAGAACGACAGGTAGTTTACATTATTTTTACGCTCCTGCTACGGGATTAAAAGCTAGGATAGATATGTAAACTACTCGTGAACATACCTACCTTTACTGAAAGCATGAGTCTGAAGATTTCGAAAGTCCGCAAAAGTTAATTGGTTTTATTTTTGATGGAATTTCAGTTTTCAATTCAACATTTTTATATTAGCTCTTTTACAACCGGTTGATATATAACTTGTGACTTTGATTCACTAACTTTGTAACTTAATAGAGCATTCAGTCCTGATATCTCGGGATCGTCTTTAGTTCAGTCTCGTGTAATAAATATATCCAAATATCTATTGAAAAAATAAACATTAGATATCTATTATTGTCAAAATAAAAATCTATAAATTGCATTGTTTAGGACAAAAGGAGATACTTTGGGCGAAAAGGAGTTTTATAAAAGAAGAGCATATATCCATGATATCGTTTTTCCTGTGGTGAAGTCGTATGTCTTGGCGAGCGAAGGTTTGGATCTGGAAGATAGCTTTGACAGATCATTGGCCGTGCGAGAGGGTCTTAATAGGATAGGCCAGTTACATGTAAGTTTGATTACTTATTAATATTAATAATGATTTACTGGCTGTATGGACATAGAGTACCCGCCACATAAGGTGGCAGTAGCCAAACTTGGAACTAAATTTGACGTTTCCGCCATTGCGTGTTATTTTGTATGAAAGGTAAATTTAGTATTACCAGCGTTGTGTTTTTTGCCCACTCTTTGTAATTTTTATGTTTGTTAAGGGTGATTATAATAAATTGATTTCTGGAGTTTCTTGTTAGTTCTTCTCCAAGGGTCTCCGCTGAACTTCTTCTTCTCAATCGTTACGCTCTTATCAGAGCGGTCGTGGTCTTCATGACGTGGCATCTTGAGCAGCCGAAATGGTTGGTGAACTAACCTCGGTAAAAATATGTAAAGACAATGCTCAGTGCCATGTTTGAAATAGTTTTTTTACATACATACATACATATCACGCCTGATTCCCTGTAGAGGGGTAGGCAGAGATCACAGATCCCCATTTGTCCCGATCCTGACAGACCACTTTCGCTTCATTGACATTCATACATTCTCTAATACACTCTCGGCGGTTATAGGTACTCCTAACGTCACCTTTTTTCAATATAGCGTCTATCTGACTGTTACATATATGTCTTATTAGGCCGGCCCCTACGTAACCCGCCCCTTCCACTTCACTCATATATATTCCTTTTGTCAATATATAGTTTTTTTAATTTGTACTTAGATCATAAAATAACTTTCAAAGAGAGCTTATGATAGGGCCTATTTTGAATAAAAATATTTTGACTTTTGACTTTGGTATATTAATTTGTTTTATTTGAGTTTATAGCTCTGCAACCAAAGATCGTTACAAATGAAACCTCAATATAATGTATCGAGCCGTATGGCACAGTGAGTGCTAGTTTTGGCGTGTTTACTGGCAACACTGGATTAAGCGACTGTGGCGACGCCTCCAACTGCCACCTTATGTGGCGGGTACTCTAGTATTATTGGCCTTTCCCGAGGGAAAAAAACTACAACTTGGTATACTTATTTATATGCTTGTACATAAAAACTGCTATTTGTGGTTGCTAAGCAACCATTATCATTTGATTTGGAGTTTGGTCACTGAATATTGACAGGTAGCATTTTATGTCAACTTGTAAGAGCTCAATTACTATCATTTGATTAGATATACATATGTACTCTTATTTCTTTGTAACAATATCCACATAAAATAACATTTTAAAGATATTTTAACCTTGGGTGTCCGAGTCGAATGCTAAGCCACTGAACTACAAACACTTTATTGAATTTACATAAAACATATATTATACTCATCTAAGAAAAGGAGGAATATTTTTCATAATCAGTTTAACTTCTTGAATACCCAACATATTTTATTCGACATTAAAATTTACCGTGGTTGTAAGTATAGTTTTTATATGGACAGACACTGAGATTAACACCATATCACGCTTATTTTCAGTCAATTATATTCGTAAGGAACATGAACAAAGCCGGTTTCGAAATATCAGGTTATATAGATTTTGCGCATCGCCTAGCCTCCGAGAACTGGGAGCCCTTTTTCAAGGGGAAAAAGATTCTTTGGCCAAAAAGTTCAGACCTAGGTTACTACCATTGGCGACACGGCACTGTCAGGAGTAATATTAGCAAGAATTTCAAGGTAAATATGCAATACTATTTAAACATACGACGTACATTATAAGCTCGTTCAGTGGGACGTAAAAAAGTATGCTAACTAGCTGCGGTTCTTATCGGCATGTTATAGGAGGCGTCTAAGGGACTAGTCTTTAGGAGTTACCTGTCTGACATGATATCCTCCAAATAGAAATTTAACCCATTTTAATTATCATATCTATATTCACGCCTCTACGTACCTAACGGAATAGGTAGAAACTACTGACCTCCACCTGGAAAGATTCCGACAAATCTCTCTTGCTTCACTCACACCCATTAACCTTCTTCTACATGCTCTTCGGTTCTTCACAGTTCTACATACACTCGCTTTAGAAGAGTAGAAGACTATATTTATAATATTATAGTTTTGTTTACACAATAAAGTACAGTAAAGATAAAATAGTATCCACAGAGTAATAAGCCTTTATTTACAGCCCATCATGGATCCAGACAAGGGTTTGTTATTTCAAAGTCGGCATGATCATAAAATCATATATCCCAACCCTACCGAAAACCCAGGCCACGGCACCACGAAGCAAAGGGTTTATTCGAAAAAATACATCCAAACTGAAATCTATGATCACGTTCCTAGGAGAAAATAAAAATATGATTTGTATTGAGTTTCGTTAGTTATGAAAGGATAATATTGAAAGAAACATACTAAATTCATAATATATTATATATACATACAAAAATCTCACCTACTGAATTGTATACCAAAATAATACAATCCCTACTCTAACCTAATTTTTGCTGTACAGTCAACGCCAAAAGTGCAGGCTCAGTAACTTTTTATAAGGTTTACGAAGTACGGTTTCGAAGGACGCGAACGTAACGGAACGTAGTAGCCATGACAATGCATAGTGGCGCCAGTTTTAAAATGTAAAATATTTGTCTTTTGTTCTTATAAACTTAAACCTTATAAAAAGTTGCTGGGACTGTACTTTTAGCGTTGACTGTACGTTTAACTATATTTTTGGTGAGCATTTCATTCGTTTTGCATTAAATCTAATGTGGTAGAAGGTATTATAGGTATGTTGTACTCTTTAGTGTTTATTTATTGGTATGCAATAATTATGTTAAGTGTGTATTTTGTGAAAAAAATGGATTGTATTATCTTGAACAGATCTTTACTCAGAATTGAAATAAAAAGATAATTATAATTAAAATGTCTTCTAAATATTTACGAATATTTTTTATTAGATTATTTACTTTAAAACTTAGATTCGAAAATTTTTATACAATCGTTACGTTTACATTGTTTTTAGTATCATACATATCACATAACTGAATACATTAAACTTTATTTCAATAGAATCTTTGTGTTATAATTCACTATTCCTTACACAGTAGGTTTACATTAGTTCATCATTTTACTTGTTCAAACTACGTACCTACCTATATTTTCAGAAGGACAAAAACGATATTTCATACAGAATATATGGATTTTGATTAAAATACTGAATTATGCAAATATTCATACCTATTCTATGTGTCTTTCATACTCCGCAGTTCTCTTACTCATGTCAATTACTCTCTATAGCTATAATAAGTACCTAGTATTGCGTTAATTTATCATTCAGATGTACATTATAAACTATTTTGCTAATTTAGTAATAAAAAACTTTTAATTACCTTTTTTATTTTCACACGACATTTTGAACATATGTAATATTAACAATAACTTTATTTACTACAATAATGTGATGGTTGTCATGTAAAACCAACCGCACCCTTAAAGCAATAAAAGTGTACAATAGTCATTACAGTTATTTTACATAATAGCCGAACGTAAGTTAAGAAACCTATTTTTAATAATACTTTAAGCAGAAGACATGGATTCTTGTCTCACTCTTCTGGCAGTTTCTCTTGATGCGATTTGAACTTCCTCAGTCCTGAGAGTTATTCCAAATATGTCCTCGTGATATCGGTTTTCATCCTGTAGTCAATAAAACATAGCTTATTAAAGGACACATAGTTTAAACTCATCAAATATTTTACGGATCTTAAGATCATTATAGTATTTAATTAATAAGGTTCATTCGTTTTTATACATAAATACAAATTACGCTTGAGGTTTATGATCTATTCCTAAAGTACATGAATGAATGATTTAGTTGGCAGCAAGTCAACCTACTCTTACAAAGGTTATTGACTTACAAACAGATCAGTTCATAGTGTAATAATAAAAGTCAAGTAAAAATGTGGCCTCTGGTAAAAATAGTGTGGCAACGTATCCCTTGTCAGACAGTATGTTTATTTAATCACAAGATTAGGAAAATATGCGGTAAAAGAATGTTGTATAAGTATATGCACCAATCTTAAATCTCAATAATTTACCTCAATAAACTTCTGTTTACTAGATAACTTACCATCATCTTGGAGATAAAGTTATTGGCGCCACAAGGGTTCATCTTGCCATGCTTTCTGACGATTCCTCTCAATTTGTGCATCACATCTTCAGCCATCTTGCAGTCTCCGCAGACGTAGAAGTGACCACCTTGACTATGCAGCATTGTGTAAATGCTAGAGCCATGCTTCTCCATCAAGTCTTGAACGTATTCCTGTATGAATAATGGGAAAAATAGTTTTCATTATTCCTATAGGTTTGAAAGAAGATGTAGTGACTAAGATTGAAAAGGGCATGCTTCGGTGGTTTGGACATGTTATGCGGAGGAAGGAAGGAATATATGTGAGTGAAGTGGAAGAGCGGTTAAATAGGGGCCGGCCCAATAAGACATATGACAGTCAGGTAGACTTTATATTGAAAAAGGGTGACGTTAGAAGTATATGTAACCGCCGAGTGTGTATGAGGAGGTGTGTGAGTTTCAATGAAGCGAAAGTGATCTGTCAGGATCAGGATAAATGGGGATCCCCTATACAAGGAATCAGGCGTGATGTGTATGTATTATAAGTATCAAGTTTAGTGTAAGTACTACTTTCTTTCTTTTTTATTTCTCTCATTGGAACCAACAATACATGGTCATACAGTGTTTGAGCATCCTAATATGGACCACATCGTAATGCTTAATGTCAGTGCATCTATATGGCCGTTGATTGATTGAATTATGAAAATACCCATCTATCCCCAAGGTATTAAATATATTAATAATGTATTTGCGGCTGTGGCCCAGTGGGTAAGACCTCGGACTTCGTATGAGAAAGGTCCTAGGTTCGAACTGACTTTGGCATGTACCAATGAATGAAATTTAAATACATATATGTTTTTCATTTACGTACATAATTTACATTCGCTAACGGTGTGGGAAAACATCGTGAGGAAACCTGCCTATCCCTCAGGATAGGTAATAGTCAGTGCATATATACGGCGATACGGTTCACTACCTATCACGTTGAGTGCTGTCTATCTAGTGATACGCGGGCTTCGAATGACCCATACCTAACATGTCTTCGAAATTAAGAGATGGGCATTCAAGCCTCTGACTACCCCGCCATAATAAAAAAGGAAGTGTGTATACACAAGTCGTGAAGCGTATGTATGTATGTATTAAATATCTAGGATTAGCGATCTCGTTGAGTACTGGCTCTTTAGTGAAACGTGATCATTGATTAGCCAAAACATAAAATAAAGTAAGGATGTTTTTAGTTATCTTACCTTAGTTTTGCCGCCTTGTTTTGACAATGCAGTGACAACTTTGGTCAGAACGCCGTCAGCAAGACAAGCCTCCTTCTCTTTCTCATAAAGGTTCATGGAATAAGTTTTGCAGCCAAAAAATAGCCAGATTGGTCCAAACTTTTTGTTGATATCCTCATTGCATTGTATTTGATGCATTCGTTGTCTCCAGAAACCTCTGAATGGGGCTATGCCTGTTCCTGGTCCCACTAATATGAGTGGAACGGATGCATCCAAAGGCATGTGGAAATTTGGGGCACTGTGAAAAAAATCATTGTTTCTTAACCACCAAAACAAGTATAAATAACTATTTGATTATTAAATATTGATTCCAATATTAACATGAACGATTATCTGGAATATTAACTCAAATTTTGATACGAGTATAAAATTAACATGATAAAACACATCAAGTGGTGTAGCCACATTGCTGTACGAGCCTGTGTAACCCAAATGAGGAAGAATATATGAAGTTAACTAGGCATTATTATCAGTAGGTATATAAATAAAATGGTCTCACCGTCTGATGAACACAAAAAGTTCGTCGCCTGGTTTTCGCGCTTCTAAGAAAGTGGAGCATACACCATAATGCATCGGTCCCTTGCCTCCTGTTATTTGGCAAAGACATAGAGTTTAGCACACTTTCATATTGAGAAACAATATACATCTTATCAACACAATTGATCCGTTTACGGAAAGTAATATGTGGGTATAGGTAAAAATACCCAAACAAAAAAGAGAACATAATCATAACTAATAACTGTATCGAAGATTCATCTATAATGCATAATAAGCAATCATGCTATCGAAATTAAGAGTTTCCATGCAATGGGCAAACATATAGTCGCTGATATATAGAAATTATAATCCCATAGTTTTTAGACAATGAACTTATTAGTACGAAAGTAAGGCAGGTATTATTACCTTGCGTACGATAAGTGACCACAGCAACAGTGAGATGTACGTTCTTAGCTTCCGTCAAGGCACAAGATGATATGGAGTATAACCGAGGTTGTAGTTGAGGTAGCAGGGCTGCTAACATTGACCCATTCGGCTTACACGACGGGAACATGTTGAAAACCTCTGCCAAATTTGGATGGTAGAAATGGCGCCAATCGTCGTATTTTGTGTCATTCTGGGAGAAAGAAGAAAACAATGGAATATAGAATTTTTATAACTGTAATCCTTGCTAAAGTGCAAGAAAGTTAACTTTAATAGAAGAATTTTTGTATCTACTTCGTTCATTTAATACAAGTTTAGAGTCGTCACTAAGTGACGAATTAATCCGCATAAGTGGAAACTCAGAAATTCATATAAATTTAATTTTTAATTTTTATTTCTACTTAGTTTAGTTTTAATTTGTTTACCCATGATTATTGTATAAATTTGAAAAAAGTGATTCCTCCATTGCTTAGGATTTATTTTAGAGATAAAATCATTTGCCTCTATGAAACAAGCAAATTACCTATTATGCTTATCAAAACTTAAGCGATTTATTCCAAACACTTAGAATACCTTTAGTGTAAGCAAATAAACCTAAAGCTCACAAGTTCAAAACTTAATCAACTAACTTGCAAAGCCCTGGGGTTTCGATAACAATGAGCTAGGTGAAATTGATGTATAGATTTCAATACCAGTTTCTAATACAAATTTGATTTATTCATACACTGTGTTAAAATATGCTTGAGCAATCTCAACCATGTTTTTGGACAAAACCTACACAAAAACTTAGTAGGAATAAAATGGCAGTTATTTATTTTTATTGTAAAGTAAAAAGGTAACTATATTTTCTGATAAGTAAATAAGTAATATATCTACCTCTAAGTGCTTTTGATTGTGTGATTAAAATAGATTTTATAAAAGTTTGAGGAAATACCGTTTTCGATTCCCGGTGAAAGCTCAAGCTGGTAAACGTTTAAGGCTTTTAGCTTAAATTGTCATAAACCTGATAAACAGTATCTGTATTTTATCAGTTTATGTAAATTTATAATTAAATTTTACTTTGAAAAGAAATAATAATAAAGGCGTTAATATAGGAATACAATGTAATGAAAACATACATACATACATACACATCACGCCTGATTCCCTGTAGAGGGGTAGGCAGAAATCACGGATCCCCATTTGTCTCGATCCTGACAGACCACTTTCGCTTCATTGACATTCATACATCCTCTCATACACTCTCGGCGGTTATAGGTACTCCTAACGTCACCTTTTTTCAATATAGCGTCTATCTGACTGTTATATGTCTTATTAGGCCGGCCCCTACGTAACCGCCCTTCCACTTCACTCATATATATTCCTTTTGTCAATCTGCTATCATTCATCCGCATAACATGTCCAAACCATCGAAGCATGCTCTTTTCAATCTTAGTCACTACATCTTCTTTCAAACCGCAACCTTCCCTTATCACACTATTTTTAATTCTATCATTCAATGTTACTCCTAACATGCTTCTTAGTGACCGCATTTCGACGGCATTGATTCTACTTTCATGCTTCTTTTGCCATGCCCAACTTTCACTACCATAAGTCAATGTTGGAACCAGCACAGCCCTATGAATAGCCATACGTGCCGATTGAGAAATCAACTGGCTACCCATAACACTATACATAGCCCCATTAATCTTATTACCTGCACACACTCTACGTTCAATATCTCCCTCACATTTTCCGTTACTAGTAAAAAGTGTTCCCAGATATACAAAATCATTCACTTGTTCGACTCTTTCATTATCTATAATGAAAAATATTACGAAATCAATAGTCGAAAATCATAATAGTAAGAATCTGCACACAGCAATACGGCTTATTACCTGTCACGTTAAGTGCTGACTATTTAGTAAACGAGTATTTAGTTTAGTACATGTTTCGATAGGATATATACATAATTATATATAATATGGTGGCAAGGAATCGTGAAGATTAGACATAATACATATATACAACATAATAATATATCCGTTTTATTGT